>JAQBSW010000441.1:0-204616 GCA_029291075.1 Eudiplozoon nipponicum
AATGTCTCTTATCCCAAATATCTATATAATTGATTGTTTTTTCTCCTTTTCTTCTTCCTGTGTAATAATTAAATCTAATTATTTATTTATTATTCCAAAGTTTATACCAACTTAAATATATAATCTTATACTTATATGTAAATATCATATATGTTAATAAATATACAGGTTAATGTATGGATATGTACTATGTATGTTAATGCATATATTTTTATATGGAATAAATATCTATACGGATAGACCTATCTACCTATATATACAGAATTGCCATTTCAGGATGTGAAAATAAAACTGAATGGTCCCAGAATGGAAAGAGATATTTTTAGGAAAGAGACTTATTCGGGACTCCTGAATTTCTCCTCAAATCACCCATATGAAATGAAAATAGGTATTCTTAAATCCATCAATTTAAGGAGACTTATGATAGTGGATTGGAAAAATGGAGATAAGGAAATGAGGAGATTAGAGGAAATATTCGAACTAAATTACTATCCGTCAAGTATAGTAGAAAGATATAATAAACAAAGTAAAGAAGTTAACAGAACTAGATAAGCACAAAATCATGGTATTTCCTGATTCAAATTTGAGCAGAAAAATTAGAATAATAGCAGCTAAATTCAATATCAAAACAGTTTTAAGACAATCGCTGACAATGGGCAATAAATTACCTAACCAAAAAGAAAAAGTAGGATCCCCGAGCCATCAGGAGTATATGTGATACTTTGCAAAGATTGCAAGCTCAGGTATATAGGCGAGACCATGCGTCCGATAAAGGTTCGTAGGAGAACACGAAACGGCCTGCAAATATGGATACATTCAAAGATCGTATCTAGTTAAGTATTCGAAGGAAATGGAGCATGGAATAGACTGGGATAGATACAAACCCTCGCGTTATGCAACCGAAAATGATTATCTAGACAAATTAGAGAGTCGATTGAAATAAGATCAGGGAAGGATGTAATCAATGTGCCATCGGTAGAAAAATCATTAGGCTCAATATTTAATGAACCATTTTCTAGGGTTAGAAAACAGGAGATAGGTAAACCTGGATTAAGTGCAAACCTAAGTAGGAAACCCCGCTTATAGAAAACTGATTGTGAACGACCTATATCGTTATCAATTCCTATATCCTTATCCTTCTCAAAAAATGTTTCAGTAGATGTTAAACAAATTTATCAATAGTTAGGAGATTTATATATTTAGGATTGGAGACATTTGACTCACACTGTTGATTACATATTTTTTTTAAATATATGTATATAAGGTGTGAATAACGTAATAAATGAAGTATAAGTGGTCTTAGAGATAATATTCATGGTGTACAGCAAGGAAGTGTCTTCTAAAGTGTAATTTAAAATGTGGGAGATAGATAGGTCTATCCGTATAGATATTTATTCTTTATACATGTATGTGCATTAAATTATTAAGTAGGAAGAAGAAAAGAAGAAGAAAACACAATTGATTATAAAGATAAAGGAAATTTTATCAGATATGTTTACATATTTCTATTTTGTTTTGCCTTCCAATTTATATATAAAGATATGTTCATTAATTGTATAGATATTTAGGATTAGAGACATTTAACCCACACTGTTGGTTATATTTATATATATGTTTTTATACATATTTATATGTATTTTATATATTTATTTTAGGTGTGCTTATGTTTGTATAATTTATGCATAATTTTACTGCTTTTCGAGCTGCCGCTTTTTAAACTCGTATAAGTAAATTTAGTTTGGTCATTCATGCATAGCCATAGCCCTTGTGGTAGATGGTGAGAGAAGGTTAATATAGGCTACATGACAGTGGCCACGATTATGGAAGATTTTTTGATATCGATCACTTCTTTAGTGGAGAGGATGCAGTCAACTGGTTACTCGATTAGAAAAATGCTTAAAACAATCCAGCAACTTGCCAGCGAATAGTCGCAGCAACAGATCGTTTTCTGTTGTTTAGTGAGCAAACAGGAGGTTAATATATACTGATCATACTGTTGCGCAATTTGTGGGCTAAAGTTTGGCTCCTCTGTGTTACTGTTAATTTTTCGATTCGGTGGCCGTTATGCTACGTATACAGTTTGGCTTTCAGCTAGTGTAACTAGCTGAAAGCAAAGAATTCAAGTCTCAGTGAGTTAGAGATAGTTAGGCATTTAGGCATGAGAGAGCACCGAACGTATGCAGCTAACCCTCTCCCTTGGTCAACAACTGTTGCTTCTGAAAATTGAATAACCTTTGATCATCACTATGTACGGTAGATGACGTTATAATTGATTCTACCATGAAGAATAATCTTCTATTTGTTCAGGATGCAGTTGTCAAAGTTCTTCTGGCAAGCGACAAAGCACTATCATTCGACAATCAAGGTTCTGCAGATGAAATTAGCAGACTTTCCATCTTTCGGACTGAAATTCGCACCCTAAGTGTAAGATAATTTTATAGGATCACTTACCACCCACTCCATATTTTTGAATTTACAGTGACGATCTGGATATATTTGACATTTTTAAATTCCATGGTGGGTTAATTAACGACTTAGGCAATATGCCTAACAAAGTGAGTATGGGAATCGCTAAATCTAAATCAGCTTCATCCAAGGCAGATATTTAAATGGCAGAAACAGCCAGTCAAATATATTTACATTGGTTAATATTGGACCCGCTCGCTTGTCGGGATGGGATTCATGTGCACACTATAGCTCTAAGTTTGAAACCCCTCACGATATAGCATCGAGTTTAGTTATTTGGTGATCTAAATGCAGATCTCTAGTAGGATAATCTTCTTTACTTTCTTTTCATAATTTGGTAGTTTTTGCTGCGGTGTTTGGTTGTGTTTAAGTAGTGATAAATCGAAAATCGTAAGGATATGTATTTCCAATGTTGCTTTCACGGGAAGCCTCGAGTTTGGTCTAACTGCACTGTAACTTTTTTTTAAATGTGTAGTAACGAAATGAAAGGAAGTGTTCCAGACGTGTAGGGCAAGTTTCGGCTGCTGAAGGAAACTGGCCACTGGAATCTGGCAGACTATCTAGGAGAAGGAAAACTCCGAATACAAACCATCACTAGGAATTGTCGACCTAGTGTTCTTTTACAGTTCACATATAACCGTGACAAGTACAACTTACAATAATTACATATTGCATCGGCCGTCGCGCAGTATAAAAAGGGTCGCCTTATCTGCTGAGCCGCACAGGATGGATAAGCGACAACGGGCTACTGCAGGCAACTCTATCTCGGATTCTGCCTCCTGCCTTTCCACTTCCTCTTCTCAATCTAACAATAACACTCTTTTAGATACTATAAATATGGTTGGTTTAGATCATAACACAGCCCAATACCAGGGTGCCAAATATCGTAAATGGTCCTAGAAGACGATCATTCATTAAACCTAGGTTAGGTTTTAACGTAGGCGCATTTAATGTGCGAACATTAAAACAACTTGGACATCAAGAATCTTTTGCTCGTACGTTGGATAAATTAGAAATCGACATATGCTGCGTATCTGAAACCAGAATACAGGATCCTATGTGTATTACAGAACTAGTTGCACCATCACTATCTACGCTGAAGCTTGAATGGATCCCTTTAAATAGTCGATTGTGTGCGGCACGTTTAAATACATCTACTAAAATCAAAGCAAAAAACCGTTATCATCGTTGCCTCTTCGTTGTATCTGCATATGCTCCTACCGATTGCAGCACAGAAGAAAGCAAGGACGCTTTTTACTCCGAATTAAGCTCCTTACTAAGTAAAGCACGAAGTTCGGATATAGTCCTGGTTATGGGTGACATGAATGCTCAAGTTGGTCGCTTAAGCAACACAGAATTTCATTTAGGTGGAAGATACACTCTAAGCTCGACTCGCAACGATAATGGTGAACGGCTTTTGGATAGCTGCGCTGAACATAGACTATATTTAAGTAGTACAAACTTCAGATGTAGTGTTAGGCGTTGTGCTACATGGCGTCCTTCAGCACTCGGATAACGGGGGACTCAAATAGATCATGTAGCAATTAGTTATAGATGGCGTGGTTGCATCGAGGATTGTCGTTCTTTTTGGAACACTTATGTCGATTCGGACCATGCACTTATCCGTTGTAGATTTACTCTAAAATTTTCCGAGAAAATATTTAAGAATAAACCCCAAATTGATGTAGGCAAACTCGAACAACCGTTCTTCCGACAAAACTATGAAAATATTCTAAAGGCTAATCTAACTGGTCTGAATAGCGAAAATCCGAATATACTTTGGTCCGAAATAAGTTCCACTATGCACAATGCAGGTACTACTTTATGTGGCATTGCAGGCCCCCGTAGAAATAATCACTGGCTCTCTGTAACATCTATGGAGATACTCGAAATAAGGCGTCAAATTCCACCCGGCTCGACTCATAATAATACCCGTCGCAATATAAGAAGCCAACTTAAGCGCAGTCTGTAAGTCGATCTCGGAAACGTTTTGACCAGAAAGGCTGAAGAAATGAAAGTAGGTTTCGCATCAGGTAATAGTCGCTGTTTGTTCCAACTTATCCGCGCAACAAGTCCGAGAAAATGAAACTTTAAATGATAGTAACAACAATTTAATATCCGATAAAATAAGTCGTCTTGACAGGTGGACTGAACACTTTGGAGATAAATTTTCTTGGCAACCCGCTTCAGTTCTGATTCCCGAAAGCATATCTGCATCAACAGTGTGGAATGTTAGTCCTGAAGAACTATCCGAGTTAGAAGTACGCGATGCAATCCTATCTCTTAAACGCCGCAAAGTCGCAGACCCCGACGATTTGCTTCCAGGATTGTTTAAGGATGATGGCGATATAATTTCAGGAGCGTTGACTAAACTTTTTATACTATATGAAACGAGGAAACTTGACTGAAATGAGTCCACCATCATTCACATCTTCAAAAAAGGCAATCGTAATTCGTACGATAACCATCGTGGTATAAGTTTGACTCCGGTCGTATCAAGGTTATTTGCTTCGATTATACAACGTCGTCTTAGCGCTTTAGGTGAATCACATACAAGAGAAGAACAGTCCGGATTCCGCGCAGGACTTTTACGTTAAGGCAAGTTCTCGAAGAGAGACATTTATATCACTGTCCCACAATAGCCGTCTTTCTAGACTTCAAGGGTGCATTTGATTCGGTGGATCGCAATGTTTTATTCCATATCTTGTCGAAAAGCGGTGTGCCCACTAAATTTGTTAATATTATTCGAGCACTCTACACAAATAATTCTGATCGCGTTAATGTCTACAACGAATTAACGCATAACTTTACAACCAGCAGTGGTGTTCGTCAAGGTTGTCCACTTTCCCCATTTTTGTTTAATTTCTTAGCAGATGTTATTATGAACAACACTCTCCCACACATTCAGGATGCTGGGGTTGAAGTTCTCCCAGGCGATAAATTAGTCGATCTTCCCTATGCGGACGATATCGTACTATTATTCGACAATCAGGGTGCTGCTCAAGCCACCTTGAATAGATTAACAGACGTTGTATCGTCTTTCGGTATGAAATTCGCACCCTCTAAATGTAAGATACTGTTACAGGTCACTCACCACTCACTCCAACATTGCGACTGCAGGATGAAGACCTAGACATAGTCCACAGGTTTACATAACTTGGGAGCTCTATCAATAACGTAGACAATATGTCCGACGAGGTGAGAATACGGATCGCGAAAGCTAGAGTGGCTTTCTCGAACCTTCGTCATTTATGGATAAACGCCAATATTTCACTTTGCCTTAAAGGTCGTGTTTACAATGCATCTGTACATGCAGTTTTAGTATACGCCAGCCAAACTTGGCCTCTTAGAGTTGATGATCTGAGACGCTTACAGGCATTCGATCATCGTTGTTTGAGAAGTATAGTACATGTTGGTTACCAACAACGAATAACTAACGTTGACATCCGTAGACGTATTTTTGGATCTGACAATAAGTGCTCGTCTTTAGAAAAGCAAATAAGGCTCCATCAACTTCGTTGGCTCGGCCACGTTTTGCGTATGCCCTCATTCCGATTGCCCAATAGAGCTCTGTTCTCTCATCCAGCACCAAATTGGCGTAAGAAACAAGGTGGGCAGATTTTCACATGGCAGAAACAATTGAAGTCACTTACATCCAAATTGGGTAGTATAGGACCCACTCGTCTGCCAGGATGGGGTCCTCGTATGCATCATGGTTCTTGGTAAGAAACCTTAAGCGATATGGCATCGAATCGAGCTCAGTGGCGATCTTGTAGCAGATGTCTAGTAGAATTATCTTCGTAAGTTTCTTTTCTTAGTAAGGCAAAGTTAGCTGCGAGGTTTAGTTTGTTTATGTCGTGATACAGTGAACTCCGAAAGGAAGCTGTATTGCTGATGTCACATTGCCAAAATGCTAACTTGGTCATAATGGTGTTGTGGAGAGGTTTAGTTTGCCTCATTTCTGTGAGTTATCCTGATTAATTTACTCATAAAAGCACGGTATTCCTTCTCTCTCTGCTTCTCTCTCTCTCTCGTAGCATGAACCATGCTGGGTCTAAAGGGACAGCCATCATTCCGTTTTATGTGGAGCCTGGAGTTTGGTCTAACTGCGCAATAAATTTTATTGTTAAATGTGTTTTACGGAATGAGAGCAAGAGTGCCAGACACGAAGGGCATGCTTCTGTGGCTGAAGAATACTTTGGTCACTGGTATCTGGGCAGATATTGCTCATCAGCCTTGGTGGGCAGACTATCTAAGAGAAGGTAAACTACAAATACAAACCGTCCTCACCAGGAATGGGTGACCTAGTGTTCTTTTACAGTCCTTATATAACCCTAAACGCCTTATGGATATATGGCAGTAAAACATTAGTCACTTTTGACTTTTGTACAGCTCTGCATGATGTTAAAGCGCCTCTTTGAGTTGCCTTACCAAGGGTTAGTAGCTCTATTTGTCTCTAACTGAAATTTTGGGACCTTCAATTATTCGCTGTAGCATTTACTTTAACGACATAATTTTACCTTTCACATTGAAATAAATATCGTCCGTGAGTCTTTTGTGAGTATATAGCGCAACACAGGACGCTTCTCGACAGAAATATCTGATAGATGAAGGGAATTATCTCCTGATTGTTCACTCATGCCATGGTTCAATTAATCTTTCGAAAGTCACGAGAATGAAGACCAAACAAATATATTGCGCTTGCTTTGGTTAAGCAAAATAACCGCTCAAGGAAATTTAAAGCATGACACAACCAGCGTGATCGAAAAGTGAATATAGAAAGATTTTCAGGTGGAGCCTTTAGGAAACCCATGATATTAGATACTGGCGGTAGTTTTGTTATGTTGTTAAACGACTGGTTAAATACGATGGGATTGGTGTTTACTTCAAGCTCGCAAACTTGATTTAAATAATTTTTACCATCATCCGCGCAATTAATTATTGTGTAATTGTATTGTCTATATATATGTGTGTGGCGAAAGCTACAAACAGCTAATGTTCGTGACTACATAGAAATTGTGCAGCCGACATTTCCAGTCAAGTTCAATGTATGCAAGACTGCTAGAGGTGAGAGCCGCATATCTAAATTTGATTTCAATGTATATTCAATGCGGTTTGATCCTCGCTAGTCAGTTTGCCGTCGTACTCTGATGATGATCAAGGAAGGTCGAAACGCGTCAGTGCGTTGCGACTGACGGTAGTTTTTTTATGTTGTTCAACGACTGGTTAAGTACAATGGGATTGGTGTTTACTTCAAGCTCGCAAACTTGATTTCAATAATATTATATACTTGTTTTTGATGTTCGGCATGACTCGTTAACCGTGTTAAAAGCTTTTGGATTGGATTTGGAGTAGAAGACGGTGATAGCAGCATCTAGTTCATATCGGTGCAATTTTTGAAATCAAGCGATCCGTGCAGTGAAAGATTTATATAAATTCATTTATAAAATAAATCAGCAATTCGTTGCACATTAAATTGAATATAAAAAAAATATAAATTACAACTAGAGGTAATTCCTTAACGACGAGTTCAGACGGGAAATCTAGACAATCTAAAAAGAAAATAAAAGTGAATGATAATCCAAAATGCTGTAACTCCGCAATCCAGTCCACACCCACTTTTATGCTTTGCCTACTACTATAGAAATTGCCCATCGATGTTGACATCGCAACTGAGTTTAATTTAATGCCATATCGCGCAGGTTTTCGACGCGCATCTTGGCAACTTCCTGATAAATTAATAAATATAAAAATTTGAGTGTAGATGAATAGCTGTTTCGGTCCTGTCAAAATCTGTCCGTTTTGCTTATTGCATTGGTCTAGCGGCAGCTTTTCTGCGTAATTGAATTGCATGCATACGTACAACATGACCGATTCCACGTAGTTTATCAAACAATTAAAAATATGTCATTAAATGCTAGTCCTGTTTATTTGTTGAGTGCCTGTGTTGTTCTTGATCTTAGAATCTAATGAATTAAGTTTCACTAGCATATTAAAACAACCACCTCAACAGGTGCATTGCACACGCGATTTCCATTAATGGAGAAGGTTGAAAAGTACTCCTGTAGCTTTTACGATTTTAATATTGCCCGAGTATTTAATAATGCTACTAATATTTTTTTATATATATATATATATATATATATATATATATATCAGCCTGTCAAATATGTCTATGATGGAACTCCTAGGTTTACGCAATGTTTATGGTCCGCGTCACTGGGAGCGTCATTGGCCCTCTTTATGTGCCGAAATGGCTGCCAACCGCCCGGCATGGAGAGGCTTAATTCGGGATATCAATGGATCCGGCTTATCCTCTAAAAGGAGTCAGCCGCAGTAAAGTAAGTCTATGTCCTAACTTTGGAGCCGCAAAGTTAACATGAGTGATAAGTTGACTTAGTCACATTATCTTATATTAATACGATGCCAATTTCATACTGAGAAGATGGAACGACGACTGCTAATATATTCAGTGTGGCCTGAGCATAATCTCGATTGTCGAATAATAATACGATATCGTCTGCGTAGTCAAGATCGACTAATCTATAACCCGTGAGGTCTTCGATATTTGCATCCAAATCGCGCGGAATTTAAAAGAGGCCAATCTTGACAAACACCACTTCTTTTGGTAAAGATGTGCGGTGGGTCATTGTAGGCCTTAATGCGACCAGAAGTTTTGCTTAAAGAACAAGAATAGTAATTATGAATTTAGTATGCATACCACTTTCTGACGGAATGGTGAATGGAATTGTAATTCACGGTGTGAAACGCATCCTTTAAGTTTAAACAGATTTTGTGGTATGATGATATCAATATCGCTGTTATAGTATTTTTCGCGTTATGGTAATAGTATTTATAATACTTCTTTCTGGCCGTAATTTGACTTGTTCCAAAACGAATGACTGTCATGAATGCAAACAAGGAATCTGTAACTTATTGCAATATTGTCTATATGCGTCCACAGTTGTCTGGAGGCATGTGTATGCAACGCCTTACACTACATATGCTAATATTGTATTATACATGCTCTACACAGTGTTCCAACAGTTGTTTCCCATTGTCGTAACTCATTGTGCTACTCTTGTATTATACATGCTCCGCACAGCGTTCCAGAAGCTGTTTCTCATTGTCGTTACTCATTGAGCTTAATGCGTATCTGCCATCAAGAAAAATTCTGCATTGCTCTAACGCCCAACTTTAGCGTCGACGTCATCCATATCTAAGACCATATATGAACTTCTCGCTCTATTTAATGAATATTTAGGTCACGATTGAAAGCCTCTTTGATTTTCTCTGTGCTGAAATCATCGGGAGCGTATGTCAAGTCATCCTATACGGACCATAAGGCTACAAGTAAATCGGCTTAAGTAATGTTCATATAAAAAAAATTATATGCACATTGTTTAACAACAAGATGTCATAACTGGCAAAGCAACGTAAACTTTCATATAGTTATCCATTTATATCAAAATGATTTATATTATTGAACGTAAAGCTGCTATATTTCCCATGCGTATGACACTCGCTATGCATTATCGTTAATAAAAATTCATTATCACTCTTAACCTAGCACATATGCATATTGATGATAATAGAAAAGAACAATCTATTAAAAATCCTAAACACGATACAACTTAAAATTTAATAGCATCTCTTTCCAATGTTTTCCGGTTTAACGATCTGTATGAATGCAAAAAAACGGCTCGCCAACCTTTCTAGCCAAGTTTTATGTTTTTCCTGTGCGTAATCTACAAATGATATGTGTCTTGTCATTCTACAACATGGGAAGTTGGACATTCATGTTTCCAAGTCAGTGGGTTTGTCTGTTTCTAATTTCATTTTCGCAATATCCGAAAGAATATGTGTGGTTTTAAGGGCTTTTGTTATAGCATAATTTTAGTTATCTCGTTATATTGATTGATTATTTATGCTAATTTTCATCTTTATGTGACAAATTTATAATTCTTTCGGCAGATAATGTGATCTTTTCACTTTTTGGATCTCGCATCCTAATTGAGATTAAATATTTTGCATTAAACATTTAAAATATGGTGCTGTCTTGAAATAAAAGAAAGAGCTAAGGTACTGGAAAACCAGCAAAATAATAGCTATTCAAGACCTTATTCCTGGATAAATTGTATAAAATTTAAACGGACATTGTTTACGCAGACAGTTATAGAAATTACCGTAAACGAGGTTGAGATCTTGATATTGACACTGGTCCCATTATGTACATAAATTTTTCAGAATAAACTAAGTATTGTATTGTATAGTTAAGGCAATTCATCCAATATATCGGTTTTGTTATTATTGGGATCTCATCACGTACTGTTCAGAATTTGCTGCGGACAGGGCTCGAACATGGGCACGTCTGCTTGGGAATCTCGTAATCTAATCACTGAGCCACCCAATAAGAACTAAACTGGTCTACTGGATGAATTGCATTTTCTACACTATATAATACGTAGTTCATTCTGCCAAATGTATATACATAATAGAATAGAATATTCCGAATAGAATTAATACTCAGTAAGAGTCAATATCGTTGCGAAATCACTTGCTGCTAGACTAACTGAGCCGAAGATAAGCGTTCAGTTAAGAAGCAGCCGTTGTTTAAAGAGCCTCTCTTTCGCTTTTAGCTTACGTAGAGATAGTGCACGAGCTCCAGCGACAGTAAATGGAAAGTCAATTACTTGTTATGTCCTTTGTAATGGACGAGTGGTGAGGGGACACCACTTGTATCAAATTCCCAAGAAACTCCATGAAATGTGGAGCCGGCTTATCCTCCAAAAGGAGTCAGCCGCAGTAAAGTAAAAGCTTTGTAATGGAGCAGAATACACGCCATAGACATGTAGGCGAAATATGTCTATATCATAAAATTGAAATGTTTTTACTATTTGATTTCATGTTAAACTGCTCAGTTTTACTGCAAAAACTTGATTAATTGTAAACCTAAATTTATTAATGCGCATTTCTACTTTTTATTCCTAGTAAATATTAATAATGTTTAAAGTTTTATTAAAGTGAAGCATATATTTAACATTCAGGCGCTTATCCTTACCATAATTGTAAAATTCGAAGAATAAATTACTTTTCCTATATAGATACAATATTTCCATTATTATGGCGAGCGGAAGTGCGGGAACAGCAAAAAACACAGCATCCGAAAATATTTCCAGCTCTTCGCTGAGTAACAGCATTTCGGCAACTTCGCTCGCTTCATCTGCGCCATTAAGTAGTTCAAATTTTGCTGAAACCGGTGGTTCTAATAATGGGTTATCTTCGTCTGCGTCGTCAGCTATTGGAACTTTATCAGCTGCACCATTTGCATGTGGCGCAAATGAAACAGTTTCTTCACCTGCTGAGAAGAAGGCGCCGTTATTTCTAAGCGTTGGTACTGCTGTAAGCGCAAAGTACAGGGGTGCATTTTGCGAAGCTTCAGTGGAGCGTGTCGATGAAAACTGTCGACTTCGTGTACAACTAAAAAGAAATGGTTCTGCAGGCAATGCGTCGAGTTCCACTAAAGTATGTTGTTTTAGCTTGGTTATTATGTTATAATTATGGCATTTTATAGTATCAATTTAATTATTCAGTTCATATGAAATACATTTCTATTGCATGCCTGATTACTAAATTTTCACGTATTTGCTTCTTCCGAGTTTTCCATATATCTTAGCTTTGCTAAGGCTACTTTTCGAAAATTAGGCAAAACATAAAGTCCATTATCTGCTGTGTTACTACAAAACAGAAGATTATCACGAAATAATCTCAACAAGAATTAGACGGGTGGGGTAAAACTTGCAGGAATCTAGTGGGACGTAGAGTCCAGTGACTTTGGCTTATTTAGAATTCGTTGCGCTCGACACGTGGTTCTGATATACTAACTGCGCTGTACAGCAGATCTCTTAGCATCGCATCAATTACACTTGTTAGATCCTGTTGGTAGCGGAATATTACTTGCTAGTTTGGACGTGCCAATCGTTGTTGTTATAATGCCGTGCTTTACAAACAGCAAGGAAGCTGATTTTTCCTATGACATTTTTTCGTAGTTTATTTGCCCCAGCCAATTAATTTTATTGAGTTCATGGTGAGTTTTTTTATTTCAAAGTGGGATTTTCATTTGGACAATGGCCGCCACCCTTCAAACTATTTATCTCTTTAACAGATTCTTGTTATTATGCAGCAGTGTGGCATGACCATTTTTAATTATTGCACAATATTGTTTGTAATGGTCTTTTCGTATAAACTAGCGCAAATTTTCGTCTTCCTTAAGTTATTTGACATAAAACATTATTATTAGATAATGGGAATGCGGCGTGTTATTTATCATACTTATTATGAGTTTGTGTTTTGTATTAGCTTATACCAAAGGAAAATATATACACCTGAAACACATGCACCTTCTTGTTTTTATCTTCACAATATGTTATTTTCTTAGTAGATCCTTAGTTGATACCCTGCAATAAACTATTTTACCCTGCATTACAAAACAGGTTGTACATACAATAGATCGAGCTAATGTTGTATCCGGTCGTTTGGAACCAAACGCTGAGGTTCTGATTTGTCTAGAAGCAGCCACGAATCCAGTTCCCGCCGTCGTTCTTCGTGTGATGGATACCAGCGCTTATACCGTCGGTACGCTTGTAGCTTTTCTTATCTAAATGACTATGTTTTAATTGTAGCGTATCATGTTTTTTATTTAAAAACTTTATATTTTTTGTGAATGGATTAATTATAATTTATTATATAACAAAAAAATTAATTTATCAACAGGATTCCACAAGAAAGTATGGATTATTTACTTTTATTTTTCCGGTAACAGCATATCAGTTTGTGACGTTTTTTCTTCCTATTATTGAATGACATTCATTATGAAAGCTTAATTTTTTCTGCTCTTTATTATTGTCTTTGCAGGACAGTAAACAAATTGACAAACTGTGACCCGAAATATGGCTAGATGTAACAATTTTAGGGATTAGGTTTTTATTGATTTCATATTTATAGAATTGACGAAATCATCATTGCCTTTCCTTATTGCTGACTTGGCCATAATTTTGTGATGAAGAGTTTTAGTTAACCTCACTTTTATGTGTTATCTGGATAAATATACTCATATTAACTAGGTACTCTATCTCTCTCATAAATCTCACTAATATCGTGTGTTATTTATGAAAATTTTCTTGTTTTTTGTTTCTATCCTTATGGTTATGCGGCATTGATGTGCATTATAATGATGATATCATAATCGTTCCTGACTTAATAGGAAATAAGTGGCGAGTATAAGACAAAGAAGAGCTTGTTGACAAGTAGATGCTGCATCTGGCTCATTCTTCTGATTATGGAAAAAGTCGAAGATAGACAGCAACACTATAATCGAAAAAAATCAGTAAAATACTTTGAGAATCAGAAATCGTGATTCATTTAGTACGGGTAAAAACGAATATTTAATGAATACGATATTCCAGTGGTCCTACATATAAGCACATTCAAAAGATTTAAACTTATTGAACCTTCTCGAAATGAGAAAACACCAGTTGCTAAAGGATATCCAATTAAAAATGATTCATTGTAGAAATTTACTAATATGCATGGCGACCATCTTAGCAGAGCAACTTGCGGAATCTTCTCACTAGAGTATGATCTCGAAGACGGGTATAGTTGATAAATTGGCGTGAGCAGTTTTTGCCGTTCGAGGCGAATGCGTTGAGGCTAACGCCGTGATGATACAGTAACTTTGTAAGAAGAAATTGAAGCTATTAAATTGACGCAGGTGTGATAATCTAAACATGCAGTGATTAAATAATGTTTGTTCTCGGAATCTACTTTTTCTAGTCTACATAAAATCGTATCGTTGCTCTGATCATAGTCCACAACATTATTGTACCATACACAAGTATCCTAAAAGGAAACGATATTTGGGAGAACAACCATTCCGAATTTAATATTTTATCATACAGTCTGGCGTTATTTAAATGGTTTGTCATTAATGTGGCAAGTTAACATAAACTATCAATAGTGGCATGACATATTTTTCAAATACCACTCATGACAAGACACGATGATCTCTATTATGACGGCAAAGAGTGTGAGGCCAAACTGATGGGGAGCAGCCAGGTGTTGTATAGACATTTTTAAGAACTTCACTAAGCATACGCATTGGAACACGTAGAGAATGGTATACGCCACCTTGACTGATTGCTATGCAGCACTATAGTCCATCTCCTGTATGTCCAAATATAAAAAAAAATGTTCTATCTAAGCGCGCCTGCTTCTAACGGGTGTGTTTTCGGTTATCATTAAGGTGGTTACGGTGAGTTAACCGTTGATGGACTAAGTCATCACGCACATTGAAGTGTACTTGACAACGGGGACAGCAGTGCTGGTTTTATACCAACTACACATGAACGTGACAGCGATGTAGACCAAACAATGGCTCGTGGTAATGTCACGTTATGAGGTTAGATTGATATCCACAAAGAACCTAATGAGGAAGGTGACGATGGTTCTGATGAGGACATTTTTGACGTAGGATAACCTTGGATGGCGTGATAGGCATATCAAATGGTGTAGCTTTGGTTAATATCGATTGAATTGCCGCTCCGGTTATGACCAGTCTGATGATTCCTAGTGGTGTCTCAAGTGTACCATTATCAACCGGATTGGATTTTTTGTTATTTTTATCTCCTTAGAATGTGATGAAATCATCATACACGCATCAAGTATGCAAAATACAGGATGCAATTCAACGTATTTTGGAAAAAACATGACGCGATCGCCATTATCGCAAAGTTTTTCAATATATTGTCTTTTCTAATTACAGTTTTGTGACTAGTAATGTACTGCAATGAACAGTAGTAAAAAGTTATGGTTCACTGCTACGTAATCATGTAAAGATCATTTAAACGGGGGGAATAGTTTCGAATAAATTGTGGATGGTCTATCATCGGAATAGAACCTACATATTCAATACTAGAGAACGAGGCCATTTAAATAAAATCTGTTTAGTGAGGTGCCATAAACAATCCAACCTCCTTACGATCTTCAAGACGTCAAGTTATGAGCCCCCCATGTCTTGTGGCCTTTAGTGTGTGTCTTCTCTTAACTGCTAAAAATGGACAGTTCTTTCTGGTATAAATTCAATCATATAAGCGGTATTCACCTTGAAGTGCTTGAATTTTCTGTCAGAAATTCTCAGAAAAACATTAAAATACAGCTATTTCGAAATAGCATTGAACGACAATTTGCAATTCACTAGTGGATTTTGTTCAATATTTTTAGTACTGGGCATCGCTATATTCCGCTATTTTTATTTTTCCAAGAAATACTTTTGGTTATATTTCACTCAGCGTTATGAATTGATTTAATACCTAGATATTATGAGCTTCATCGCCATTAGTAATTTTTATGTGGACATTTCAAGCAGCCAGAATAAATTAAGTTAAAGTTTCCTGACTGATTGAAACTTGTACTATAGATATGTGATTGCCTTAAACTTATAATTGACCCCCGTTTTAAAAATTTAATAGGAATTTTTTTCAGAATAATTTTTTTAACAAAATATAATTTTGTCACTTTATGTACGTGATTTGCCAACTGTTAGGCATGACTATAATTACAGTATTATACTTGAATTTAATTGTACAATTGCAATGTTATGATAACCTAATTATTGCTTTAGATGATAATTTTATCCCGCCAATTAAATCATGGCTTCGACTTTCGTCGTACTATACGTGCGGATCACTTTCTGCTTTCAATATGACTGCCTGATTTTGCGTTACGTAGAAACTTATTACAGATATTTTCATCACGAAAATATGTGTTTTAATGGATGATTCTAAATAGTTATTTAAATCTGTGAACTAAAAGGGAAATTAATACACATAAAATAAAGCGAAATATAGAAATTCCAATTTTCGATTTGCTCAAATGTTGATTTATATTGCGTGGTGCTGATCTTCTTAATTTTTATTCTTGTGCGGCACTAATGATGGCATTCGTAGATAGGTAAAATCTTGAATCCTTTACATTTCCAGGTGCACCGATTTTTGGCCTTGATTGATGGGTTCTCAACTGCTCATTTCAAAATGACGTTGGAACAAGATTTTCCGATTTTTCCAAATTTTTGAGACTTCTTCCAGTCCCATCTTTTCTGGGCTGACACCATACTCACAGGAAAGAAACAACTTTTGGCAAATGTGGTATCCTCATTCAAGACAGATACCTTTTTTTAATTTCTAAAGTATTTTTTATTATCTGCCCTAATATACGGTCTTCATATCTATTCTCATATACTCACATATATGCACAAACTTACTTACTTTACCCCCTCTCCCTCACACCCACACACACTACAACCTATATATACCCATATGTGTACTCAAATCTAAAGTGACATTTATACAATAACTATAAGCCAACCCTTGTCTCGATTTCTTATAATAAGTTTTCTGGACGAGTAGCAGGACCAACAACTTTTTTAATTTTAATCATATTGCAGTAATCCTCAAATTGTCATTTTACTTATTTTTATTCTGTGTGCAATATGTAATTATGATATAAAAATACACAAACTTGCTTATATCGAAGTATTTGAAGACATGTAAGATAAATAATCGCATGTTTGGGTTCTTAAATTTGTTTTCAATTTTAACGTTTACGCGAAACAATTTATTTGCCGATGTTTTACGTTGCATTTTTAATCAGTTATTCTATTGTTAAATTTTGTTAGTTTTCGATGACGGAGATGAACGGACACTACGTCGTACTCAGCTCGTAATAAAAGGTGAACGTCATTTTAAGGAAAGCGAAGTGAGTTTGGATCCGAAATGTGACCTATGTAATTCACGAATGTCATTTCATTTTTGTCTTCTGCTTTAGGGAGTTTGAAGGCTCCATTGATTGCGTTGACTCGGTCATGATTTGTGTATGCCTTTAGTTGAATTGCCCAATAGGGAATTATCCTATCACCTGGCGTCAGATTGGCGTAAGATACAAGGTGGACAGATTTGGCGTGGCAGTAAAGCTTTGCCAACTGCATTTAAATTAGATAGTATAGGGCTTACTCATCTGCGAAGATGGGTTCCACATGCGCATCAAACTTCTTTTTTGGAAACCCCACGCGATATGGCATCGAACCTAGTTTAGTGGCGATCATGTTGCAGACTTCTCATTGAATCATCTAAACATTTTATTCTTAGTATAGCAGAGTTAGGTGCGAAGTTTGATAATTTTTAGGACTTGATGCAGTGAAAGCTGCAAAGAGGCTTTATTGCCGAAGTTGCTAGGTCTTAAAGCTGACTTGGTCGTAATGATGTTGTGTAGAGGTTTAGTTTGCCTCATTACTGTGTATTATCTAGATAAATATACTCATAATATCTAGGTCTTCCACCTAATAAATCTTACTACTAATTTATGTGCATAAACTATTGCTTTTGTTACTATTTAAAAAGTCTTGTTTTTTGTTATTCTTATGGTTATATGGTGGTGAGGCATTAGTTACTAATTATATTACTAATTACTAATTTTGTTGCTGTGCCTGATGATAATGGTGATGGGTTTGATGCTAGGGCAAATTTCGGCGCTAAAGTAAAATTTTCCGAGGTTGGTTCAAAATCATATGCTCTGGATTGATGGTGCATGTCAGATTTTGTTGGTAGACCATTTAAGAATAAAACCAATCGTTTATAATCCATCTATATTAGAAATAGTTGACCAAGTGTTTCGACCTGTGAAATTTTGAAGACCATAACACGATCAAAAACTTTGTTATTTTTTGAAATTGGTATTTGAAATTCATTGATGTCCAGGAGAAATTCCTTATGAAAACGTGTTCGTGTATAAAAGTTGTTCTTGTCCATTTTAAAGTATATATCTCATCAACTTCGATCCGATCACATATGTAGAGTTTATGCTTTAGGTGTAGCGTTTATGACATTAAGTTAGTCTGTATTGTACCAGTTGTGCATTTGCTACGTATGTGTTGCGTACTTTTGGAATGTTCAACAAAAACATCTGGCAATAGTGGCTTAAACCACTATATTCACGGTTATATAATGTGTGACTAAATTTTATTTAATTATCATACATATATTTATTGTTTGTTCTATTAATACACTGGAGCAATCAACGTAAATTGGCATTTTAAGTTACTGTTCAAAAGATATTCTGGCCTATATGGTATCCCTTTAGACCTGACGTTCTTACTAACCATCCCCGATCTGTCATTAAACGAACATTGTGTGTGAGGTGAGAGCAATTACTTTTAATCGAGGTTGCGATCTTTACATAAATACCTGAACCATTCTGTACATATAATTGTCAGTATTAAGTATTTTACTGTGTAGAAAAGGTAATTCATCTAATAGAACAGTTTCGTCCTTATTGAGATACATTAGTTAGTATACAACTGAAAATTTTGTGTGGTATGCGGCAGGGTGGCTTAGTGGTTAGAGCACCAGATTCCGAGACAGGCGTGCCAAGGCTGTAGACTTCTCCGCGGAAAACTCTGGACAGTTCGTGATGAGATCCCAATAAGGGCGAAACCGGTCTACTGGATGAATTGCCTTTTCTACACTATACTATACAGTTTAAACTGACAAATGTTTATACCAAGATCGCAACATTGATTAAAAGTAATTGTTAACACTGACAGCGCAACCAGTGTTCGTTTAATTATATAAATATTTATTTGTCCGTTAACACTATTCTAGTTATTAATGCTTGATCTGCCACTTCATTGACTATTTTTGCAAACTAAACTGGAATTTCTTGTTAGAATATTATTTTGTTTCTATCATAAAAACAAATTATTTCTCATACATGGTCTAGAAATCCTGTTGTTATTTTCTAATCTTTTTGATTTTTTGCAGTGATTTTAAGTAATAGATGTTATGTAGAGTCACAATTGTCGGTGGCATTAATTGCGTATGTTTAATTTGGAACTTAACTCGAATGAGGAGATAGAGATTAATGAAGTATTAATGAATTTGGAAGTTGTATTTAACTTTTCTACGATTTTGTTTCATTGGGTGTCGATTAGAATTCTCAGTTCCGCAATAACCTGATTGATCCTCATTTCCAAGTACGCTCTGAGTTCAGCTTCGTGGTGGTTGGGTCCCATCACTCCGAAGGCTTCCACACCATTCGTACTAACCACTGGAAATGAAGTTCGATCTAATCTTGGTTGTTTGGCGTTTCGCTACTGCATTTCAGAACCATCTTCAGCAATCTATTAACACACTGTGCCATAATCAGAAGACCGAAACGTCAAACAATCAAGATTAGATCAAACTTCATTTTCAGCTATTTGTACAAATGGTGTGGAAGCTTTTGTAGTGAGGGGACGAATTAGCTCCCAGCCATAACGAAAACGTCGTCTCGCACTTGAAAATGAGGATTTGTCGGATCGTCGCGAAACTAGAAGTGCCCATCGATAACCCAAAAAATGCAAATCGTGAATACGCTAAATATGGAGATCGCACTGCACAACCAAGAACAAAAAAATCAAGTATAAGATAAATGTTGTTTAGATGTAGGCAACAGATAAACCAGCCATCACGAAAAACGTCGTCTCGCACTTGAAAATGAGGATTTGTCGGATCGTCGCGAAACTAGAAGTGCCCATCGATAACCCAAAAAATGCAAATCGTGAATACGCTAAATATGGAGATCGCACTGCACAACCAAGAACAAAAAAATCAAGTATAAGATAAATGTTGTTTAGGTGTAGGCAACAGATAAACCACCTGTGTCCTTTTATTAAATTCATTTGATGCTTATCGTAATGAAGGAATTTCAAAGTACTCCGTCTGAACTTGTACTTAATCGCATACAAATTGACCGCGTTCTGAATCTGAGATATTACATTTTTTACTATCTGCACCTTTGTTACTAAAGCCTTATGAGTACTATCAGCATATGTTAAAATTATGAGGACACTGGCGTTATTGGACAAATATTGGAAGACTATTTTCACATATAATTTTTCAAATAGTTGCGTATTTTGATTGCATTATTATTCGAGTATTGAAATATATGTCCTTATGACTTGCAAGCCAGTTCATATGGTGATCGAATAAAATTCTGAAAGACATTGTTATTATTATAACGACATTTCTATCTAACTGTTCCATTTTCAGTATTACAATGTAATTTATATTCTTACCGTAGTGAGTGTGATTCTTAATGGTCAATTTTAATTGATTATTTGCATTGCAAAAAAATGAAATTTTTACGGTTGGTTTGTCAAAACAAGCTGATTGATTTTGTTCAAATTTTCTCTATTTGAATCAAATATGGATATCCATTTTAATTTAGTATTAGAAAATGTATGTGCTTAAACAAACAAAGTTGCGTTTTGTGTGTTGCCACATATGGCCATAGGCGATCTTGATTAATTTTTATATTGATTTTTATACTTTTTAGTCTTTGGATCGACTGCCTCTTACTAATCCCGAGCATTTCAAACAGCCTGTTATAGATAAGCGTCGCCGGCCTCAATCAGAGTAAGTAGTTCTATACGAACAGTCATTACGGAAGATTTGCTAGGGACGCAGACTTTGACTATTTGAATATAATTTGTTAATTTTTTTCATATCTTAACAAATGGTATCGGCTCATGAGGAAATAAAAACATGATTTTTCTATGAAAATTGCATAAGCTTGTTATTTTTTATATTCCATTAAAGAACGTGTACGGAAATTCGGCATGTGCAGAAATTGTAGTCTCTTTGGCGTTTGCGAGTCGTGCTAGGTATAATTTATCAGGTATTGCCCATTTTTCCTACGTTATTCGACCAATTATAAATTGAGTTAAATTAGTGATGCCGGATCCCGTTAATGCGTAATGATTAAGTCTGAATTGTATACTTTAACGGGTTTAGACCTTGTCTTCCAACCACAATCGGTATATCTTTTCAATTTTATATTATCTAACAAGCGAAATAATTGGTTTACAGATACAATAAATATAGAGCTTATAACTTCTCAAAATACGCCTGTCTCGTTGTGTAGGCTTGAGCTGCATAACTGAACCAGTTTAATATGAGGATTTGTCCCAAGTAAAGCCCGGGAAATTGTGAAATATCCTGTCGCAAAAAAATGTTTTTCTGTCATAGATATTCATAAATATCTGATTTCCTACTCAAACTGCGTCAGGTAGATCTGTGGAGAAGGACAAGAAAGTGAAGTCCCCGAAAAGCGATACTAACTAGTAAAGTAAAATGATAAAATGGTTCTATGCCATTTGTGATTCGTTTGGTCTCTCTAGGTAGAAGTTTAAAACAAATCCGCCATTATGTTTTAAAATTTGGTTTAACATAAACTTCGACGCCATGCTTAGTTACAATTCTAGATATTTTTCATGTTTGTATGGTCAATTTTCATTGACCGTTACTTCAAATATTCCAATTTTTATTGTAGCAATTCTAGTATATTATGCTATTTGCCTCTTGATGTTGCCAACACACCTGGCAACTATTAGGCATAATGACAGTATAATCTGCTTTATATCAGAAGATTCAATTGCGATTTATTCGCAGTGTGCCTTGTATGACTGAAAATTACATTGTCGAGTTCTAGAAAAATGATTACTTTGGCGGCTACTGTTGATTTACCATTGCATAGTATTTTGTGCATGTATAGAGGCACGCGTTGAGCAGCAAAGGCTACTTGAAGACAACCGTGCATAATGATGTCGCATCATACTCATATTAATTAGGAGACATTTGAATGAGAAAAAATCCGTAGTAGTCTAGCGACAAACAGGATCCAATGGAAAGGCCTGGGTAACTCTGCCTTACAGGCATGCTTTTTTAAGTGAGCGAGCTCGATATCTGTTTGTACGTATGTATGTTCATTTTTTCATTGCCACAATAGAATTCATTGTTGATTGCGAGCTTGACTAAAGAGTTGTTGCATTTACGCTGGACCTCTTTAAGACAAACATAGGGAACTGTGCGTATAATAACGTTAAACATGTGTATCTAGTGCATGGTAGCACAACAAATTAGGACAGCCGTCGATGGAATCGACGAGAATATTTATTACAGGATTAGATGTAAAATTGTTGTACTTCCGAAATTATAAAAATGCTGCCTGTACGATTAACTAGAGTCGACTCGTCGTCAGGCCGAAATTTTTATGGCTGCAGTCAGGCAGGAATGGTATATTTGACTTTGCCAGTTAAATGCATCTGAACACTGTTTATTTAAGGATTTCTAGAGTTTCTCTATTGTCTCATTGATGTTCATACGAAAATGTAGGAATGTTCATCAGTTATCTGATAAGTTAAAGTCACTATTTATACTTCATATATAACGCCGATTTGGTTTGGAATCTTCATCTAATATTCAGAAACAGAACTGATACGTCCCATCTTCAACTAAATCTATGTTGAATTAAGTGATTTTTTTGCGAAACAATGATTTTAAAAAATATTGAATGATGCTTTATTTTCATTAGTACTGACGAAAACTCTTGCGATGAATCAATAGCAGCATCGGATTGCAACGAAATTGCTACATCTAGTGGGTGCTCAAAGCCCAGGGTGACAGATGCGCGAACCTCGATTGACTGCGTCGTTGGTGAAGTCGGCGACGATAGTCGGTGGAAGCAGACTGAAAATGACAAAGACGAGAAAGAGGAGGATGTTGAAGTTGATGCAAATGACCGCATAGCCACTACTAGTGGTAGTGTTGTTGGTGTTGGTGGTGCGATGGAAAACGCGGATGCACAGAGAAATAAAAAGCGGCGTGAGCCGAAGAAACCAGGAAAGAATGCTCGATCAGCTGGCGGTAGTATATCAAGTTCTGACGATGACGATAATGATGAGGATGGTTTTCATGAGGATAAAATAGAAACAGTTAAAAGCGAGCATGAATCACAGAGTTATTCGGATTCTAGAGAACGGTGAGTATGATTACATGGGAGGAGTAGAAATATTAAAAGACATTTCAGTTGATATTCTATTCCTGAATTTATATCTTTATCTATTCTAAGCACGCTGGCATTGTGACATTGTTTTCTGCTTAATTTTTCGCTAAGATTCTAATTGACATTTTTTTCAGAACAGTAATTTCTTTTTATCGTAATATTGTTACTGAAATTTGATTACGAACTGAATGATGGTGTTTAGAAATTTAACATGCTTTGCATATCTTCCGGTGATTAACCCTTTTGTAAGTTTGATTGATGCAATAATTCATTGGTACATGTTTATTCATCAATGGAGACGGCACCTTTCCGTTGGTGTGTTCTTATGAATAACTTACCTTTACAGGTAACACTTTAGTGGCGTTTCTCGTATCAAAAAAGTCAATGGAGAGTGGTTAGAGGAAAACACTCGCACTCGTAAATTAGGAATTAGCGACCTAGTGTTCAATTTCAGCTTACACATTATTATGAACTTAATGTTTATATGGTGTTGAAGCTTTGCTATATCATATTCATGTAGTGCTGTTTACAAATTATTTGTAGCAGCAGTAAATGCCAATTGTAAGTTTTTCTAACAGGATCAAATGCGACCGTGTGTGGTCGTCCAGTTTTTTATAATTTAAATGTATAGCTAAAAACTTTATTAGCCATTATGAACAAATCGGTATCGAAGGTATTGCCAAAAATAGTTAAACGCCGAAAACATGTTGAACAAATTAAATTCTACTTTATAATGCTGACAGTAAACCTGAAGAAATTCACAGCTCAACTGAGGTTATTCATCACTTTGCGGTTGGTTGTTTATGACGTGACACAGTGAAAGTCGCAAGGAAGCTGTATTGCTGATGTTGGCTTGCCCGAATGCTAACTTGGCCATGGTGTTGTTGTGGAGAGGTTTAGTTTGCCTCGTTTCTGTGAGTTATCCTGATAAATTTACCCATACTAACTAGGTATTCTTTCTCTCACTGTCTCTCTCTTTCGTAAATCTCACTAATAATTTGTTTAAAATATTATTTCTGTTGTTATATATATATATATATATATATATATATATATATTAATATTTATGGTTATATGAAACATTAGATATTTTTGACTTTTTTATAGCTGGGCAATGATGATGATGATGATTGCGGTTGGTCTATCTATCCAAGTCATCATTCTTAAACCCGTTACATCAGCATGAAATTAAAGTGTATCTAGCCTTTGAACGCAAATTCTGCCTAAATGCACTGATTCGATGTGAAATGTGTCTGAAGAGGATATATACGCTAGGCTCTGAAAGGGCAGTTTTTGCAAATGGGATTAAGCGTTTACAGTTTTTCGGTTATCCCACAAATAAAATTTTATTCAAATCTTTATTTTATTTTTTTAGAACTGTGGCGAAATGTGGAAGGAAGTCTAGACAACTCACATCGACACCAGTCCATGCGACGATTAGCAACGTTAAACCAACGACTGAGTCAGAATTCAATACTGACATAAAAGATAAGCGGGAGATGTCAGCAAAAAAGACTTCTGGCAATGCAAATGTTAGTGCCATTCAGACCAGCGTGGTGTGTGCCGGTCAGGCGAATTACACTGATACTATGAGTAAAGCTTCCAAAGACGCCGGTCATTTACAGTTGTTGCAGGATACTGAAGAGAAAGACCTCTGCCGCACATTAACATATCGTTGTCTTCTCGGCTCCGTTGTTATGGTCGACATGCCAATAGGTGGCAAAAATGGTGAGCTTTTGCCAGGACTATGTTATGTCCGATGTAACTAAGACATCAGGCTGTATATTTTTCCTTGAAAAGGCTTCACGCTATACATTATCAATTTTAAACAAATTCAGTCACGCATAAATGCTTACTTAAGTGCACGCATACATAAATACAGAGTGCACAATGAATTCTAGTTGGGCCTAAATGACATTTTTCTCATAACTACATTTCGAAAAAAACACTGCTCTCTGGGTATGTTGGCTGAATAATTATGTGTATTGAGAACTGGGCATCGTCAATATTCCTCTGTGTGATTTCTTTGGAGCGACAGTAACGACTGTAGCATTATTATTTGGTTTTCTACTTTTTATTACTGTATCTATTTCGTATTATTAGGTTTCATAATAACGTTCACAATTTGAATGGCAAGAGCTAAACACGTGTTTCAGACGAGATGTGGTCTGTAAGATTAACTTAACAAGTACTCTCGATTGGATTCGTTTTACTACAAAATTTCATTAGAATTCTATTCCAGATCGTTGAACAAGTCGGTGATGTCGATATGAATGTCAACTCAAAAGGTGAATCATTGGATTTAAATAATGTCGAATAATTAGAATTTCGATTCTGAATTTACCGGAACTATTTCGCTCTTGCCTAGGAGTCGGCTGCAATAGCGTAAAATGGACTGCCGTATATGGCAGTTCAATAGCCCTAGCATTCGACGTTCCATAACTGAAGACGGCGGGGACGACACAGAAGAAGTCGACACAAGTTTGTTCGTGATTAATTTATCTGCCGCTCAGCTGATCGTGACGTCCACGAAACCAAGTAATGTCATTTTTCGTTGTTAAAAAGTGTTCACATTGATAGTCATTCCATTTTTTTCCCAGGCCAATTAAAGAAACGTCACTAAATCTGGAATCCTTGGTAGAAGCCGTTCCATGCGTCATTATCAGACATCTAAAATAGAAAAGCTTGTTGACTATGGCATTGAAACCAACTAGCAACCAATGTCATCAATTCATTTTTTAAGTAAAGTTATAGAAACAAGTTCGGCTGGTTTTGTCGTTTCGGATAAAGATGCCGTTAGTTTCTTTTGACAGCAAAGCTATCACAGAATATTATTTTAACGCTGGCCGGATTCGAGCATGCGTGCAATTCGTGGTAGCCAAGTTTAGGTTGCTCACGGTGGATAACCACTGGCGCGTATAATTAGACATTTTATGCAGATGAACCTTTTTAGTATGGAGTGGCAAACCGTGAAATATAAGAAAAACCCTGAGTACAAATGAACCGTTCCCGTTTTGAATGTGTGAAACCTGTTGTTTTTATGTCTTGCAAAATAGATAAGTGAAATATAAGTCGTAACTTAATGTTTGTATGTACTGTGTGTGATACTCGAGATACGCGAATATCGTCGCAAAGTTAAACAACATTAATAATTAAAAACATTTGTGTTTGGTTAATTAATGATGAACCTCTCCATTCCGTTGATACAGTTTGTTATTAGGCGTGCTGGTATACACGAGAATAAGCGATAATTAGGACAAAGGTAGCTGGCCATACTACCGTCTTTGAACTGGAGCAGAACACATGCTGGAATACCAGTGGACATTTAGTGGCTTTGGTTGGAGCTCTTGTTTATCACAAGCTTAATATTAACCTCTATGGATAGGCTCACAGAGCATCTCATTATTTTGCAGTGTACGATGGGAAAATCTTTTTTATCACGTTTTTTATGATTTAACAGGAAAGAAAATGCGAGTGATTCGGTGATATATGGTGTAGTATTCCTGTTATCCCTTGCTAGCTTCACTTCACTGGAGAACTATAAACTCTCTGGCTTGTGTCATATGTCCGTTTGCTACGCGGTACTTGTTGTCGTGAACGTGTACATATAAAGCTTAATCATTTTGGTAATGAAATGGTGCTTTTGTGAATATATCAAATTTTGTCCATGTACATGAACAGGCGTTCCGGTCATTTCTGCCTATAATCTGGTCAAGACTGCGCAGAAAGTGGAGCTTTGGAAAGGTGGACTCCGGCTAAAATTAGTTATGATAATAGCAATTGGATTTCCGATCTTTTGCTTATTCTTAATTTGTTTGTGGCGAGCTCCTCTTTCCAACGCCATCGATGAAATATTCCGACACAACGTAGTGACGTGAACTATGCAGATTGAACAGTGACGTATTATTTCTCAATAAACCAAATTATGTCCAAGACGCGAGTGCTTACCTCGGGTGTTGTTCTTATGCAATCATCGGAACTGCTGCAAGTACTTTTGTCGTTAGGGTCCGATTTAAATTTTATCCCTGCAGCATTCAGTTTTCTGCTCGGATATCCATAAAATTGGGACGAATATAAAATAATAGCAAGTATTCAGGGGCGCTTATTCATCTGTTGGGCGGCCGGTAACTACAGTCGAAAGCGTATCGACCGACATCTGAAATTTTGCAAATGGAAAAATTAAGCTAGTTTAGGCTCGCACTCCCAATATTCTCACGCACATTTTGCTGAAAATTAACACTGAATAGGTTCTATGCAATTGCAAGCATAACGTGTTTGTAGCTTTCCACAAGTTATGTATGCTAATCGATGAATAAATCATTCATCGCTCTGTTAATAACATTTCTTTAAATAAAGCTAACGGGGCGGAAAAAACACCAATCCCGTTTTATGTTATCAATCACATAACAACAAAACTACTGCCATTCACACGTGCTGATGTGTTTCGATCTTCCATGTTCAACATTATGACTCGATGGCATACAATCCGGAATGTAACCGCAATGCAAAAGTAATTTAACGAATTTCAGATGCACAAATTCTATGCAGTCACGAAAATAAATAAATACTTGAAACTGCCGACAAATTTTATAATTAAACTAAACCTGACTGCGGAAGTTTTTGTATTAATTGTTTTAATCAAGTTTGCCAATTAAAGATAAATATCTAGCAAATTTTATTTGTTCAGCTGAATAATCATGTATCACTTCACAAGCAAGACTATACTCCGCGCCCAACTCACCAAAAGTATACACGAAATGAACATGATTCGGTGCTCTATAACGTGGACCATATACTTATATTATTTGTCCTATTTAATTGTGGTTGACTTGAACTGATTTTTCATGTCGCAGTCTGGAAACCTGATCACTTTTGCCTATCTGGCGCTGGCCGAAAGCTTATTGTTATACTAGGTAATCCGGCTGAAGCCACGCGTACGTCGTGATCGAATCGGCTCAATTATCGAAAGCTTTTTTGAATGTTTAACTAGGAGCATACATTGAACTATCAAGAAATACACTTCGGATATCAACATCATCATCATCATCATGTCCAGCCATACAAAAGTCAAAAGTGACTAATGTTTCACTGCCATATAACCATAATGAGTGAAAAAAAGTATATAAGTGAATTTAGACAAATTATTTGTGAGATTTACGAGAGAGGCAGAGAGAGAAGGAATTCCTTGCTACTATGAGTAAATTTATCTGGATAACTCACAGAAATGAGGAAAACTAAACCTCTCCACTACACCATTATGGCCAAGTTAGCATTCGGGAAAGGCGACATCAGCAATATAGCTTCCTTGTGGATTTCAATGTATCACGTCTTAAACAAACCAAACCTCGCAGCTAACTTTGCCCTACTAAGAAAAGAAAGCTACGAAGATGATTCTATTAGACATCTGCAACAAGATCGCCACTGAGCTCGATTCGATGCCATATCGCTAAGGGTTTCCAACCAAGGATTATGATGCGCACGAGTGGGTCCTATACTACCTAATTTGGATGTGAGTGACTTCAATTGTTTCTGTCATGTCAAAATATGCCCGCCTTGTTTCTTACGCCAATTTGGTGCTGAATGAGAGAACAGAGCTCTTCTGGGCAATCCAAATGCTATCAGTGTTGCTTATATATTTTTGGTAGCCTAAACAGACTATGATGATCAAAAAACGATGGACAAATATCTGTAAGCAGCCCAACTGTCTTGAGGGTATAACAAAACTACACTTGAAGATGCACTAAACACATGACCATCAAGGAGATGTTAGATTCATTCGTTACACCATAAATGGCTAAAATAAGAAAAATGTACTTTAGCTGTTGCTGTTCTTATGTTCACTGCGTTGCTCGTATTACCTAAGTTATTGGTGTATTTACCAAAGCACAGTAATGTGAAAACTTCTTATAAATCTTGTTCGTGAAACCGTGATTGGTGATCCTGTATTAGCATTGAAGGCTGAGAATTTATACCGAAAGACAAATCGATGACTGATAATCTATTCATTAGGGCTTGGAGGGATTCTCCGTTTTGTGAGATATCTCAGAACATATATTGTAATATTATTTAATACCGGAGATTCATTTAACAAAATTGTATTTATTACTAAATAGGAATATTTACAAGCTTATATTAAACAGATTGTTACCTTCCTTACAATAATCCAGTGACATAATTTTTGCCAACTGCTTCTCTATGAACTATCCAAGACAAGTGCTCATTGTTGCCGTTGATCGAAACTTCATTCTTTACTATAAAAACTTCTACTTTGATCATGTTCAGTTGATTCTCGTTCGTTGATTTATTAAGTTTTCTGTCCGCATCCTTACCCATGTGTAGTATGGTCAATGTTAATCTAAAGACGAACTAGTTATTATACATCCTATATTTCTAGAACCTTATACGCTCAAATCCTCTAATCTTGATCTGTAGCATTTTTTCATATATATATATACTATATGGCCGATGTCTGCTCCAATGCATTCGCGAAACAGATTCGAAAAAATTAATAGTTTGCGAAACTATAGATGATACGGATAACCATCTACTAACTGACAAAATGTGTCACCTTTTTCAGGTGGGCTGAACGCTTCAAAGACAAATTTTCTTGGGAATCTGCGTCTGCTCCCGAAAGTGCATTGATAGGGTAGAATATTTATCTTGATCAATGATCAGAGCTGTGTAATTCAACCCTCTATCGTAAAGCTGCAGGCCGCGCTGGTTTGCTACAGAGCTTAGTTAAGGATGGTGATAACAAAATTTCCGAGGGCGTTGTTTAACTTTTTTCTGATTATATGGAATAAGGAGATCAAGCCACTTCCTTGTATTGAGCCTACCATCATTCCTATCTTTAAAAAACCATCGTCATCTGTTTGATTTCAGTCGTATCTAGGTTATTTACTTTTTTCCCTTAAACCATATTAGCGCTTCCCATGCATCACATACTAGAGAAGATCAAGCCGGAATCCGGTCTATACGAGAGGGCTTAGATAGTTTTACATTAAGGAAAGTTATTAAACAGCGACATGCATATCGCTCTTCGACAATAGCCGGCGTTCGAGAATTAAAGGGTGCATTTTACTCGATGGAATGCTTTGTTCTTGTCAATATCCTGTCGAAAAGTGGTATGCTAACTATTTTTTTAAATATTATACACGCTATCTACACAAACACTTCTTGTCGTGTTGACGTCTACAACGAATTAACTTTACTACCAGCAGCGGTGTTCGTCATGGCTGGCCACTTTTCTCATTTTTGTATAATTTTTTAAATCAATCATGTTATGAACATTACTCTTCCATACATCCAGGATGCAGATGTCGAAGTTCTCTCGGGCGGTAGATTAGTCGATCTTGACTATGCAGACGATATATTATTATTCGTTTACCGAGATTTCACTGAGGCCAACTTCAATAGGTTGGCACTCTTCGTTCCGTCTTTTGGTATGAAATTCGCATCCTCTAAATTTAATTTACCTGTGCGGGATCACTCACCACTGCGGTTGAAAAGTGAAGATCTGGTTAATAGTTGACATGTTTAAGTATCTTGGCAGTTCTATCCGAAGTGATGTGACGATGTGAGTATGAGAATCGCGAAACCCAGAGTTCCTTCTTCTAATGTTCGCTATTTATGGAAAAATGCGAGTATTTCACACTTCCCTAAAGGCCGTATGCACCATTCATCTTTACTTGCGGTTTTGTTATGTGCGAGTAAGACGGCCCCTTATTGTTGATTATTTTAGACACAGGCATTCGACCATCGTTGTGTGAGCAGCGTAGTTTATGTGGGCAATTAACAACTAATGACCAACGCCAAAATACGTCGACGTATTCTTAAATCGACCAACAAGTGCTCCTCGTTAGCTAGACAAATAAGGCTCCAACTGCGTTGGCATGGTCACGTGTTGTGTATGCCTTCTATTTGGTTAAACTCTCGACTGTTATACTCTCATTCAGCGGCACATTGGTGCAAGACACAAGGTGGGTTGATTTTAGCTTAGCAAAAACAGCTATGGTCAACTGCATTCAAATTGGGTAGTATGGGACTTCCTCCTCTACCAAGTTGGCGTCCACGGATGCATCATAATTATTAGTTAGATAATATGCGCGTTATGACACCGAGGCGAGTTCAGTGGCGATCTTTATTGAAAATATTTAGTATTGTCATATTCATTATTTTCTTAGTTTGGCCTACCTAGCGGCGAAGTTTAGTTTTTTTTTGGCACGATACAGTAAAAATGGCAAAGGAGCTACATTGTTGTTAATTAATTTACATTAATCATTTATTTTTCTCATTAAGCAATGCTTTCATCGGCGAAGTTTTCTTGTAAATAATGCTTGCCAGCCCTCCCATGCAACTCATGTGGTAAGTTGGAATCACAGAAATGATAGATCACCAATCTCGTGCCCAAGCGCTATTATTCGCGGTAATAGTCTATTTGTTACATCGCGTTTTTTCTACACTAACGAAGAGAATTGAATGCTTGAAAACTTGTGAGTTCTAACGACAATCTAGGTCCTGAGAATATGTCTAAAGAATTTTGCCGGTGACCCAGATATGTGCATTTATGTATGCATGTATGTATGTATGTATGTATGTATGTATGTATGTATGTATGTATGTATGTATGTATGTATGTATGTATGTATGTATGTATGTATGTATGTATGTATGTATGTATGTATGTATGTATGTATGTATGTATGTATGTATGTATGTGTGTATGTATGTATGTATGTATGTATGTATATATGTATGTATGCATGTATGCATGTATGTATGTATGTATGTATGTATGTATAATGTATTATATGTATTTATATTTGCTTCTGTGTATGTATTAAGGCACGCTTATTTGTTTGTAAGTGTGCAAGTTTGCTTGCATTTATTATATGTGCATGTATTTATGCGTTTATTTATGTTTGTGTGCATGTAAGTATGCGTGTACTTATTGGTTTTTGTTTATATGAATTTATGTGTGTATGCTACTGAGTTTCGGAAAAGGCTACGTCTCCGGCAAGCTGAAACGAGATAGATGCAAGTATATCTTGCCGACTGTTGAAGCTATTTGCGAAAGTTTCGACAGACGCACTTCTGCAGGTACAGACAGCAAAATTGGTGTATCAGACAAAATTTATCCGGGCAGTGGTTTTTAAGCGTCTTGTGTAAGACGTACGCTTAATTCTTTTGTTACTTTACGTTGTTATTCTGTAATTTAGCCATATTCTATAGGAAATATTTCTTGCATTCTATTTTCGCATTTAGACTCACTGCTATCTCCAGTTAATCAAAGCAGTTTTAGTTTAAACTTATCAAGCAATTCCGCTGGCGATACCAGCAGTGCACCTACTGGTAAACGTAGATTTGTTCCTGGCCTCGTGGTTTTACCCTCGGCGATGCCGAGCATTGATCTGTCTCCAGTTTTTAGTCCTCTTCAATCGCGGCACAATTTATCTAGTACGACCGGGCCAGCAACTGCATCCAACAACAATACAAGTGGACTCAGCGTACTCAATGTTAGTGGAGATGCAAATTTGGCGCCGCCGCAGCTTGGCAGTCCACAGAGTACAGGAAGTGCAGCTGAAAGGACATTGCCGTGTGGCGGAAACACGGCCAGCAATCTATTGAATGACTCTAACTGTGGACAGACGCAACTGCATCAATGCACACCCAGTGTTTCGTTCACGTCACCACAACCACCTTCATTGACAGTGTCAATTGTGGGCCCTCCAGTTAACAGCAGGTTATAATAAAAACTTTTTTTTCTTGTTACCGAATTATTAGACTGATGATATTTGGCTAATGTTTTGCAGAATGGAGTGTTTATGGCATCATTATCGACTTCAACTCTCAGGCGTTGGTCATTACAAAGTATCTGAAAACTTAAACGAACATTGGTCACGCCTTTTCTGTACTACAAAAAAATAGTTTATACTGACAAACGTATGAACATAATGGGTCAGGTGTGTATATCATGATCACAACCTTGATTATAGTAATTGTTAGCTCCTCCTGCGCAACCAATGTTCTTGTAATTATATAAATGCTATTTTCAATATCACTTCCACATGTAACTTGGTGTTTGTTCGATAATAACAGATTGGGAATGGTTTTTTGGAACTTCAGGTCTTAAGGGATGCCATATAGGCTCCACCTAAAGGAAATGATTACCAAGAAACGTTAGTTAGTATATAACTGAATATTGTTTGTAATGTGCAGCAGACGTGCCGAGGTTTGAGCCCTGTCCGCGGAAATTCTCGCAAGTACTTGATTAGTTCCGAACACGAACGAAACCGGTCTCCTGGATGAATTGCCTTATCTATTCTATACAACACAGTTTATAATGACATGTATGTACATAATGGGTCAATTTTTTATATTACGATTGCAACCTTGATCAAAGTAAAAGCATCTGAAAACTTGCTTAATCTCCGTCGTTGATTATTTTTAGCCTAATATTTAATTATTTATCTAAAAGCCATGGCATTCCGATTTGGAAGACGGTTTATAGAGGCCAGCACTATTTGCTCGATTCGGAATGAACATTTATGCCATTTCATTGACACGGGCCTGATTTCTCGCAACTCATTAGTGGAAAGCGAAGCTTCGCTCCATATTTACTTAATGCGAAACAAATTTTATTAGTTCTACATTACATGAACAAAGGTATAGTGATAAACGAGCGTAGTTCCAGCTTCAATCGATAAGTAATCAATAAGCACAAATCGCATGTGTTCATGAGATTACACTTTTTCATGCTGACTTTGTTATGTCATTCTGGTCTTGTATTAACTAACTTGCTTTAAATTAATCATTTTAGAATATTCTTTCTTGAAACGGTCATTACAATATTGTATATTAAGCTAATTTAGCCTCTATATGGACGCGTGACTTTAATTTTTGCCAGTTCTCTGCTTGTGTACTTCTAAATTGTTAAAAACGGTTTCGCAAAAATGTTTATTCATCCAGTTGAAGAAATAATTTCATTATTTATTCTTATGATAACACAACAGAAGTTCTGATGAACGGGTACATGCACACCAAACTCTTGTAAGTTGCTCTGAAAAGAGGTCTGTGTCCAATCCTACAAGCATTCAACTGTTAGTGCGCTCATTCAAGGACAATCGGTATTTTGCAGTGCCGATAATGTACGCTAAACGTCTGCAGCGTGATCAAGCAGTCCGTCTTGCTCACCTTCACGCAACCCTTCGGCCTGCTTTTGAACGTGCTTGTTTATGGATGGACCGACGTGAACTGCCAGCTGCTTGGGGCTTTGATGCAGTGGAGAACTTAGTCGGTGGCCTTGTAGCCTGGCGACGCGATCGACGCAATGCACGAGCCACGTTCCGAGAAAATCGTCGTATTGACCGGGCCGAACGTCGAAAGGCATTGTGCAAAGCAAGACGGCTTGAACGACGTCGACTTTCGCTGAGTAACCAACCGGCATCGGTGCAAAAGAGATCATTATCTGTGAACAAAGCACAGGCGGCCGACTCTAATCGCAAAAACAAAGTGAAAGGCTCATCTCTGGGTAGTAATGATATTAGTGTTAAAGGTATGATTTGAAGCAATGTACTATGAATACATTTCAAAACATCATCGACCAATTCTGTTTGAGGTCTCCTAAAAAGCACATTTTACTGAGGACCATTTTAATAACATTTGCTTATTTAATATAAGTAATATATTTTTAGTTAAAATCGACAGATATATTGCTAAAAGAAAATTACTGGAACAATGGAAGCTGCGTTAGTCAAAACGCAGATCAGGTAATTTCAATTAATCCAGGTGCGAAACACGGAAACTCCTTCAAGAAACATTTAACATGGAATTATAGCAGCAATGCCGTTAAATGGTATAATAAATATACGTTATTGAATCATCGACCTATTCTGTTTGACGTCTCCTAAAAAGCATTTTTTACTGAGGACCATTTTAATAACATTTGCTTATTTAATATAAGTAATATATTTTTAGGTAAAATCGATAGATATGCTTATTAGATTCACGGTTGGCTAATTACCTGTTGCTTGCAATGTTGACCTTCAGCTTACAATTGCCTATTATCTATATGTTGGGAAGGAGAAGATTGTATAAAGTTGAATTTTCCAAACAATTGGGGTTATTTGTGGGGTTTTGTGCATGAAATTATATCTTTTTTCACGCTGACTTTGGCACATCCTTCTTGTCTTCTTTGAATTAATTTTTTACGTTTTAAGCATTTGTACTATTTATTAGCAATATAAACATTATATAAAACCTTATCTTAAAAGAATTGTAGTTAAGTTAATTACATTTAATTTATTTTTTTTAGCTGCTGGCTTTTAATGAAACTGTCGATTTATCATAACCACTTATATCTTTTGGTTTCAATTTAAGAATGCATTGGTTATCAAACGAACAAGTGCCATTTTGCATAGCCTGTGTATTTTCCTTCTATATATTTGCGTAGTTGAGTATTAAATTGTTTTCATTAATTTATATCATTTTTTGCCTGAATATTCTTATTTAATGTTCTATTTTTTTAAATTATTTTTTAGGCATGGCTCTATTATAGATACTTGTCCCATTATTTGCTGCCAGATTTGTGTCGGTACAAATAGTGCACAATTTAATTGATTTCAACTGAAGCATGTATTGAATATTTGTGGAAGTAAACTGTCTACCACCGTATTTTAGTTTTTGGCAAAGCTTAAAGAACATTTAAATATTGTAATCTGATGCTACCTGTCAGCGTTTTTGGAACCTTTACGAGAAAATGGTGATGCAATTTTCATGAAAACGCATTATAATGCTCCCCTTCATTCTGTTGTATTTTTTGTAATCATTTGCCATGCTTAGGTGCACTAGCTTCAGGGGATAAATGGAGAGATGGCCATTAGTGACGCTACCTATTTAGTGGGAAAGCGTTTCTGCTGTCTCATCTGACCTCGAGATGTACACAGGAATCTAGTGGTGACTACTGGGCGAGATACTCTAATATCCGTTTTTTATCTATATGGTGTAACCCTAAATAAATACTAAAGTTTCTAACAATTTTTTGCAGCCGTATATTGCTCACAATTTTATGCATATTGAAGCGTTTATTTGTGATTTATTTTCTTATTTTATGCACTTATGTTCATGTTTTCCACTGGTAATTAGGATTGAACACTGCCACGACTCCAAAAAAAGGTGAGAATTCCTGTTATGGTGAGGTCGAAGCGCGAAGTTTTGCCACGAGTACACCTGGAAAATCCGCAAGGCGTCCCACTAAACAGATTCACGATTCCTCTTTAACATCTGGTCAAGTACACCAGTCTGATAGTGGAGAATCTGTCGTTGTTAACCGTAAATCTCCTAGACGTTTCCATGGCGATAGTGGGAAGACTGCTGTATGTTGTCAAACTCCCAGTGCAACCGTTAAAGTCGCTCGAAAATTACTCTCCAGTGCTGTAAGCAACAAGGTTAGTTTTATCTGTGGCTTATCAATTAGTTTAGAATATTCTTGCATCCTAGTGGCAGGTATATTTTTTGTTATTTTGATCGTATATGTATGAGATTAATTTAATTAGCTTATGAAATATAATGATTTACCTACAATTTCCAATTTAAAGTTAAAAACCTTTTGTGGTATCGCATTGAATGAGGCTCATTTTTGAGGTCGCAAATTTATGATAACCATTTTCGCAGTCATCTTTATCGCGTAATGAGCCAGCACTGTAAAATGTGTAAGAAGCTTTATCCATTACGAATTCACTTGACATAGTGTATGTGCTGCTTGATTTTTTATGTGGGCTTCTTGCTATTTGTTGTTTACAAATATTTTGTTCTCTTGGCTAGTCACGATTCGATATTTTATCCTCACTTGCTCTTCGTCTACACGTTTCTTTTATCTGATGGATTACTTAATTTAGCAGCAATGGAACGTCAGTTTACGTTTAACTGAGTAAATTGATGTGTATCGCTCTAGCTTTGACATATGCAACGTAAACAATTTCCCAGCAATTCTCATATAAACGATAAGAAAATTATTTTCGTTGTGAGTAAACGGCAGAAATTTCTGGTTTTCCTTGAACCATAACAGTACAGTGGGTTTTCAAATGTCTCTTTCATTAAAAAGACTATGCTAATTCTTACTTATAAGCCATATGTTCATATATATATATATATATATATATATATATATATATATATATATATATATATATTTGAAGCGTAGGCGACCAGCGACTATAATCCGACTATTGGAAACACAGCTTTATCTGCTCGTCCTGGAGCAATTCAATGCAACAGCCCTTGTTATTCACTATAATGGCATAACAATCTAGTAGAGCCTTTTGTTGGCGAAGCTGATCTCCGCAAATGCATTATAAAAATTATAAAAATATAAACTGCGACATGGGGCTCCTCTGTAAATTTTCTTAAACAAGCTTAATTTTCATAAACGAATTGTGCGTAAAACCTGTTCTTTTTTGTTTTAAAATATAGTCTGCTGCTCTTAGCAAAACAGGTAGCAACAGTGCAAATGGTGAACAGTGCTTTGAAAAGTCAGGCAAAGTAAAGCGTATTTCTCAGCCTCAAGAACGGGGCCGAAAACGCATAAGGGATAATTTGAATTCTAAAAAAGGCAATGGAGGTGACTTAATCACTGATGATAGAGATAAAACGGTTGCCTTGAAAAAGCCTACTTCTGTATCACCTGCATTAAGTCCCGTCCATGGATCCAGTCCTCGGTCCGCTTCTATTGATTCTCAAATATCGTCATCATCATCAACATCAGATGTGTCTGTTCAAAAATTATCTAAACTTGAACATTCTGATATCGAAAGCAATGAAAGTAAAAGTAAGAAGTCTTCCAAACAAAGTAACATCACTCTTTCGAAGAAGCATCTTTCAGGTAAGCGGATCATTATCCTTTCGGTGTTCTAAATAGATTTTATCTAACAAATCTATTTACTATGCAAAATTATATTTTTTTTAAACTTAGCCTCAGCTACCATCTATATATTTTCCCCTGCATTTCCAGTTTTTATCTATTCGAAGAAATAGGAATGTACACCCATTCTTCGATATAATTTATTTTTTTATTGTGGATTTGACCGCATTTTTCTTGTGCACCTGTTATTTTAATTGGGAAATAATTCATGTGAGAAAATATAAATTTATTATAAATGCGGGTATATAAAGCACAGGTAAAAAGGTCATTTTCTTTTCGCCAGAACCCAACTCGGCTGTAATATCTATTACTTAATATTCGTCTTTATGGGTAACAAGGGTGCAAAATTAGATTAAACACACATTATAGAACAACAAACAGGAAGCGGAGAGCTTATATTCCGAGGCACGCAAAAGGGCGCACACTCATGCAAACAATTCATTGGTTTATATTCAAACCATGTACGAACTTCTGTCGCTTATTTAGCTGAGGATTACAACATCTTTGCCGTGCGTAATTAATTTTAGTCTTTTGCTCTGAAAAACACCTGTAAATCTGTCTGATTTGGAGTCTGTTTTTGTAAATGATGTATTAGGCTATTGCAGAAACGTTCTACACCATGCCAGCTGTTGTAGTTTAAATTGCCCTTGAATTAGCCTCTTGTTTAATTAGCTAATCTGGCCTAGATAGCGCGCTGATCAGCTATGACATTTGTATAAATAGAAAATATTAGTTTCGATTAATTGCAGGGAATTTATCCTGCTTATTTTAATGGTTATGTAAACTGTGTTTATCACGTATTTTATATACCCCCAACGACAAACAAATATATGCAGGTATCGCTCAAAGGCGCATTTCAGTTGGAACTGGCGGCAAACACCGTAAAATCGATGCAGAAAGACATAAACGAGCACGTTCTTCAAATGCCAGCATTAGGGGAAGGCCACGCAAATTAATTAGGGAGCAAGGTCGTGTTTTAAATAAGAAGGGTAGCGAGAATAGCATCAGCGGTAGTTCAAGTGAGGAAAGTGACGATGTCTTAAGTGAGTCAGCCAAGGCTATAATTCAAAATAAGACGAATTTGAACAAACTCGCAACCACACGTAAAAGTAAACAGCAGAAGCAAAAAACGAAATGTAATAGCAATATGACACCGGAAAAGAAGGGAATGGGCAGTAAATGTGGAGCGGTTTCTGGCGGCAGCAGTGGCAATACTGTCGGTACTGATAGTAGCTCTGAGGAGGACTCCGATGAGGAGTACTCGTCCTCAGATCTGTCTACAACTTCATCAGAAGATGAGGACGGCGTCAACACATCCCGAGAAATAATAGAGTGTGGTGTGTACGGTTCTGCGCCCCAAACAGCTTCTGCCGTGTCTGCGTCGGGCATCATGAGTGGTTGTAATGCCTCTGCTGAGAATTATGTAGCTGGTGCATCTGGTAATGATGGACGTATTGCCACGTCTTCTATGTCTACCACTCATAATGCACAAGCTTCTGTTGTCACAAATAGCAGGCTAGATGAGGCTACAGCCGCTGAGTTTGAGTCACGTGATTTGTGGACGGCCAGGTTGTACCAGTTTATGGATGAATGTGGCACGCCGATTAATAAAGCCCCGAGTATTGCAAATAAAGACTTGGATCTGTATAGATTACACAAGGTTAGTTGACATTTTCATACATGCTTTGTTTGATCTAGGAGTGTATCGGTGCAGTGCCGACTACATGGGTAATGCCTGTCTTTGCATCGTAATTCGGCAAGCCAACAGGTTTAGCATGAAATACTCTATTAATCTCATCTGAAATAATATTTTAAACCACATTTTTTCTATTTGTGTTAGGTTATCATCTCCGCTTTTTATGAATAGAACTTTTCCTATTTCTATTATACAATAGTACTATTCTCTTTCTTTCTGTCTTCGGCTGAGTTGTTTAATTCGTTCAACACTTATGGGCTATGGACTTTTAGTCTTAATTCTTAATAACTGAAATAATTAAATACATTGCATAAGGGTTTCACTTTAGGATTTGGTTATTTTACAATGCACTCATCACTACAATTCAGGGTTATGCAGAGATGAAGCATCTGTAGTTACTTACTGATATATTTTTGCGTTTAATGTGTGCGTAAAGGAATAGTTTTCCAATACATTACAACGTTTAATATCTAAATTAAAAAAATATCATTTAGTTTTACGTTTTTTAATCTGTGTTCTTGATAAGACCAACAGCGAATACAATTTATGTTATTGTTTGTTCCAGTACCACATTAAATGTAAAGATAATTCTGTATTTATTTCGCGTAATTAAGGGAGTCTAACCTGATGATGGACGAATCGGAGCCAGTTGTACCTGCGGTCAATATGGAAAGCTTAGCTGATTTAAAAAATCAAAATACCGAAATCTAGCATTATTTGCGCTAATGTGCATCAGCTTTAAGGACAGTAATAATAAGACTTATCATACCATTAGAACGACAACGTAATTCGTTTTTCCATACGCACAATGCATTCCAACCTGCCTTTTGCTGTCATGGTGTATTCCGGTCCAAAGCCTTTGGTTTGAAACCACATGACTCATAGCTCCTGTGTGCATGTATGTATGTTTCAACGTACGGACGTGTGTATATAAGCATGTATGTATTTATGTGTATATGTATGTAAGTCTGTATGTATGTATGTATGTATGTATGTATGTATGTATGTATGTATGTATGTATGTATGTATGTATGTATGTATGTATGTATGTATGTATGTATGTATGTATGTATGTATGTATGTATTTATGTACGTATGTATGTATGTATGTATGTATGTATGTATGTATGTATGTATGTATGTATGTATGTATGTATGTATGTATGTATGTATGTATGTATGTATGTATGTATGTATGTATGTATGTATGTATGTATGTATGTATGTATGTATGTATGTATGTATGTATGTATGTATGTATGTATGTATGTATGCAAGCATGTATGTTGCCTTTTCGTTATATCAGCATATACTCTTACGGATTTCAGCATATAAGTTAGCAAGGACGCTTCTTACTCCAAACTATGCTCCTTAACAAGTAGAGCAAGAAGTTCATATATAGTCTTGTTTATGGTTGATATGAATGCACAAGTTGAGCGATTAAGTAACGCAGAATTTCATTTACGTTGGAGTTAAAATTTAAGCTCAATGCGCTGGGATAGCTGCGCGGAACAGATTATATTTAAGTTGTACAAACTTCAGATATAGTGTACGACTTTGTGCCACATGGCAACCTCAAGCTCCCAGACAACGGCGGACTTAAATATATGATGTAGCAATTAGTTGCAGGTTGTATGGTTGCACCCAGGATTGTCGTTCTATTTGGAACACTTATGTCGACTCGGACCATTCACTTATCCGTTGTAGATTTGCTCTAAAAATTTCCGGTAAAATAAATAAAAATAACCCCCAAATAGATGCAAACAAACTCGAACAACCGTCCTTCCGACAGAACTATGAAGATATTCTAAAGTCAAAAATAGCTGGTCTTGATGGCGAAAATTCAAATTTTATTTTGGACTAAGATAAGTTATACTATGCACAATTCAGGTACTACTGTATGTGGCAACGCAGGCCCCTGTTGAAATAATCGTTGGTTCTCTGTAAAATCTGTAGGGATACTCGAAACAAGACGCAGAATTCCACCTGTCTCGGCTTATAATAATACTCGTCGTAATGTAACACGCCAACTTAAGCGCAATATAAAAGTCGATTTCAAAACCGTTTGTGCCAGAATGGATGAAGAAATGGAAGAAGAATTCGCGTCAGGTAGTAGTCGCGGTTTGTTCCAACTTATTCGCGTAACAGGTCCGGCAAAATTAAGTTAGCGGAACTGTAAATGATAGTAACAACCGTCTAATAACCGATAAAATAAATCGTCTTAATTGGTGGCCTGTACACTTCAAAGATCAATTTTCTTTGACATCTGCGTCAGCTTCGATTCATGAAAGCCTACCTGTATCAACAATGCGGAATCTTAATCTCAAAGAACCATCATAGTTAGAAATACGGGATGCAGTAGTATCTCTTAAACGTCGCAAAGACCCAGGTCATCATGATTTGCTTCCGGGTTTATTTAAGAATTCTCACGATAAAATTTCGGGAGCGGTGACTAACTACTATATGGAATGAAGAGACCGTAACACTTGTTTGAAATGAGTTCACCATCATTCCTATCTTCAAAAAGGCAATCGTAATTCGTGTGATAACCATTCTGGTATAAGCTTGACTTTATTAGTGTCTAGGTTATCCTACGTAGTCTTAGCACTTTACGGGAATCACGCACTAGAGATTGCATTTAACTCAATGGATCACAATATTCTATTAGATTTTCTGTCGAAATGCGGTTTGCCCTCCAAATTTGTGAATATTATACGCACTCTATACACAAGCACTTCTAGTCATATTAAGCTTTACAACGAATTAACGCACAACTTTACTACCTAAAGTGGTGTTCTTCAAGACCGTCCACTTTCTATCTTTTTGTTTAATTTTGTAATCGATGCTGTTATAAACAACACTTCCACACGTTCGTGTTGCAGATTCTGAATTTCTCCCAGGCGGCAAATTAGTCGATCGTGATTATACAGAAGTTATCGTACTATTATTCGACAATCGAGGTTATGCTCAGGCCACCTTGAATAGATTAACGCCGTTGGTCCTTCTTTCGTAATGAAATTCGTACACTTTAAATGGAAGATACTTTTGCACAATCACGCACCACTCAGATCTTGATTATGCAGAAGTTGTTGTACTATTACTCGACAATCGAGGTTATGCTCAGGCCACCTTGAATAGATTAACGCCGTTGGTCCTTCTTTCGTAATGAAATTCGTACACTTTAAATGGAAGATACTTTTGCACAATAACGCACCACTCACTTAAACTCTACGACTACAAGGTGAAGATCTGGACGTAGCTGACAGGTTTACGTACCTTGGTTGCTCCATCATTAACCAAGGCATTGTCTGGCAAAGGGAGTATGAGGATCGCGAAAGCTGAGTATCTTTCTCCAACTTCCATCATTTATGGAGGAACACGAGTATTTCACTCTGCCCTAAAGGATCGTGTTTACAATGCATCTGTACGCGCAGTATTATTATACAGCAGTTTGCCTTTATAAGAAAAGCAATTTCGTGTTTAAGTATTGGCAAATGTTATAATAGCATTTTCTTTACGTCTGACTGAAATCCTATTTAGCTTCTGACCTAGCGTTTCGGAATTAATGATTATTTATTAATTTAATTGATGAGAAAAATTCATTACTGCTTAGTTTATCTGAGGGAAAATGGTTACTGAGTAAGGCTATGTTGGGCATTATGCAAGCACCTTTGCAGCAGTAAAACTTGCGTAAGGAACCCAAATCGTGACCCGAAGGCTAGTTTCGTTTGGCGATTTTAGAGAAGTTTGAGAAAACCGAAGAATACATTTTATGCATGGGTCAAATGCTTTATAGTAAATCTCAGCCCAATTCGATTGATTTAAAATGATATAATTTAATTGTTTAAGAGTGCTGTTCATTTAATAACCTGTCTTTAAACTTGTGATTGGGACTTTATTCCATGACGAGATACATCGGGTGGATTTATACTGAGCTTAAACTCGTGATACAAACGTGAAAGTTCGCACGCTTAACAGAACCGGTCGTTTATTCATTTAATAACTTAGTTTGTTATGCGTTAACGTTTTTGGTTTATATTTTTGTTTGTTGTTTTGATTGTTCCTTTTCAGATTGTTACTCGAAATGGTGGCTTTCATCGTGTCACTTCTCAGTTGAAATGGGGTGCAATCTACTCGCAAATCGGCCTGCCGCTACATTTTACAGCTGGTCCGCGAAACTTACAAGCCGCCTATAAAAAGTTAGTTTTTTATATGTTAGTTGTTTCTATTGGGCATTACACGATTTTCGCATGTGCCTCTTTATTGAAAATGTTTATATTCTTTAACTATTTGACTTAAGTTTCGATTATATTTGAGCTATAAAAGAACACTAGGCTGACAAGTTCTGCCGAGCTGTAATTATTAATTCAATGGCAATTGATTTTCGACTGGATTCAATTCGTTTCTGAGCTTTTCCTCGCCTAATAATGGAAACAAAATCCATGGCAATGCTAATGAGTTCTATCCATAAGGGCTTAAAAAGTGTATGGTTGCCTATCATGTTTTCTCTAGTAGATTATTCCTTTAAATTCGGTCAATCTGGCAGAACCTTGAAGTAGTTGGTGTGAATGAACAATGATTCATCATCATCATCCTCATAATCATCATCATCGTCATCATGATGTACATATATATATAAAAGCAAAAATAATAATTTAGAGAGAGAGTGTGTACCTAGTTGAGTACATTTTTTAAGATAACTCACAGAAGTGAGACAAACTAGACCTCTATACAGTACCATTATGGCCAAGTCAGCATTAGAGCAATGAAACATCAGCAATACAGCTTCGTTGCGGCTTTCACTGTATCATATATCAAAACAAATCAAACCTTGCAGCTAACTTTGCCCTACTAAGAAAAGAAAGTTATGAAGATGATTCTACTAGACAACTGCAACAATATCGCCACCATATCGTGAAGGGTTTCTAACCAAAAACTATGATGCGCACGTGGATCTCATCCTAGCAGACGTGTGGGTCCTATACTACGCAATTTGGATTTAGTTGACTTTACTGTTTCTGCCATATCAAAATCTGCCCGCCTCTTTCTTATGTCAATTCGGTGCTGGATGAAAGAACAGAGCTCTATTGGGCAATCGAATTGAGGACATATGTAAAACGTGACCGAGCTAACGAAGTTGATGGAGCCTCATTTGTTTTTCTTACTAGTAGCACTTCTTGGCAGATCCAATAATAAGTCTACGGATGTCAACGTTGGTTATTTGTTTTTGGTAACCAACATGTGCTATGCTTCTCAACCAACGATGATCAAATGCATGTAAGCGTCTAAAATCATCAACTCTAAGAGGCCAATAGCTGTACACGGGCAGTTACACAAAGATCCGATTTGTCACAATTTCCAATTATGTAACTGCCCGTGACCAGCTATTACCCGCGTACGCAAAACGCGGCATTGATAACCTGAATGCTTACACACCGCAAAATATTGAGTTCTAAGAGGCCAAGTTTCAATAGCATATAGTCATACTGCGCGTATAGATGCATGGAAATGATTAATTCAAGCTATCAAAAATGACAGTTGATTCTATCATGCTAGGAATGGCATTTCATTGTTGGGTGCTTGATTAAATGGAGATTTAAATTTTACGCACTGAAGACTCGAGGAAAGCTTTTGTCAGTAAAGACGAAACGCTCAAGCCCGTCGAATAGACCATTCGAGAACCAGCTCGTGAAGCGGAATGTGTCCCAAGCATACAATTGGACTGTGGGAGTTATTCGTTCTCCATATATACAAATAAATTTAAAATTTATTTATTCGGTTAAATTACCGTTGGTGTGTGGACAATGAGCGTGAATCTGAGGTACGTAAAGAAGCTAACATGAGTGTCTCGACAGACCAGCCTAAAATGTCATTCTCGACGAATGATTCCAAGTGCTCTTAACCTAGAAAGTATTATTGGGCTCGGGTGGATATAACCCTGCGTTCCAGAAGTTCTCGTTATCTGCTCACACGACCGATGACAACAGCCGTCTGTAATTTTAATTTTATCGTTGTTGGATTATTTTATACAAATGAATTATTTATGGAATAATTTCCGCTATGTTTTGCGAGAACCACTGGTTGTTGGAGGGGGGGTGAACAAATCGCTTCGAGCAGGTGAAACTTCGTGATATTTTTATTTTGCTTCACAAATTAACATTGTGGGCTGTTTATGGTTAAATAAAATATAATTACACGATTACGGTAAACAATTAAACGACATTGGTTGCGCGGGTGGTGATAACAATTATTATAATCAAGGTTGCGGTCTTGATATAAACACCTGATCCATTGATTACTTACATGTCAGTATAAACTAAGTATTGTATAGTGTAGAAAAGACAATTCATCCAGTAGACCGGTTTCGTCCTTATTGGGCTCATCAGCTGCCAGAATTTGCCGCGACAGGCTCGAACCTGGGCACGTCTGCTTCGGAATCTGGTGCTCTAACCACTGAGCCATCCTGCCGCACACTACACTGCACACAATTTTCAGTTATATACTAACTAATGTAACTTGGCTAGTCTATTTTTCCTTTAGGTGGAGCTCATATGGCATTTATTTAGACCCAAAGTTCCAACTAACCATCCCCAATCTGTCATTACTGAACAGACACCACACTACATGGGGAAGTTGTATTGAAATGAACATTTATATAATTAAACGAAAATTGGTTGCGCGGTCTACTGGATGAATTGCCTTTTCTACACTATACAATTCTTAGTTTATACTGACATACGTAAGTAATTAATGGGTCAGGTGTTTATATCAAGACCGCAACCTTGATTATAATAATTGTTATCACCACCTGCTATAATCAAGAAGCTGCAAACCTTGACGTCATATATATATATATATATATATATATATTTTAATTTATTTATTGATGGAGTTCACTGTCGCCTAATGCTAATGTTGACAAAATTTGTAATTCTAATTGCCCTCCTGCTATTTTCTTCTATTTAAAAATCGACTACACACGAGACCGGCAAAGCGACTATTAATCAATTGTTCGTATATTGTACTGTGTTCTGTGAAAGTCCGAATAAGGTGGTGTCGCTAGTTATCTTGCCTAGTTTTACCTTGAGTTTTTGCATATGAAAACATGGCCGGACACTATAATCCACGATTAGGCGAATTGTGCCAACGGCTTTATAATCACACCACGGTTCAGACACATTTATGTGTGAAAATCTGCTGGATCATTGTGACGACTATGTTTCAGCTAGGACGTACCGAGGCGAAAATATATATTTGGTTTTAATTTGGTACGAATGTGCTCTTTGTACCTTATTTTGTAACAACGTTGGATCTGCCATAACGCCGAGCAGATATAGCTCCAATTTCTACAAATGTAAACTTTCTCCTAATGCTCAAACCGTATAAATTGGCGTTCGTTATCTAGATGCGTAGGAGATTACTCGTCACAGTAATTAACTAAGGTTCAAAAAATTTTCACGCGTGTTGATATTTGAAACTGCCAATGGGTGTGCAATAACGAACCACTGACAATATAGCTGATCCTGTATTGAAAGTATGTGTTGGTTTAGTTCGGCCATTTTCCATTAGTTAAATAAATGGAATTGTACATAGTCAATCAAAGCATTACATTATTACTAAAATATTTTAAAATAAAATTAGAAAAACCTTTTTTCAGCAGATATCGTGTAATTTAAAATTTTGTACTTGATTAGAATTAGATTGCTCATTTTCATCATGTAAAATTCAACCAGAAGAAAACCACATCTGCCGAGTCCACATACACAAAAACACAATTTGCTAATTTATATTCCGTTCCTGTAAATACTGCTTTTGTTTATTCAACTATGGAGCATGGCTGTCGCAACTAGCTGCTTCCGCAACGCGCTGTTACAATATATTCCTTTGTTTTTTAAGTGTATTGTAACTATTTATGCAACTCTTTTTTCATTGCATCTAATTTATCACGGATTATATGAGCAGAAAAATTGACATTAGTACTTTACACTATTTTTCTGTCGGAAATTGTGTATAATACGTACATCGGGCCTTGCAGATATGCGAGGTCGTGTCGTAGCCGGGATTTTGTTTGATACAACTTTAGTTGTATATCTGACTGCCGCCCGCGTAACAAATTGTGGTTTAAGCCCATCTATCTCCATTATTTTGTAACTTGTTTGTGATACTCAGAACAAGTCGAAAACTGTTGCTTCCAGACCGTTAATTTATACTATTTCACAAAGCAATGGAACTAGTTGACCAATAAATGGCCATTCGACACTTTGTTCTTTTTACGATTACTAGAGCTTGATTCAAGTAAAATTTGGAGAAACGTGATCGGCAACGCTACCATTTTGGTAGCTATGTAGCCTTCGCGCTATCAATTGTACATTGCGCTCCTGAATATAGGATTTTTATATTCATTTGTGGCACGAGGGCCTTCTCAAACACTTTTTATGATAGACAGATCTCCGCTTGTGCATTTTATACACAAACATACATGCATGCACACACATATGTATAGGTTTGTACACGCGCGAATATACAAAATTTATTCGTAATAGTTGAGTAAGATATTTAATACTTTCTGCGGGTTAGTCACTAAGATTTTGTGTTATTTTTCACTATGACACCTGCTGTTTGATCATTATGTTTATATATATATATATATATATATATATATATATATATATATATATATATATATATATATGATGGTGGTGGCCTCGTGTAGCTTTGTTTTTAGACGAAGATCAAGTTAAAGCATACCTTTGCTTATTCCTTAACCATACCCGCCATTGCCCCAACCATCTTTGAAATATTTTTTGGCATTTATTACAATGCCATTTGTATCATACATCGAGACTCAAGCGTTTGCGCCCGCGTACACACACATATATGAAAAGACTTCTATGTGTGTATATGCGCGTAAAAGTTTATACGTACACCAGTGTTATTTCCGATATTAGTTTGTTTTATCTAAGCATTATCATCGATTTTGTTGTCATCGCATAATTTGTCATATGGTCATCATATTTAATCCGTTGATGTCATTATAGTTTTAAAATAGAAATTTGCGTCGTTTAACTATAGTGGTATTACTTTTGCATTTTGAAATGGTTGTTCCGTTTTATTTATCAATCACACGGGTTTGCCTTCGTGCATTCTAATTTTGTTTGAGTGGTTGCACATTGGATTACATATGGGTGCATTTAGTGTGGATTAAGCAGTCAACGCTAAAAATCAACCGTAATAACACGTAGAATTGGAGTTCTCACTTTATTTCACGTTTTTTATTGATAATCTGTTCGACTTTCTTAGTCTAGAAATATAATAAGCAGTTTTTTTTGCAGCGAGTTTTGGCTAAAATGAATCAGGTAATTCGTCTATTTAGTGAAATTTGTGCAATTTTAGCATTGTTTATAGTTATTTAATATTTAAGTCAGCTGATTTTTAATGCCATAAACGATGTTTTATCATTGTGTGTGCGTCTGTAGTACACACATTAACATGTCATCAACCTTATTATTGTACTATTTTAAATTGAAACTCTAATTTTGTAAAATAATTATTGCTCATTAAAACTTTTAAGTTTTGTTTGTTCTAAGCAAAAACAACAAAATTGTCAACTGTCCTGACGTTTCTATTTTTCTTTGCATATTTGCCCCTTATCTATATATTTTGTTAATTTAAACTAAGCATATCATAAGATGGCAAATGCAATTATTTATGTACATAGATTTCGTTCTCAGTTGGTATTTACCAATTATTTGTCAGACTTGCCGCGACCAAGATTCAAATCTTGGGCCATTTGCTTTCGTCTTGTTGTTCATCTGTAAGTGCATTGCGGGAAACATTGATTTATATCCTATCTTATGCTGTACGGTCGGTCTTTCCTCCTGATGAATCACATTTGGAATTGCTTCTGACATGTCAGAAACAGTTGAAGCCACTTATATCCAAATTTGGTAGCATAGGACCCACTCGTCTGCAAGGATGGGGTCCACGTGTGCATTATAGTTCTTGGTTGAAAGCCCTACGTGATATGGCATCGAATCGAGCTCAGTTTCGATCTTGTTGTAGATTTCTAGTAGAATCATCTTTGTAACTTTCTTTTCTCACTTAGGCAGAGTTAGCTACGAGTTTTGGTTTAGTTTATGACGTAATACAGTAAACCCGCAAAAAAGATGTATTGCTGATGTTGCCTTGCCCCATTGCTGACTTACTTTACTTACTTTACTGCGGCTGACTCCTTTTGGAGGATAAGCCGGCTCCATTGATTTCATGGAGTTTCTTGGGAATTTGGTACAAGTGGTGTCTCCTCACCACTCGGCTTTTTGATCGAGGACGCACCTCTAGCCTTTGCACATCCAAGCGCAGTCTGCAAGGCTGACTTGGCCATAATGGTGTTGTGTAGAGGTTTAGTTTGCCTCATTTCTGTGAATTATCTCGATAAATATACTCGTAACCAGGTACTCTCTTTCTCTTTATTTATCTCTCGTAGATCTCACTAATAATTTGTAGACATAAATTATTATTTTTGTTTTTATTTATAATTTAATTGTTTCGCTTCTTATGGTTATATAGCAGTGAAACATTAGTCACTTTTGACTTTTGTATAGCTGTGCATGATGATAATGAGATTCCAACTGGTCATTCGGGATCTATTAATATAGATCATACCCGTTGTCATCTAGGAAAGAGCTATTGAATTAAAGTATTATGACAGGATTTAATTAAATCTATGTTGCTAGTATACACAAAATGTAGCACACGATTGGAATTGCAATACATCAAGCAGACCGGTTTAATTCTTATTGCCACCACCAGGATCATTTGTTTCAGATATAACCAACGATTGCATGTTGTGCGCGACTTTTTACATTGGATGAATTGCAAGAGAGTGCCCCCAGTTGCCAATTATGATTATGGCAAATTTTGAAAGAACCAGTATACTTTATGAATTAAATTTGCTATCTAACACTGTGTATTTTATACTGAAGACACACAATTAATTACTGACATAAAAATTCAATGCAATATGACTTAACTAAGTGGCATTGTGCCTTTTCTTTAACGTCAGATCGAGGTTAGCTAGTCAGAACATCAGATCTTAAGAGTTGCCAAATAGGTTCCACTTTAAGGTAAAGCCAACCAGAAAACTTAAATTGGTATTTATCTAAAATTTCGTAAGCTTTTCTGCAGGAGTAGCGTAGTGAATGAGTCCAAGACGCAAACCAATTTTCTCTGGTTCTAGCCCCGGATGCGGCAAATAGGAGCAAATACTTGACCAATTCCCAATTGGAACAAAACCGATCTAGTGGATGAATTTCTTTTCTGACTTTTGCAATGTTTAATCACGCACACACACACACACACACACATATATATATATATATATATATATATATATATATATACATAATTAAATATTTCTTGTTGGTTTGATACAAGTGTATACCATCATTCTGATGGGAGATGATGTCTTTTTAATGTTATATAACGCCTTATTGTATATCGGTTCAAGATTTATGTTATAACTGCAGAGTCGATTTCAGAGCTGGTCCTTACAGTATTTCGAGCCAAATTGTATCTATTTATAGGCCGTACTTACTGGCTTCCTTGTGCTCACCAATTTGCCTTTTATCACAGTTTTTGCGGAGAATGTCTTATATTCCCGACGTGTTCCAAGTTTCTGTTTTATTCATTTCATTGAGTTGTGCGTGACTCACTCCGCAAGTCATTTTATATATTTATAATCATGTATTTCCGTTACTTTTTCTTTTTCGCTTTTGGTATGGTGCCTATGATTACCATTTTCCTTTTTATCTTCTGCTCTCTCAGATAGAGAGTATCCCGATTTTCCGTAAAATGCAGGCACCGTCTTATCATTTATACTACGCTATTACTTCACAGTTATTTTTTCGCACAGTTCCTGTATTGTAGGTTATTTATCTCTGTCCAGTTTATAAGTAAGCTAAGCTATGCCTGTAAATTTAGTGCTTACAAAACTCTTATTTTCATACAATGTGTTTCACTTGAATTTTAACGCAGTATTATTCTAGAGTGCTCTTTTTCGTCTACACATTTTCGTTTAATTTTGTTTTTTTCACGTGCCAGTTGGAAGTTTAAAAACGCTAACTCTCTATTATTCTATTTCGAGAAATTTAATTTTATTTTACTTAGGTGATTGGCTATTTCGGGAATTATTTTCAACTCTTCGTCTACAATTCAATAAAGCGGAAGAATATCTTCGGCTTTAGAGGTGTTTTGTCTGATTTTTTTCTACAAATAATGTGTAAAGATATCAGATACTGGATCAGAAAGAAGTTGGCCTATCTTTATACTCTTGACTTGCTTCTGCTACTCATTCCTAAATGTCCAATCTGTTCAGAGTGAAAGTTTTCATTCTGTAAGCTAAACTCTGGTTAGGGACATTTTACTTCCTTCGAATGTGTGATGACGTTGCGTTTGTAGATTGTCGGAAGCAGGCCATTTCCGTGTTTACAGATTTATCGGTCTCCCCCACTTGAAAATATGAGGGCAAGTTCAGTTACGTCATTTTACACGGAGTGTGTAAAACAAATAGTATAACGCATGTAAGTTGTAAATTCATATTCAGCCACTCTAGACTGACTAATTGGATGAACATGACAGTTATGGATATGAACACACACACATACGTGACATGCAACAACCTAGTGAAAGGTCAATCTGAAGTATAAATAATATGGCCATAGGAAATATCGCGCTTGCTTCATTAGTTTGTTTTGTAAATCAGGTGTTGATGGACCAATTGAAGAATGCGGCCGACAGCGTCAGCCGAAATATATTGTATAAACAAGCCAACTGAAATCAGTATTGCGTTAGTCAAAACGCAGATCGGGTGATATCTGTCTATATCTATATCTTCATTCTTTATGGTTCTCTGTTGCACTATTTCTAAAACGTGACATGTCATAATCATATTCACATTACGTGAACAGTTCCCAATGAGGACGAAACCGATCTACTGGATAAATTTCTTTTTCTACATTATGCAATGGATAGTTTATACTGACAAATGTATTTACATAATGGGACCGGTTTTATATCAAGTTCACAACCTTGATTTAAACAATCAATTGTATTCGTTGACATACTACGCTTTCCTCTTTGGCATTTAATGTAAAAACATAACGGCGAAGTTTTTACTTACAACTTACACCTGACTATACATTAAATTAGTATTTTGTGGTGAAGCATAACCTCATCATGCCGAATTACGGTCAAACAAGTAAACCTAAACTGAGTTAAAGTTCTCTCACCGGATGGGTTACGGAAGAGCTTAACAATTATCGATTTTTGCCCATACAAGTGTTTCTTGGCCGTTTAGATTTCGCGAATAATAGTATCTGACATGATATTGTTGGACTTCCGCTTTTATAGTTTTAGCTCTCGGATTTGTCTGGGAAGCCTTGCGAGCAGGATATTTATGTAGCCTTTGAATCAGTATCTCAAGCAACACAAGTTCTCTACCAGAGACAGCTATGATGGTGATGGTCTGTTAAAGGTCGGTCGAATAGGACTGACCGGTTCGTAAATTTTGCTTTTTATTTATGCCTACTGGTGCTCAAGTTACAATTATCTGGGCCAAGTTTCTGCTTCAAATATGAGGGACGACAGAATATTTTATTTGAAGACCTTGGACATGGTGCTTATTTAAATACACGGGTGATTACTAAGTGGTTCGCACAATTTTTCTAAGGGAGTAGCTGGGAAGGTTTATACGTCTAGAAAGCTCAACAGAATCCAGTCCGTCTTGTGCCACAAAAACTCATGAAAGGTCGAAACGCGTTAGTGTGTATGTGGCGAAAGCTACAAACAGTTAATGCTCGTGACTGCATAGAAATTATGCAGCCGACATTTCCAGTCAAGTTCAATATATACGAGACTGCTAGAGGTGAGAGCCGCATATCTAACTTTGATTTCCATATATATTCAATGCGGTTTGATCCTCGATAGTCAGTTTGCCGTCGTACTCTGATGATGATCATGGAAGGTCGAAACGCGTCAGTGCGTTGCGACTGGCGGTAGTTTTGTTATGTTGTTCGACGGCTGGTTAAATACAATGGGATTGGTGTTTACTTCAAGCTCGCAAACTTGATTTAAAGAAGTATTAGTGTATTTTTGTTGTATTGCTGTCTTGCATGTATATAAACAGTCAATAGTAGTCTATTGGAAATTTGTTCTAGTTATTGCAGATCATGAACTAAAATTTACATTTACATTTAAAAAATCACGTCGCAATAGTAATGCATTTTTAAATGACCAATAAATCAGGAAATATGTACTATTAAAATGTTTGCTTTCGCACTAGGTAGATTTTGACATGTATATATGGATTGCAGCTTCTGATCCCTTTTTTGCGGGAAACAGAAATATTCGTAAAATAATTCATTATATTTTATCGGTTGGAGTCGATTTGTATTTTTGGTGCAAAAAATTAAACTAAGATACCTTATACCCAAAAGAGATTAGACCAGAATGTGTCTACTGATTTCATGATCATACAGATATGGTATCGTATTGAATGAAGCTTTTGAAAGGTGCTTATGACTCGATGGAAGGGACTTGCGTTCCGTGGCTGTAGTAATAAAGTGATTGTTTGGTAAACGGTGTAGCTTTTATTCAAGTTTAATTGGCAGTTACTGCTAGGAGTGACGACTTTCACATTAGAATTGAAACCTTTGCTTGATAAAACTTGGATTCTTCGAAGTTGGTTTACTTTGAACAACGACTATAATCATTCACTTGGTTTGCTCATCCAGTACTCTGCCAAAATCCCTGTTTAAAATCAAGCACGGCAAACCATTTGCCTACCGCTATCTGTAGGAACAAATCACGCAGAGCCGGCATGGGATACGGGTCAGGTTTAGTCACTGAGTTCAATTTAACTCTTACATATACTCACTGTGCTGACTTAAGTTAAATATGTATTTTTGGTTGATGTACAGTCTCATGAAACGATTCCTCGCGATTATGAGGAAGAAATAATTTGAAAATTGAAGAAAAAACAATTTCCTATTTTTTCTGTCAAAAATAAAGTGTTAGAAATTTGTGAATCTGAGTTGTTCTGTTAAAGTGAGTTTGGACGATAATTCTAGTATGTAAGGAATGAATTTTCGGCGCATGAAGATTTATAAAAATTGCTGTGCATCAACGTCTCGTGTACTCTTCATAATGCACCTTTTTATTCTACCTACTTCCTATGTTTATTCGTTATAGATGAATGAAAGTTTAATTATATACTTGAAGATATAAATAGAAGTATTAATAGAGAGGGAGAGAAAGAAAGAAGATATGAGAGATGGGCGCGCATTCTTATGGATCATTATACTATCCAAATATTTGATTTTCGCACGTAATTATTTCTTTTCTGGTAAATTAAGCGCAGGATTTCAACGTTCTTCGTATAACTTTGTGTCTTGGTTGTGTTGCTTTTCATGCCTGAAATGATATGTGCGGTTATTAATGATGATCACACGGACGTTACATTTTCGCACTTTGTATTTAAGGCAACTTCTCTAAAGTATTTTTGAGCATTTACCAGCTTAAATTTCGTACTATCTCTTCATTTACTTGTTATATGCGTTCATTGTGGCTACTATTTTTGCTTATTTGACATATCCTGTGCGGCATATTAATTAGATTAGACAGTTGACGCTTTTTAGATAATCTACCAGACTAAACTAACATAGATTGCTCGGGTAGTGGTAACAATTCTTTACGAGCTTGAAGTAAACGCCAATCCCATTCGTCGAAACGTGTTTGTTTAGGCTGTAAATGGAGTGTTATATTCTTAACGCTTTACCAATCATTACTAATATCAACTTTGAAACCGTAACATTGCGTTGGCTTGGGCACTATCTTGGAACGCAATTTATGCATCATGTCCGCTAATCTGGTAGAACTCTGGTGGATCATCTCCCAGGATGGGTTACACGTGTACATCACAGTTCTTGGTTGAAAACCCTGTGCGATATGGCATTCATTTGAGTTAAATGACGATCTTGTTGCAGGTTACTATTAGAATCATGTTCGTAACTCTATTTTCTTAGTTGAGCAGAATAAGCAGCGAGATTTTATTGTGTTTATGACGTGTTACTGTAAGGATGCTGTATTGTCGATGTTGCCTTGCCTTAAAGCTGACTTGATAATAAAAGTTTGGTGTAGATGCTTAGTTTGTCTCGCTTCTGTGTTTTATCAAGGTCAATATACTAACTAGTTCCGCGTCATAAATCACTCTGAAAATTTAAAAAAATGTTTCGTTGAAAATTGAATTTAATTAATTATTCTATTTCTCTTCTTAATTTTCTTCTCATGGTTATATGACAGTAAAGTATCAGCCACTAAAGTATTTTGTGTTGCTTCCCTTGATGATGATGATGATGATGATGAGATCACGCCGCATTGTACCCCCACTAACTATGAGACAATCGGATAGGCGAAAATTTCGGAAATTTATGACAACCAGGGTTCGGTGAAGAGGCCTGATTAAATTTACTCTGTTAGCATAGCCTCTTACAGAACACACTACGGCAAGTTTGGAGCTTCTTGGATGCATGTTTGTATGTAAATCGTCGTAACGATGGATGGCCCTTTCATGTCGTGTAAAACTAAACGTGATTGATGCTTACTTGCGGCTTCATCGAATAACACAGTAAACAGTATTCAACATTTTTCGTGCTTCATTTATACGATTAAATGCGAATTTGGTCAAATTCTTCAGCCTTTCTATGTATGTATGCAGCTGGCTAAGGGCCGTTACACTCGTCATACTAGCATCGGTCTATATTTGTGAATTAATGTAATGACACTGAATACCACATTCACAGTGAACTGCAAAAAATACATAACCAGTCATAGTAGTTTATTTTCTGACTAAACATACAAATTCATATTTCATTTCACAAATTTGGCTTGCTCGAATTTTGTACGGATTATCTATCAGATACCTGTTTCCACTAGACGACATGTCGCGTAAACTGGGAACCAACTTAACTGAAGTGCCTCTTCCTAGGCAACGCCATGCAACTACGTACAACGTTGAAAGAACTCAACACACCGTGGTCACGACTGCCGCAACTAGTTCCACACCAGCAAGCATTAATAGTGCTTCGTCATCTAATATCGGCAATGTTTCCAATTCAGTTTCAAACACTGGTTCTACAAGACAATCGACGTCTATCCAATCAGCTGCCAGTGGAAGCGGATGTACGTCTACCTCCAGTACTTGCACCAGTAGTTTGACGTCAAAACCATGTTCAAATGCCGATAAGAATGTACCTAGTTTACTAACCAGCGCCTCCATTTCAGGTTCATAAAAATTGTGCTTGCAACTTTTAAATTTCTGTAATTTTTGCACAAATGTAGTCCTATTCTCAAATAATACTGTTATTACTCACTTCACAAATTTTATTAGACGTTTACTCTTTTCGAACATCTATAAACGGTAATCCAGTTATGACCGTTCTACTTTTTCGCTATTCTGATATTGTCCAACGCAGAATATTTGGTGATAAGTTTATACACAATCCTTGTTTTGGTTCTATTTGAACACATTGATTAAACTTGCCATTTGTTATTGTATTGACGAAATCTCTTGTGGTGCATAATATATTTAGCGAGGCAGTGAAAATAGCAAGGAAGATGCATTGCTGATGACGCCTTGCGTATAGTGTCTTCTATGTTGAACTACTTGGTCACTTTCATCGTTTGTGGTTTAGGTGGACCTTGCCATCTCGACTAGGTCCAATCCCTCTTCAATCATATGTTTTTATTCGTTTGAACGGGGGGTTCACAAACATGAACTTGGTTGTTGCTGAAGTTTTGGTTGCGGATACTGCAGATTGGTGGTGATGATGTCCAACTTGCTTACCTGATGCACGCTTATGATGCTTCCCTGTTGGAAGAGCAGGATAATGAACATTTTACAGCTATTAACTGCACTTAAAAAGTCTCCATTCGGTACGGTATAAAACTAATAACCTCGTAATTAGTTGTTATGGCCAATATTCATGTGGAGCCTAAGATCGTGCTCTTCATCGACGAATTCGCCCAACTAGGATGTAACGACTTCTGTTCGGTTTACGGACATATTAGCCTTGTTGCCTCATCCTTTGGAAAATTATGCAAACCACAATAATCTATTATCCTTTTTACTGAGTTATAAGTCCAACGTTTTCAAATAATTTATACTATCGGCCCTCGTTTATGCTGCAGATACTTTGTTTAGCTTAAAAGAAATTATTATGAACCGGTCAGTTCTATTTGGAAGATCTTTGATACACCATCACCATCCCACCTGGTTATGGAACACTGCGTTTTTGGGTCGCTATTGAAAGAGGCTGATATAAAATTCTGCTCACCTGGCTTCCAAAGCAACTTCGATTTTTGGTTTAAATTACAGAAACGGATGTCCAAAAATCTCATGTCTCATAATATTATCATGGTATCAGCCAGTTGATTATGCTGAGCAGTACTCTTAATGACAAAGAAGAAGTGAATGGATGGAATTTGTGTGAATGAAGCGAGAAGATGGATTCAGAGGAAAGACCTAGCTAATTCGGCTTTATACGCATTAGAGATCATCGCAGTTTAGATATGTTTATATTTATTTAAATCGCTAAGATGAAATGATGCTTCATTGTCACATACCATTGAAATTCGTGATCGGGTATGGGTCACGCATTCATTGTTGTCCTAAACTTAGAACTTGACCTTTTTATTTATAGTTTTTATATTATTATGTTGCTATTTTCAATATCTTATCGGTCGTTTTAGCCTTTATCAGCTGGGAGTAAATTAAATTCATATTGAATAATTGGACAATTAAACCAACGGAATTCATAAAACAGTTCTTTAAATCAAGTTTGCGAGCTTGAAGTAAACACTAATCTCATTGTATTTAACAAATCGAACAACATAGCTAAATTAACGTCAATCACACGCACTGGCGCGTTTGTACCTTCCATGATCATCATCAAAGTACGACGGCAAACTGAATAGCAAGGGTCAAACCACAATTCATATATATGGGAAAAAATTATATATACGGCTTTCACCTCTAGTATTCTCGCATATATTGTACTTGACTGGAAACGGCGGCTCCACAATTTCTGTGCTGTCACGAAAATTAACTCTGCAGTTTTCGCCACATATGTATAGGTAATTCAATCAAACAATCATTGTTTGCGCGGGTGGTGATAACAATTCTTGAAATCAAGTTTGCAAGCTTAAAGTAAACATCAATCGCATTATATTTAATCATTCAGTTTGCCGTTGTACTCTGATAATGTGTGTGGAACATCGAAACGCTCCAGTACGTGTGACTGACGGTAGTTTTGCTATTTTTTCTACTGGTTAAATACAGTGGGATTGGTGCTTACTTCAATCTCGAAAACTTCATTTAAAGAATTGTTATCACCATCCGCGCAAACAATTATTGTTAAATTGAATAAACTTGTTCTTTTTTGTGTACATACTGCAAAGTATTTCAGCTTGAAGAGCTAAAGTTCTTTGCAATATGAGCCCTATGGCCATTTGCGTGGTGTGCTAATTGATTTTAAATGTACTTTTAATCAGACTACTTATGTTTGTACCCTGTCTGAATATTCCTTCTGAACTTCTTTGTAGCAACTGATCCCATTTCAACAGACTCTGGTACTGTTAAGGCATCAAGTAGTGTTAAAGGAAAGCGTCTCGGCAGACCATCCTTGTTGTTTGACAACAAAGGAAAACTCAATACTAATAGTACTCTTAGTAGGATTAACACTGCTTCGAAAGGGACATCCTCAGATTCAAAGTTGGCTGTTAAATGTTCAGAGTCGATGCCTAACGCCGATAATTTGGATAATGAGGTGAGTTTTAACTTGTATTAGTTCTAATATTTTGAAACTGAATCGGTTACTAATTTGCGAGAAACATTTCATTGACAGACAACGATATTTATTCGTGTGTGCTTGCTTTAGTTTATTTGATGTTTTTCGTATTATTTTTTAAAGATCCTCAGAACTATGAGCTCACATGTCAAAGGCAGAATGTGTAATAATTGGTGCGGTGAAATTGATTTCAGTTAACCAGTGATCTTCAGTCTAGTCAGAGGCTGAAATTTACTCGTTTACATATCGCAGGTTATACTGTACTTTTTATATTTCCTAAAAGTGTTATGCCGATGTGTTTAATTACGTAATCTTAGTATTTTTGTCTACGTGTGAATATTGGTATAATTTACGCACTGATGACCAACTAATAAAGAGCATTTCATCATTATGATTTCTTCATGTTTCCTTGCCGAATAACTGTAACATTTATATGTAACTGTGGGAGGTAAATGAACAATCGGTTGTCCTTTTGTAGTGAAGGTGAATATAACTTGAGTCTTATTTATAGTAATTATTCTGTCTGGTTGGAGAAACTAACAACGTTGAATTTCCATCAGTAGAGCTCCAGTAATAATTGCACCATAACATCCACATTGAGGTCCAATCTCCAATGCTTAGTCTCTATGGATACAATATAGTCAGTAGCCATAGAAATTTTTGGCCTAAACACGGAGCATAGCTAGTCATACCAACAATGGCAGCACGCACCTTTCTGGCACTTCTTGGATATAGCTATCATTCCTTGTCATATAAAGCCTTCAGTTTGGTTTTTATGGGGCGTGAACATATTGTTAAATGGGTAGTCGCGAAATGAGAGCAAGCGTGCCAGACACCAAGGTCACGTTTCGGCTGCTGAAGGAACCTTCGGCTATTGGCGCCTCAAAACCTTATTTCCCGGCAGATGGTGCTCGTCAACCTTTGTGCTCCGATTACCTAAGAACAGAAACCCGAAATACAATTCTTTGCTCCTAGGATAAAACGTTCTAGTGTTATTTTACAACTCGCACAACAATAAATAGTACAACGAATAATGATTTCCGTACTGCATCGGCTGTCGTGCGGAGTGAAAGGAGTCGCGATGTCTGTTGAGTCTTTCATGGTGCACTAACGAAATCCAACTACTGTAAACACAAATATACCACGTTCTGACTCTTTTTATAACGTTTTTCCTCTTTGTCTTTTAAATAAAATTTTCTTTTATCACAATTTCAAAATACTCAGGATAAAACACTACTTATTTACTTACTAGGCTAGTTATCCATGTCAGTGCATTTATTGTGCGAAAATCAATGTAAATAGTGCAGCTAAAGGCTGTAGGATATATAATGGATGAATGAGAATCTAAATAGTTTGCGTATAGGAAACGCGAGCCAAGAATCTTGCAAATATTACACAACTTTGTGAAATTTGTTTATGCACGCGTTATTGGCTTCGAGCCTCTGGAAGCACAGTGTTGTTTTGAACCGAATAATGAGGCGTGGACATTGTATTTTGTTCGTGCATTTAATCATCTGGAGCAAAATGCATACTTAGAAACAACCTATCTTTTCTAATACGCTTAACGACGCCCACTAAAGCCAAAGAAATTAGTGTACGTGCCGATGACGGAATAGATACACTCCACTCTGGTCTAAGTTCTCTTTCAAACAAGGCGAGAAATTTCCATATAGTCTTGTTTGTGATAGATATGTATGCTTAAGTTGAACGCTTAATTGGCGCAGAATTGCATTTGGTTGTCAAATACACTTCAAACTCAATGCTCATCGATAATGACGGGCGACCTTCGGATGGCAACTTAGCACGTATATTAAGCAACCATTGATTTCACGGTTGTGGATAACAATTCTGTAAATCAAGTTTTCGAGCTTGAAGTAAGCACCAATCCTATTTGATTTAAGCAGTCGTCGCACGCACAGCTATGTTGTTTGACGACTGCTTAAATACAATGGGATTGGTGTTTATTTAAAGCTCGCAAACTTGATTTAAAGAATTGTTACCACCACCCGCGCAATCAATTATGGTTTAACCATAAATTATGTCGGAAGCAGATCATCGGGGTTTACGATTTTTGAGAGATAATGTTGCATTCCGTATTTTTTTTAACATTGTTCTAGATTAGCGTTCCACTTTGCTGTTACAGGCATGTTTTGTGGAATTACGATTCACGCAAGTGCACAACAAAATTGATCATTGTAGTGTTCAGCCCATCTATGAAAACGACACATTTTATTGACTATTGGATGCTCGTTACTAAAATTTTTAGTTTCACTGCTATTTTTCTCTTGTCTGTTTGGCGATTTTGTGGGAACAAGCATCGGCTATTGCATAATTTGAAAGCCTTCATCTCTTCGGCCTTTTTATCTTCAATGATTCAAGATAGACTTTTAGACTGCGCATAAGTTGCCCTCTTGCAACTTTACGAGTATTATTATAAGCCAAGCTAGCAGGAATTTGGGGCCTAGTTTGGAGAATCTTCATGGGCCTTAAGGAGATCCAATAACTATTTCTACGGGAGTATAGTGTAATTTATTTTGGTTTAAAGTAAATTATAATCTTCACCAAAAAGACCACTTAAACCTGATTGTAGAATATTTAATATTTTAACTAATATTTGGTTGTAAATAGAGTTAAGTTACCATAGATGACATACAAAACACTTGTATGTATATATATATATATATATATATATATATATATATATATATATATATACATGTTGTTCTACTCTTTTGTGCTAACTGTTTGATTAGTTTTTCTTCATGCAAACATATTATGCTTTTGATGAAGACTTGCTACTTTTGACTTTTGCAGAGAAAATGACAAGCTATTTATAAGAAAAGTAGCTTTCCTTTAAAATGGTAATTCGAAACGTCTACTTCAATTTAATGTATATAAGTCCACAGTAGTAAGGTTTTTATGTTTTATATTTTTAACCTTTATGGATATAAACAGTTAAGCATATTTTCAGCCCAACTTTTCCCATTTGCAACAACAGAACAGAGACTTTGGTATTTGTCCGTCAAATAACCGCCAAAATCTAAATTATTGTTATATATTGTTGATTTCGTTTGAAAAGCAAATATCGAATATAATCATTTATACTATTTCGTATACATATTATTTTTCAGGCATCTCTAGTAAATGCTACCAGTATTACCATCAAAGATTTACCTTTTACTGCTGAGAATCCGAAAACCACTGCTTCGCCCAATAGTGCTAACTCTGAGCATACAGTCGATGATCAATCTATTACTTATGCCAAAAACAACGCAAGTGAAAAGCTCAGTTTTAGTAAAAAGTCTCCTAAGGAAAAACACCAATTATGTGGTCGTGTAAAGAGAGATGGTGATAAGAAACCTGATGCAAGCGCATATAAAACACTGCCAGTTGTCAATTCTCCTCCTCAGTCAGATCATGATACTCCATGTATGAAAAGTTCCGCAATGGTCGACGGTTTTGCCTCAAAACCAACTCCTATTACAATCGGTATTGAAAAATTTTCACCACCTACATTATCTTCTTATTCACCACGGAGCGACACTTCATGCTCCGAGGCTGAGGCTGGAACTGACGAGAAGGCTATTCAGGGCGAAAATGATAATAAGGATAAGGTGGTTGCCTGCATACGTAATAATCAACGTACACCCTCACCAAGAAATAGTCAAGTTTCTTGCACCGCCAAATTGGGTGACGAAATTGAGACGTTGATGACAGGAGAAATTTACAAAGCGACCGAAAGTAGTAATAAGAAAGATCGGAATACCATTTCAACTCTATCAAATGAATGCGAAATGACTGCTGTTAGGTCCGAAGGAGCCGTTTTGGCGACGAATAAAAAATCTATAGGGCGGCTAATTAAGAAATCAAAGGAAGGCGAGAAAATTGTACAGGACTGCAAAGGAAAATTAGTAAATGTTGCCAGTAAATGTGAGCAGTCTATAACAACTCTGACAATACCATTTGAAACGTCCGCAGATAATTCTAAGCAGGTATTTTTAATTTTGAAGTCGGTTTCGTAATGTTTCAATTTCTGCTTAAAATTATATTTAATCATTAATGCGGATTGATAAACGCTAGTAAATCCCCTTATTAGAATCTATTTCGTTGTTCCATTTGTGCAGTTGAGGATGGAAGGTCGAAATGCGCCGAAACATACGACTGACGATAGTTTAGCTATGTAGTGTGATTGGATGGGCAAAATCAAATTGGTGTTTATGTACACTGCACAAGCTTGATTTAAAGGACTGCTACCATCGCTTCCGCAAGCAATGACTTCAATTTTGAAATAAACATTTTTCCTAATTATACTATGTGCGCTAAAATCTAACGATGGGCAAATCCGTAATCGCTCTATTCTTCATAAAAGAAACTTCAGACCTAACGATGTATGGGCTCAAGCCCTTCCAAACGGACTAGTTGCCATGACCACGTGCGTAAAAAAGGATAAAATAATCTTTATCTTTAATTAAACTTTGGATGCTGCCATTGATTCTGCTGATAGTTTTCATTGATTGTCGTACTAATATGCTTTAGCTCTATGAAATGTAAAATAGGCGTATGGTGATCATTCTGTCGTAGTCGCGGAGCATGCTCCTGTTCCTTACGGACACATTGAATTTCGGTTGCTGTTTATGGAGTTGGTTCGTGGAAAATATTTATATTTTCTTTGGTATAGCCCAAAGCTCTTATAAAATCCGCCGTGTGGTAGACTGATCTTCGTTTATACATACAAAAAATTCAATTCAATATTAGTGGCATGGTGTCCGCTGAACAATAACATATCGAAGATAGTTAGAACTTTAAATCAAAGAAATACCAATTTGGCTTCATTTAAGAGGAGATGATAATTAAAATCGTTAGCTGGTGTATGCGTGAAAATGGCTTTTGGTGTGCGGCAGAGATAGCGCAATGTTATTTGTGCAAGAACCAGAAGAAAATGTAATCCGGTTTGAGCTCCGGTCCCGGTAAATTCTGACAAGTACTTAACGAGATCCCAATATCGATCATATGTATACTTTGACAAATTTTAAAGCGGCGTGTTGGCTCAGTGGTTAATGCAACAGATTCCGAAGCAGACGTTCTGAGGTTCGAGCCCTGGAAATTCTGGACAGTACGTGAGGAGTTCCAAATAAGAGCAAAACCCGTCATCTGGATTAATTACTTCTGTATTATACAGACAAATGTATGTATATAATGTGTTTGGTTGATTGAAATATTTTTAAAGCGTGTTGATTTTAACGATTTTGACTATGAAATATTCCTTTCCGTTTAGTTTATTCTCATCATTCCTATTAATTTGACTCTATTTCCCAGGTTATACCAATTGGTTCGCGAGTGCGTATCCGATTTGGCGAACGTGCTGTTTACGAGGCGAAAATATTACGTCACGTCTGGCCACGAGCACCATTAGCCAAACCATATGTAGCGATTGAGAAGAGTGCTCCATTAAAAAGCGTCAAAACGACATCTATCGTCTCTTTAGTTGGTGGGAAGGACTCAACGATGCTTGGCGAACCTAGAGGCGAAGTCCGCTATCGTGTGCACTACATGGGCTGGAACGCCAGACATGATGAAGTTGTCACGCGTGAGCGCATTCTGTAAGTTTTCAGTTGAATTACTTTAATTAGTTGATTGCACCTCAATAAAGAATTGCGACATTGTGGCGGTCGTGCCAAAGATTCCTTAATTTGAATATGTACGTAAATAATCAGCTTGTTGAGAAATTAGCAAAACTTTTTTACAGAACAATACATGCTTATTCATCGACGTACGTGCAACATTATTCTTTAAACGTGAAATTTTAAATTATTAAATGGTATAAAGTTGACGTACGTGCAACATTATTCTTTAAACGTGAAATTTTAAATTATTAAATGGTATAAAGTTGACGCTAAGTCAATGTTGATAATAAGTATTATCGCACATCCCTCAAATAACATTTTTCGTGTTCCATTTCTAAAATGCAACTTTCTTTGTTGCATTTAAACATTGTCGATGTCTTTTTATACCGCCACCATTCAAATATTGTGCACCCAGTCAGCCAATTCCTTCTAATATATAGAATATGGGGATTAATGAAGAATAAATTCACTAGGAAGATCGAGTTAGATTTCATTTAAGACCCACACATAACCTTGAATTTAATGGTTTTGCGGCAGTGAAGCATCAGTATAGTGTTGGTGTAAGGCTGTTTAGTAGTATTAGTATCTCTAATATTATTTTAGTAGAAGCTAATTTCATGTAAATGTGATAAAAATAAGTTTATGGTAAACCTTTGTTATACATAATTCAGTATAAGATTATGGTGATATTTCATTTAATTATTCATTAATTATTGTGCTCATTTAATATGATGAATTCTTGATATTTTTCGTAACATACGGAAAATTAAAACTATTTTGCTCAGATACATAAATACTCTGTGTACTGAGCACATTTCACTGGCATTTTATTTTCAGAATGCATCATTGTTTTGTTAGTAATAGGCATACCACTTAATGGTTTAAGATAGACATGCTTACACTTTTGAGAGCTTATGCAGTATACTCGCAATAAATTTTTTGAAATATGTTTGCGGAGTGCCAGCTTCATATTTTCCAATGCCGCGTTTTTCGTACGCGGGTAGTAGCTTTGCACGGACAGTTTCACAAAAACAAAATTGGAGATTGTGATCAATCGGATCTTTGTGAAACTGTACGTGCAAAGCTACTACTTGCAATATAATTGGATAATTCATTTTAGAACGATCGTTATATATTTTATTCTAAGTTTGCCAGGAACATTTTGTTCATACTAGAGGTTCTAACTTGAAACACTTGATTAAATTGTATGGTGTTGTATATTGTATATTGTCTGTTTGACCGCAAACAACACAGACTATCAGCAATTTTGTAGCTGTCTAGAATATGTGATTTATTAGCCAAATCTTTATAACATAAAATGTCCAAAGCAATTTAATTCCATTTTATAATGGAATTTTGAGGTCCATTTTACCAATATACTTCATTTGCATTTGGTCTGTGTCTTGACAGCCGTTGGACTGGTTTAAAACAGAAGACTAGTATTCGCAATTTAATCAATCTCGTTTGTTCAACACTGTGTTAAATCTGTTGCTGATCATTAATTACGACGCATTTCTTTTTGCGTTCACTGGTTAATTTAGAGCAGACAAACAGGTTCGAATTGAAACGTGTAACTAGATAATATAAAAAATGGAAAGTAATTACTGATGGAATATGTCAAGTGATGCTCCGGATGAAACATATTTTATTTCTCAAATGATATTAAGTTGACGATAAGTCATTGTTGATAATAAATATTTTGCTCATATCACTTAAATAACACCCTATACAACTTTCTTTGTTGAAATTAAACATTGGCGATGTCGTTTTATACCACCACCACTGAAAGATTGTGGTGCTAGTCAGCCAATTCCATCTGATATATAGAATCTGGTGATTAATTAAAAATAAATTCACTAGGAATGGGTGACCTACTGCTCATTTACAACCCATACGTGACTTTTAATTTCATGGTTTTGCGGTAGTTATGCATTGGTGTATTGTGCTGGTGTAACGCTTTGTAGTAGTAGTAGTAGTAGTAGTAGTAGTAGTAGTAGTAGTAGTATAAGTGGTAGTAGCAAAACTACAATATTGGTCAAAAGTGTGATTCGGAATCGGATGGTTTTTAACACGCTGCAAACAAATCCTAAATAAATCGATTAATAATCTGGCTCGACGGCATTGAGAGCACTGATGTGTTAGGTGATTTTTAAACAACTATTTAAAATTGATGCTGGTGGCCTATTAATGTACGGAAAATCAACGGAAATTAAAACCTTGATTTAAATAGGGGAGCTACAACAACTATGAAAAACATTGAATATTTGAATTATTCTCGTTTTTCTAAAACCTGTGAAGTCATTGTTATATCAATCATTTATGTTATCTATGAAATTTTCGTGTCTTAGACAGATGTGTATCCCGTCATTCCAGGGTAAACTACGGTTTAAATATCTTGAAACAGATTATCCTAATTTATAGAAAGAATGGCAAATTGATAGCTAATTGCTTCATCAGTTCATAATATTATTTTTTATCAGTGACTTTTAACTTATTGTTTTCATTAAGCGAATACCACTGAAACCTCATAGTTACGCGAATGAAACTGACTTGCTTATCCGCGGGAATTAACCTAAGCAAAATAGTATGATAATTGATAACGTTAACTGGGTGGATGTAATCTCTTCAACACCTTTGACTGACTATATAAAATTTTTTTCTAGATTTGTTCTAGTCCGTTCGCATCTGAACACGTTCGAATCAATAAACATTCTAAACGATGTTCGCAAACTTGTTATCACAGTCTGGATGGAGGAATGTAAAAAGTTGTATAAGCACTTTTGCTTGATATCGTGGCGTGATTTTGGTGTTCTGCATAATAGGTGGCCATTGGTAAGCCAACCAATGCAAGTTTTCGGGCAATAATGCAGGGATGCACAGTCAAAACACCTGAACTCAATCCCAACTTCGAGTTGCGCCAGCAATGTCAGTAACCAACCATTGTTACTTTACTGAACTCTGGCGCGCAATGTTTTATGATGGCATCCTGGTCACAAATTGTTTGGCAGATATAAGCTGGTTATGATGAATCATCGATCTTTGGTCGATTTAGTAGAGAATCTCTTCGAACTTTTTGTAGTTGCCCTTTTAGTTTTAACAGATTTCGATAGCACTCCACAGAATGGAAATTGATGGGGTGGACAGCTTTCTTCACACGAAGTAGCTGACCATGTCCTTGTGCTAGGATAACTGTATTCAACAATTTGTCCAATATTGCAACACCATTGGACAAATCCAAATACATACAAATTAAGGAAAACGTATTGAATGGCAATACAAAATTCAAATGATATTCAAGAATTATCTGTTTTCACTATCTAAAGCTAATTTGATTGTGTGAAAATCTTTTGCAATATTTCGGATAAAAGAGCTCATTGGAGAGGCATGTTGAATACTGTTCCATAAGCTAGGGCTCATACATAAGTTTCATACATACATGCACAATTCACACATACATACAAAGATACATACAAATATATGTATATACTTGCATAGGTACAATGAGATTGATTAACGTACGTGTAACAAACTTGTATTACTTTTTGAATTGTCTTTGTGTGTTTGTCCTTGTTAATGTGTTATTTTTCAAACGCCCAGTTCTATTATTGAGTGGGCCGAACCATTCGATGTGAAACGCCCACCATCCTGTTCTTCTCTTATCAATTTGTGCTCATCAACATCATTATCGCCTTCTCAGTTGCCATCTGATTGTGCAACCGTGGCAGCATCTCACATTGGTACAGCTGAGAATATTAAGCCATCGTCAGCTAATTCACAAACAATTATTACTACTGCACAAATTACCGGTGATCCAGCAGTTGATGGGTGTTCTCTGAAGATAGAAGTAGATGATGGAGGACATTGCAGTGATTCTGGAAAAGAAGCAACTAAACTAATGACCCGAGTAAGTGCCAAAAGAAAAATCACCAGCCGTTCAAGTGGTTCATTTCTGACAACCTCAACTGCTGTGGTACAAATAGCTTCTATTTCATGCCAGTCAGCTCCAGTATCGAGAGCTTCGTCGGCCTCACCAAGACGGCATGGGGTTACACTGCATCAAAACAAGTAAGATTAACCTCATTTTGTTTGTTATAATACTAAATAAATTTAAATCAATAGTGCCACTTGATAAAATAACATTTTTTTATATACCTTGAAATTATTATTTTGTCTTATGATTGTTTTATTTCATAATGTATGGCATAGGAAGTTGGCCAAGTAATGTGGGACAACTAGGCAGCTTAATCTCCTAAACGTTTGTTCATTTTATCAACATTATATTCCAGTTGTCATATAGCTTGCGCAGATGGTAAGCAATCACATAGCGGTAACAGTTCTCACAAGCGTCTAAGACATAGCACTGCAATGTTACCTCAAATTTCTTAACAAAATTTATAATTGTTTTGGGGCCTACTGCGCAGTCCTATTAATGAGTAGCTAGTAAGTACGGAGCAGCTGCGTTTATAGGAGCATATCCTTTGATCATACCGATGTCGGTATACATTATTTATCAATATATGTGTATTCACTGTATTTATAAGACCAGTAGACGTGCGTTTTCATTAAATAATTTAAAATGTTGCACGTGTATTTTATATATCTTTCTAGATTTTAATCGTGCTTGTCATTTATATTTTGTCTGATTTTTCTTACCATTTGAAACAACTAATCAACTGGCTCATGCTACTTAGAACAAGTACTGTAGACATCTGTAGATCTTCATCTGCAGCTCTACGTATTGACTTGATGACCGGCAGGGAATCTGATTGTAAAACGAAACTAAACGACAAGTCGAAATCTCATTTAATTGGGTCTTCTGATGTTAAATCAAACACTAAGCTGCCAACGTCTGATGATACTGCCATATTTTTGTCAAGACCAACTTCCTTGAAGCAGAGGGGAATTAACGCAAAGATCAGTTCAGACAATAAGACTGCCCCTTCGACACCAAACGCTGTGACTGAAGACGAACATAGATTTGTGCTTCAAATTTCCTCTCCCGGTCAGGAACCTCAGTCGACCACAAATGCGTTAATAGACGGCAATGAGGGGAGAAATATAAGTAGAGAACAGAAACAGCATGTGCAAGCACGGAAAAAGGCTAGTGGATGGCTTAAGTCGCTGGAGACTCCAACCATTGCCAACAAATCCAGAGTGAAGGCTATTGCCTCTGGCAATACGCATGGATTTGAGGAAACTACATTGTCTAGATCGGTTAGTTGCCGCGACAATGGCGAGGTTTACAGCGATGGAGAAAAGGAGATTGTTGGATGTGTTGGCACTGATGATTTGTACGCTCTAGAAGGCGTTGACGCTACTGAAATGGACTTGGGCGTTGCTGTTGGTGAAGAAGAAGAAGAAGGAGAGGTCGGTGATGGGGAAGAAGTGATTTGTGGTGATGTGATTAACTATGAGGAAGAAGATGAAGGTGGCTCGCTGCGCAGTAGTGGTTCACAACTGCGTGGTACGGCATCCGATATCGTACTTACAAGCAAGGCGCGCTCACGACGTCCGGCTATTGCCGATGTAAGTCAGCCCATTTTTGTTTCCTATATTAAAATGTATTGAGAAAAACTTTATGATGTCTAGACAGCGATAAGTGTTCATCTAAATCGATAAAATTAAAGTTTTGTCTTATACTAAATGCTTCTCTCTAAACAATGTTTCAATACAATGATGTATTACGCAATAATGAAATCCTCGTGATAGCACTAACGTCAGTGCACTATTTTTCTTTCACCAGACTAGCAGTCTACTTTTTTATCGATATCGATTGAAGAATAGATAGAATTTTTGTAATTTATCGAGCATAGATTGCGCGGGAGGTGATAATTACTTTAATCAAGCTTGCGATCTTGATATAAACACCCGACCTAATATGTACACAGATTTGTCAGTATAAACTAAGTATTGTATAGTGTAGAATACCACGTCCCCATGTAGCGTGGTATTTGCTCTCTAAGGATAGATTTGGAATAGTTAGCTGGAACTTTAGGGCTAAAATGATGCTATATAGACCCCACCTAAAGGAAAAGCTAACGACGAAACATTAGTTACTATATAAATGAAAATTTTGTGCAATGTACAGCGGAATGACTCAATGGTTAGAGCAACAGATTCAAAAGCAGATGTGCCGAGGTTCTAACCCAGTCCACGGCAAATTCCGGACAATAAGTGATGAGTTCCCAATAAGGACAAATCCGATCTACTAGATGAATTGCCTTTTCCACACTATACAATTCTTCGTTTATACTGAAAAATGTATATACATTATGGGACAGGTGTTTATATCGAGATTGCAATCTGGATTAAAGTAATACTAGAATTTTGTTGACACTCAAGAATGTGCTGTTTAATAGCAGATATTTCGTCAATGTTGCCTTGTCGTTTCGTTCACACAGGAACATTTTCATAAACCAAAGACAGCATGAACGGAAAGTATAATCTCATTCGCATTCGTTTCGTGCTTACTGGCGACTCATCAGTAGGAGCCGGTATTACGCCCTTTAACCACTATATATTTTGGTGAGGAATGTGGGATAATAGGACGATACTAATAGGATGCGATTATCTCTATGGATCAAGTTACGATGCTTCTGTTGATTCTGTATGCTAGATTTAGGAGAGGTATAATTGAAAGCGACTGAGGGCGCTATCTACTTGACATCAGAAGGTGATTCGTGCCATCATTCTTATATTTGGTTCCCTGGTGTGTTTATTATTCATCCATTATGTTTAGCGGTCATTATAACCAAGACTCTACTGGGATCAATTTGTAAACGACCGATTCCTATATATATATATATATATATATATATATATATATATATATATATATATATATGTGTGTGTGTGTGTGTGTTTGTATCTATATTGCACGCGAGTTTTCAAACATAATTACACTATTTGAACTCTTAATATCACCTGGTAGGATAGCGCTTACATGAGCATATTATTACTTTATGTTGCAAATTTTACGCACGCAACTATTTTAAATTTAAGTTTATCACAATGGAGAAGTTTTCTAGTGGTCGTTCGACAACATTTGCGACTGCGGCCACACTAAACATGTCAGGTATCAGTCAAGATTTATTTTCTGGCATGCCGGCGTCGCCGAGTGTTGGTTCCAGTATTATTAGTATGAGCCATGGTCCAATGAACACTGGAAAAACAGAGACTGCTAGAAGTCATGTTGGTTCCTGTACAACGTGCAGTGATGACATTTTGCTGTCAGGTGTTTCCAGCCATTCTTTCAGTCGTCAGATCTCTTCAGACACTGGAGAAACTGTATCTGGTCAGATGCAGAGTCTAACTGCCAGGCAAATGCTAGAGGTAAGTCGGTACAAACCGCTCCTGGCAGAATATGCTTAGGCGTATGGATGAGGCAAATTTTAAGGTGTATGTTGCATGGCTTTGTTAAAACAGCTAGTGTATTTAGCTTTTGTCCTGCTGTATTCTAGACTTACCATTACAGTCTAAATAATGCAGTTGCTCGTAGATAGCTTATTTCGCAAACCTTAGTTTGCAAGACAAACATTCTACTAGATCATAGTTTCTACGTCGTTAGGAATCTAGCCATTGGTAGCCAGAACCCTCCAGTGAGGTTTGAATAAGTAAAACTGTGCTAGCAAGCCTTCGGAAACTCTGTCATTGTTGTCATTTCTAATGCTTGGTAGATGTGGAAGCACTGGACGACATCCAATTACTCACCACACTTTTCTTATTGGTCAATGATATCTGCATAATTTCCATCTTTACAATTGTTTTGATATTGTAGCAAGCTTGGCTTTAATAATGACTGCGAATGGTTTCTGGGAATTTAGTAAAAAATGAATAAAATTGCTTAAAATACATTAAAAGTACATGTATGATAGGAACTGTAAGTAGTATGTGCTGCGAGCGCTAGATTGTAATTTTTCTCACAAACGGAAGCAGCCTGTTTACTTCGAATTCTAGGAACAAAAAATAAAATGTTTTTACATTTGATAGTAGGTACACAACCGAAGATTTCGTAGATTATGCATGAAATATGCTTTCTGTAAAATCCAAACAATGCGTACGATGAATATATATATATATATATATATATATATATATATATATATATATATATATATATATATATATATATATATGAAAAGAGAATATTTATTTTATATTTGCACCCGATATCCAATAGTGTCTTCCGTTATGAAAGCCGTGGAAAATGAGTATCATTCATATTTTGGTATATTATATGTTCCCCTTCTTTTATTCACACGACATGACACCTCCTTTCATGTGGTGACGTTTTAACTTTAATGAGACACCAAAAATTCGTGTTTATAATATGAAAGCGTATTTTCTAGCAATATGAACTTTTTATTTTTCAACGTGTGGATTCAATTTTAATAAGCTTAAATGGATATGCGTTATAAATATAAAAAAATCAATCGAAGTATTTTTAAAGCTAATCCATCTACATAACCACGGATTCTTCTGTGATAGAATCATTATTAGCAAGTAAATATATAGTGGGATATTCGTTTCTTAGGCATGAAAGCACGTATATTTTGGGCCTGACACCAAGTTATCTACCGCAACTGTATTTTGAGAGAACGCAAATATTTCTCGGCCGTACGTCTGTTATGCCATTACTCGTATTGTCTTCGTAACTGTATTTAGTTCAGTTAATTGAAGATTTTGAGACAAAATTTGCCATTCGCTGCTGTTTGGATCTATATGTACTTGGCTGTGTTTGTTGACAATTAGTTTTGCCGCGTTTTCAAAATCGTAAAGTCCATCCCCTCCTCAACGTGGTACGACGGTGTCAACCATGTCTCGATGGCCGATCGTACATGGGCTAACGGGACTATGGCGGTGGTGTCACCAGGGCGTGGTGGATTTCCGACCGGCAATTGGATCTCCTATAAAATACCACATGAGCCCGACGACGGCACCATGACTCGGCGTGTGTTCCCACCACAAAAGGGTTCAACAGCCACAGGATTACATGGACTCCTGGACAGTACCCCGTACTTCCGAATGGCGAATGAGCTCTCAACAGCCACCAGCAACCATGCAACTTACTGCTGCCTTGCAGACTGCGCTTGGATGTGCAAAGGCTAGAGGTGCGTCCTCGATCAAAAAGCCGAGTTGTGAGGGGACACCACTTGTACCAAATTCCCAAGAAACTCCATGAAATGTCACATGGAGCCGGCTTATCCTCCAAAAGGAGTCAGCCGCAGTAAAGTAGAGTAAGTTTTCAAAATCTGTTTGTCGAGTGTTTTCCGAAAAAATAAATCGGAGGTTGCGCTTGACATATTGACTTCACAATATATAGAGGTGACTCATCATCACGTAAGGTAAAACGGGGCTGCTCCGAATAATGTCTAATCCGTGTTTCCAAGCTATTACTTATTGAATTTTGCCCTATATATTTAATACCTACTCAGTTGCCAGGTACAAAGCTGCTAGAAGAGCCGAGCTCTTCAATCACGAATTCTTTGAATGTTGATCGAGACGACGAGGAAAATTATGATGAAGTTGTGGACGTGGAAGGTCTTGACGATGACGATGTTAACGATCTTCGTGGAGCTGTTGGCAGTATTGAAATTAATCTAACTGCTGAGTGTCCTTCTGCGGCCGATATTGAGAATTCGAATAATTTGACGGATGCTGGCAATGAATGGACGGCAGCGGTAAACAGTAGCGACTTGAAGGCTGCCGAATCAGGTTGGTATTTGTAAAGGATTTTATTCCTTATTGATTTTCGCCAGAGATGCATAGTTTTCAGATAATAGAAGTTACAAGTCTATGATTTGCAACACAATTATATATGTTCACCTTTATCAAGCTGAGACATGTGAGGTGGTTGTCTTTACTGGACAACTTTTTGAGTATCATCATTCGCTCGGCTTCGTTTAATTCTCAGTCGACTGGGTGTCATTGAACATTGAATAGCAGTTAAATTTACCAAAAGGCCAGTTCTCTCTGACTGTTGCTCGGCGTGTAGTCTCCGTCGAAACTGGTTAGGTAACGGCGAAAGTATTGGCTATTTCACTTCCTTGAATATGATGTATTCATGTACTCGATAGACAAGCAATCTTTACACCGAACGTTTATTCTTGAAAGCGGTCTTTTGGCCATGCCACCCCCTACTCTCTATTGCCATGATACTGGACATAAATATTCTGTAATCTAGAGGAAAACAGGCTCCAGTAGAAGGACTTTGTTAGTAATGATTTATTGGAATAGACTCTGTTGGGAACTCCGTCGTAAAGTCCATCCCCCCTCAACGTGGTACGACGGTGTCAACCATGTTTCGATGGCCGATCGTACATGGGCTAACGGGGCTATGGCGGTGGTGTCACCAGGGCGTGGTGGATTTCCGACCGGCAATCGGATCTCCTATAAAATACCACATGAGCCCGACGACGGCACCATGACTCGGCGTGTGTTCCCCGCCACAAAAGGGTTCAACAGCCACAGGATTACATGGACTCCTGGACAGTACCCCGTACTTCCGAATGGCGAATGAGCTCTCAACAGCCACCGGCAACCATGCAACTTACTGCTGCCTTGCAGACTGCGCTTGGATGTGCAAAGGCTAGAGGTGCGTCCTCGATCAAAAAGCCGAGTGGTGAGGGGACACCACTTGTACCAAATTCCCAAGAAACTCCATGAAATGTGGAGCCGGCTTATCCTCCAAAAGGAGTCAGCCGCAGTAAAGTAAAGTAAGTTGGGAACTATTGTTGATCGATCTTAATCTCTGCTCGTGCATGTCTGTATGCAAATAGACTTGTGTTCTCGTAGAAGAAGGCTTACAATTTTCATTGTTCCCTTCTTGTGTGCAAAAACAAAAAGAAATTTTATCAGATATAAGAAAATTTTCTTTCTCATGGTCTTCTCAAATATCTACTCATGAACATATCTTTATATATAAATTGGAAAGCAAAACAAGATAGAAATATTTGAACATAGAGAGAGTGTGGAAAATAGAAACCAATCAAATTGCGTGCGTCACATCCAGTTCAAGCTCAATGCTTGTACGTGCTTCTTCTGCTTACATAAATCCGGCTGCAATTTGTTTATCCATAAGGCTTCGTATGTGGCTAGCTCCATTTTGTTTTTGCATTTAGTAATTAATTTGAATGCTACGTCTGGAGAACATACGTGCGATGTTTCGATGATGTGTTGCGCACAAGAAGGGAACAATGAATTTTATTAAAGCTCGCATTTCAAAAGAATATATATATATATATATATATATATATATATATATATATATATATAATATATATATAATATATATGTCTAATTAGGCAGAAAAACACATAAATAACAAAATGAATAATTCTTTAAATCAAGTTTGCGAGCTTCAAATAAACACCAATCCCATTGTATTTAACCAGTCGTCGAACAACATAACGAATGGTTGTTTACTTCAAGCTCGCAAATTTGATTTAAGGAATTTTTACCACCACCCGCACAATCAATTATTGTTAAAGTGAATAATGGCCATTTATTTCGAGATTACTAAATTTCGCTTTACAGTCTTTCATTTACATACATTTTGGTTAGTCAATATTCTAAAGAAAATGAATATAATAAAGCAATTAACGATTTAATGTCTAATGGCTATCCCAGACAATTAATTGAATCAATTATTAAAAGGGGAATTAAACAGAAACAGACGTATTATGGGCCAGAAAAGAAAACAGTCTACCTAAACATCCCATTTAAGGGGGATGCAGTTTCCCGAATGGCACAAAAGAAAGTTGAAGCGGCATTAACACGCACATTTAATGCAGCTAAACTACGGGTGTTATTTTGGGTAACACACTTGCCTTTACCAGTAATCAAAGAGAAACAGCTGTTAATGTCGATATCAAATGTTATTTATCAATACACATTCGCAAGTTGTCGATCAATTTACGTAGGCCAATCGACCAGACGGTTAATTACTCGAATGAGAGAACATTGCAACTTGAACGCCTGTTTTAAATCAAATGGTGAATACACGTCTGCTATTGCGCAACACATCATCGAAACATCGCACGTATGTTCTCCAGACGTAGCATTCAAAGTAATTACTAAATGCAAAAACAAAAGGGAGCTAGCCACATACGAAGCCTTATGGATAAACAAATTGCAGCCGGATTTATGTAAGCAGAAGAAGCACGTACAAGCATTGAGCTTGAACTGGATGTGACGCACGCAATTTGATTGGTTTCTATTTTTCACACTCTCTCTTGTTCACATATTTCTATCTTGTTTTGCTTTCCAATTTATATATAAAGATATGTTCATGAGTAGATATTTGAGAAGACCATGAGAAAGAAAATTTTCTTATATCTGATAAAATTTCTTTTTGTTTTTGCACACAAGAAGGGAACAATGAATTTTATTAAAGCTCGCATTTCAAAAGAAAGCTTACAATTTTCTTTATAAGTCACAATTAGTGCCTTTGAATCTTGTTAATAAACGGCTAATCAGTATCAAAGAAGCAATACATAGAAACGACGATTTGTGAATTTTCACTTTTCATAAAAATGCGTATGGAACCAGAAGTATCTACTTGTACCAGCACGAGAAATGACATAATCCTGTTAACACATGCGTATTCTACTTATTAGCTGCTCACCACTAGGAGCCGACTCTACGCCCAAAACCACGTTATATTATTGGTCAAGTAATGTTGGATAAAAGGATTGTGAAATCGCATCGACGCATGGTTGTTCTTGGAATATCAGCGTCACATTTGCTAATAGGATGCACACACTGTGGTAATCGGCTTGCCTTTTTTCTGTGTTTAAAAGTGCTTTAATGTTTGTATCTGAAAGCATAGCTAGTTTTGTGTGTAAATTTTCTTTCAAACATACTGCCGATTCTGCTTTATGTTGAGGAGATTTGGGAGATGCGTACTACTGCTGCCATGTTAATCGATGTATTTGGTCGATTTACTTTAGGTTATTTCCAGAGGAGTGTCAGGAGGCATTTATGAAGTGTAATATTTTTGTGTCAATCAGTTCTATACAGTCGCTATTTGACGTTCCATGGCTATTCAACCTTGTCATGGAATGGCGATTGCATTGCTTAGGACTGTTTGAAAGGGTAAATTTCACATCAGCATCATCAGGACACCGAAACAACTCCGATGAAGTAATGAAACCAAGGTTGCGATCTTGATATAAACACCTTCCCATTATGTACATATATTTCTCAGTATAAACTACGCATCGTGTAATGTAGAAAAGGCAATTCATTCAGTAGGCCGGTTTTGTCCTTATTGGCAACTCTACACGTACTGTCCGAAATTTGCCGCGGACAGGACTCGAATCTGGGCACGAATCTGTTGCTCTAACCACTGAGCATGACAGATTGGCTCAGTTTATATTCAATACTGTTTTAGCATATATAAAATATGTTAGCATTTGTGTGTGAGAGTGTGAAAGACCTAGAGTTAGAGAGGTGACTTTTGCTGCGAAATAAAACTTAAACGTTATATATATATATATAATCCTCTCTATAGGGACCTGTCTGCCGCTGAACTCTTGCGTAGTATCGCTCATTCAGAAGCTCTTTTGTTATTTAGAGTACGATACGTTAGCCTGATGATAGGGATTTGTAAACTAGCCATCTCAGATAATGATCTAGCCAATGCAAAATATATTTCTTTAACTGGATGACACGGAGCTGGTGACAGCTTATACATTTATCATCCAACTAATGTCACCTGCTGCTCAGCGGGTAATGGATTGAACCAAACCGAGTGTATTTGTTTAAATGGTGGTCAGGCGTTGCTAGCTCGTATATCTATGTGACAAAAATGTGGACCGACAATATACTTCACTGGATTACCTTTGTCTTGGTGGTTAGTGATATAGACTGGCGATTCCTGCGTGGTTTTCAAAACTGGTCAAATGTAGAAATGCCAGGGTTAGGCATCTAGGTTAAAGCCGATCTGTCAGAGAGCTCTGATTGACAAAAGTGTCGCCGTTCAGCACAATCTTAGGCTTCAGAACATAATTGACCATAATGATTGTTTTCAAAGCATGCTGCTTTAGAACGTGCAGAATGTCTACTTTCTTAGCAAAGCCAGTGTCTGACGGGAGTTCGTCATTTGTCGCTAACAGAAATGCACCATCAGCGTGTTTGAGTTCTGAAATTCGGTGATCGCAATCATCTCGTGAGTGTGGCGGGGATCTCAGCAAAAAATTCAATTTTTCCTCTTTTTATAAATTGGACTATTGGCTTACCGCTGTGGTTATGAGTGTTCATTTTTAGTTAAATTTGGTTGTCATATTTTTTGTTGCGGAAAACCTATATATATACTTTACTGCGGCTGACTCCTTTTAGAGGATAAGCCGGCTCCATTGATATCCCGAATTAAGCCTCTCCATGCCGGGCGGTTGGCAGCCATTTCGGCACATAAAGAGGGCCAATGACGCTCCCAGTGACGCGGACCATAAACATTGCGTAAACCTAGGAGTTCCATGTCCGATTTGATTGTTGCAAGCCATGTCTTCAGTTGCCCACCTCGGCGGCGGCGCCAGTTTGCATATTGACCTGGGTTCATCACCTGCCGTACCAGTTCGTCTTCGGGTTTGCGTAGTACGTGCCCGAACCATTGAAGTCGACGATGTTGGATCCAGACGGATAGTTGCATGATGTCCCCGCATTGGTGACGAACAGATGCGTTCGACACCCGGTCCATCCATTTTGTCTTTGTGATGTACCTAAGGCACCAATGGTCGAATACTTCAAGCTTTTTGGAGTCCTCAGAACGTAATGGCCAAGTCTCACAGCCATACAGTAGCACAGGGCGAACAGTAACCTGGTAGACTCGGATTTTCGTTTTGAGGCTGATTTCACTTCTTCTCCAAAGTGAGTTCTTCAATTGTAAGAAAGCAAGTCTGGCACGGTCGATGCGTGTTCGGACTTCATTCTTTGCTTGACCAGTTGGAAGTATTTTTGAGCCAAGGTACGTAAAATCGTCGACTGTTTCGATTGGGCTGTCGTACACCGTGAGCTGCTCATCAGATGAAGATACACCGATGGCGAAGGCTTTCGTTTTGTCGGCATTGATTTCCAGACCAACGGCTGATGAAAACTGGGCCACTTGATCCAAAACGGTTTGCATGCTCCCAAAGCTGTCAGCAAGGAGAACAACATCGTCTGCGTAATCAACATCCGTCAGCCATAGGTTATTTGATACTTGAACGCCTCGGAACTCAGTTAGCGCGTTGCTCAGAATCCAGTCAACCGCATAATTGAACAATATGGGTGACAAGGGACATCCTTGTCGAATCCCAGTGCGCAGACTGAATTCATCCGATTCTTCTCCGTAAACACGTACTCTGGCTTTGGTGGCTGCATAGTAGGCCTTGATCAGATTGACGAGTTTTATGGGCATACCGTCGAGCAGCATGATGTTCCATAGGGAGTCGCGATCAACAGAGTCAAAAGCAGCTCGGAAGTCAATAAAACAAGCGACGGTTGGTTGTTGAAATTCGTTGCGATGTTCCAAAACTCGCCGTAATGTAAAGATCTGATCAACACAGCCTTTGCCTGGGCGGAATCCACCCTGATTGGGACGGGTACGGAGCATGCCGCTCATTACAGAAGCGGTTCAATAGAATCGACGCCAACAGCTTGGATGCGGTGTTGAGAAGACTGATACCACGGTAGTTTTTGCACCTTGATCTATCACCCTTTTTGGGAAACGGTAGCAGGATTTACATTCCGAAGTCTGACGGGCATGCTTCCTGTTCCCAGATAGAAGAGAACAGTCGATGGATTGATGGCAGTAGTGTGCCCATACAGGCCTTGTAGATCTCAGCAGGTATTCCATCTTCACCGGGGGATTTCTTGTTCTTCATGCGCTGGATGGTCGTAGCGATCTCAGCCTCAGTTGGGGAAGAGCAGTCCACGTCGTAGCCGGGTGTAGATGTTGTAGGTGGTTGCGGTGGGGAGCGGCCACTGTATGGTCGGTTCAATAACTGCGAAAAACGTTCAACCCATCTTGCGTTTTTGCCATTGACTTCAGAAATCAAGTCTCCTGTTGCGCTGCGTAGATTTGTCTCTGCATTGCGCTTACCAGATGCTTTACGTAAAAGACGGAAGAGACCCCCGAAGTCACCGACGTTTGCAGCCGATTCCATGGCGGAAGCCATTTCATCCCAGTACTGCTTACGGTCGGCCCGAGCAGACCTCGTGGTTTCACGTCTCAGGTGGCGATAATTAGACACGTTATTCATCCGGGCATCTCTTGCTTTTTGTGACGCCCGTATCGTGCGTTCAGAGATCCAGTCTTTATGGTGGCTTATGATGGTTCCGAGCGTTTCTAGCGCAGCTTGCTGAGTAGAGAGTTTCAAGTTATTCCATTGATGCTCCACATTGGTTTTATCTATATATATATATATATATATATATATATATATATATATATATATATATATATATATATATGCAACTGTAGATTAGGTGTTGCGCACCTAATAACCTGAACCTCGGATTTACGTCTGGTACATTTGTCAGGTTGCACTTTTAAACTAACATTTAGTCCATATTATACTCATTTGCTCTTACATTAAGGTAACACAAACACGTGTCTTTTGGTATAGCTTGGCCGACTGCTTTAAATTTGGCTTGCTTACTTTTTATTTTCATGCTTATTTACAGATGTACATAAACTACTGCCCAGTGTCAACGCCAAGCGGCATAGACCTCGCAGCCTTGTTGGCTTATCACATGGCAGCGTTTCTCCACCAACTTCAGTTATGACTAACTCTATTTCACCGGTTAGTTCTTGTTCACAGCATATGACAACTCCGGTAAAGCGGGCTCGTTTATCAGCATCTTGTGTAGAGGTCCGCGAGACACCAACACCTACACCTCCATTACTTCAAGAGCAGCCGATAGAGCTATTAACTTCACCCATCACCCCACCATCAGATGATATTACTTTTGGTGTAACATCACTTTACGATGACGTTTCAAACGACGAAGAGGCTGATACAGAAAGTGAATCTATGAAGAAAAAAAATGATCTGCCTAACGAGTATTCGGAATTGGATGTTAAAGTGATGTCGGCAGATGGTGTGTGTGACAAAAACATTGATTTTAACAACGATAATAAAACTAATATTGATAAAGATGAGGAGATTATCGTGGCAGAGAAGACAGATATTATATCAATGAGTAACGAAGGACAGAAATTGACTAATAAGATTAATAAACTATCGTTGAAAAAATCTATGTCGCCGACTAAAACTGAGGAAATTTCTGACGGCAAATCTGAAGATTACGAGACCAATAATAAAAATAATACAAAGTTTAAAAAACCTGTTTCTAGCCGTCGGAAGCGATCTACATTGGAGAAGGTTCAATCTAAAACAAAAGGTAAAAGTAAGGAAGCTGTTTATGACGAAAATACTGAAAATGTAGAAAATACTGAATCCAGCTCTGACGATGACCAAAACGCGGTGGAAGGTAGTTCGATTGATTTAGGCCCTGCTGGCGATGCTCTGCCTCGATTAACTAGAAATCAGCATCGGTTACTACTCGGCGATGCAACGCCTGATACTGCGGCTGCATTTCTTCTCCTACCAGGTGATGCTGCATTATTACATAATCAGGTGAGTAAGACAAATACGGGTTCTGTTAGCAATACAAGCGGAAATGCCTGTCCAGTTTCTTCAGCGGTCGCACGTAGTAGAGCCGTTTCTCCATCATTTTCGGCATCATCCGAGTCTTCGGATTTCGAAACCAAATCAAATCAAGACGGATGTTCGGTTAGGAAGGCAAGGATTGAGAACAAGTTGCGTCAATCGCGTGCAAAGAAACAGAAGTGTCGTCAACGTGCTATGCGAAAAACTGGCTCCGATGCCTTACTTGCATTATCTTCCAGCTCGTCAAGGTTGGTATACCTTTGATAGTGTTTTTGCAGGAACAGCTCTAGAAATAGGTTTTGCTTCCTTCAAATATTTTTTGGACAGTATGCGTTTTATCTCGCGAATTAAGAATATTTATGCCGATTTGCTTATGAAATTAAGATTTTATCTATGATTTGTTGTTCATACTAAGTTTTAATCTATTATTATAATCAAGATTGTGATCTTGATATAAGCACCTGACCCATTAATTACTTACACATGTCAGTGTAAACTAAGTAATTAATGGGTCAGTTGCTTATATCAAGATCGCAACCTTGATTATAATAATTGTTATCACCGCCCGCGCAACCAATGTTTGCTTAATTAGTTTTAATCTCTTGCTTTCAAATGTAAGATTAATTAATTTATCGTACATTTTATGTGTCAAGGAATCTGTGTCAAACTACACTCTCTCAGTTGACTTTTGTGCATACTATAATAGAACTGATGCATGACGACTCGAAAAGTTGAATCCTCCAGCTATTGCCATTCTGGCTTGTAATAAACATTTGTGTATTTTGCTGAGTGTTAACACTCTATAAGACTAAGTACGTCGAACGATGTGTTTTTCTTAGAGAATTCTTCAGCTAGGTTAATCTTGTTTAACATTCGCTTAATTGAATACACGGAGTAGAGAATTATTGGCGTAACCGTTCTTGTTTTTGCAGATTAATGTAAGCGTTTAATTATTAGTTTGCTAAAAAAAAATTTGTGCTAAATATAAACTATGAATAAAACCAATGACAAATTTTGTGGTTAGTTCTTAACCGTACGACTTTAAAGCATTGGTTGGTGTTTTAGTATGCAAGCGTTCTCCACCTTTGCCTGTCAATTTTGCAATACATGTGTCAAAATCAAATGTTATAGCTTGGAGTGGGCATATAGCCTACGAGTTTACTACATAGGTAATACCTATTGTAATCAAGGATGAAAACAGTGTTTAGGAACGAACAACTATCCGCAAGTATAAGGCGCTATTCTTGTTATCCTTTATTTATTTTTACCATTTAATTTTATTCACGTCTTTCTGTAATTTAGTATAACACCTGTTCACATAGTTTTAAGCCAATTATCATATTTTATTGCCTTGTTATTGGGTTTGTTTTTCAATAATTAACCTCGTGTTTAACCGTCATTCATGTTAACTCTATATTTGAATTATGTAAAATATTTACAATAATTTTTTAATAATATTTTTGAATGGTTGCGAAGTACGCGCGTCACAATGATGCATACCACGATTTGCGATCGTGGGTTGTCGCTTTGCACTTCCAGTTTCACAAAGATCCGATTGATCCCCATTTCCAAGTACGCATTTAGTTCGTCTTCGTGGTGGCTGTGTGCTGATTCGTCCTCCGAAGGCTTCAACATCGTTCATACTAACCACTGAAAATGAGGTACGATCTAATCTTCGTTGACTGGCAACGTTTCGATTCTGAATTCCCCGAATCATCATCAGTCCTCTTATCACACATACACTGTACAATGCTTACATTAGCAGATTTAAGCAAAGGTGTCAGATTACGAGGTTAAAGTGCATGAGCAATTAAATAATTTGGAGGTTTTTAATAAAATCAACGAAGACCCAACAGATAAATTGCAAGGGTAGGTTAAGACTATAATCAGTAGAATAATTGAGACAGACGAATTGGATACAGGACTTAGGAATTCGTTAATACGTGATGCAGTCCCTCCGAGAGGTTATGGCTTAGTGAAGCTTCATAAGCATGTTAATCCAAGTAGATTAATTGTAAATGTTCAAAACTCACCAACTTATAGAATTTCTAAATTTCTATGCAACAGAATTAGAAAATATACATATTTTTTAGATTATACTTTAAAGAACACATAATTTTATTGACATTATTAGTAGATACAATTTGATGGAGTGTGATAGAATGGCAAGCCTGGATGTTGTATCGATGTATACAAATGTCCCTGTGCAAGCAGGATTAGAAAGTGTGAAACGTTGTCTAACAGAGTTTCCATAGATAATGGCGAACATTACTTCCTATTTTTGTCTGAAATTTCTGATATTAATTATCTGAATGGTTATGATAGTATACAGGTAACCTGTTTTAATTATTGCAATTTGCAGATCATCTTCTGTAGCTTCATTGAACTCAGAGACTAGCGAAAAAAATGAAGACTCTACCTCGTCGGCAACCTCTTCTTCGTCTGCGTCCACATCATGTGACGAAACAGAACTGACTAAAATGGTACGCTCCAAAAAGAAACATTTCGTTGGCAAACGTGAAAAATTGCAAAATGCAGGAAAAGACTCAAACAAAAAGGGAAAGCTAGATACTTATGATAAAATGATTGGAAACAATATGAGGCAGACGAAGACATCTACCGAAGGCCGAAAGGTTAATTTAGCAGACAAAGTGAAGTCTGAAAGCCAAACCGTGAATTTGGAGGATAAGCGCAAACGAAAATCTCCTTCCGGTTCCTGCACAGGTAAAAACGATAAAGACCGACCGAAAGTCACCACTATCTGCAATACGGATGAAGTACCCGATTCCAATTTGCCTATCGGAATAGATGCCAATAAGCGTGTTACGGACACTGCAGATGTTCATGACTGTGGTCGTTATGATACGAAAGCGCCCCAACAACAAATGCCAAAAGTTACCAGAAAAGAAAATAAAACTGGTAAAACGGGCCGTTTGACTAGCCCCGATTCATCCCTGTCATCGAAAGGAACTGACCTTGCTGCAGAATTTTCTAACTCTGACAATGAGCGGAATGATAATAAGGCTATCGATGCCGATAGTGTTGGCGTTGAAAAGTTAGTCAAACTTGAACGGAAAAATATGAAAAGAAAAATGCAGGTGCGTAAAATTAGTGATGTTAAGGAGAAGTTTTCTAAAGGAACTGGGAAGAAAGTGATATCGAACTTTGATTCGTCATCTGATGACGAAGAGGGTGATGGTAGTGTTCTTGGTAGTTCTTCTACAGGGGAGAAACACTGCAAGGAGCCTGATATCCAAAGTAGAGGAAAGCGCAAGAATGATCGCAGACAACACCGCCATGGTGTTCGGCGTCAATTAAAAATAAATAAAGATAAGCTGGCATCATCTTCCTCATCTTCGTCATCCTTTGAAGAAAATGACAGCAAAGAATGTACTAAAGATAAAAGATCAGTTATGCCAAAACTTGGTGATAGTAGAAATCGCGAGAAACCGAAAAGCAATGTGAAAATAAAGTCGGGCCGACCAAATGCTTTAGGCGCAACATCGAGCACTGCCTCGTGTTTGTCTGCCTCTGAGGATGATAATGATGTTGCTTCTAATGACATATGTCTTGGCAGCAGAGCTAGTGAGCTTAGTAGTCTTGAAAGTGATGAGTCTGACAAGGCTGACTCAATTTTAGCTACAGACGCCGGTGGCAGAAAGTGCAAGACAACAACTAGTGACAGAGCCACCTTTAAAACGTCTAAGGAGAAAAAGGCAGCATGCAAATTTCTACCTAAATCCGTGTCTACAAGAGACAAAATTGAACTGCCTAATGAGAGGTAACTTGATTGCATTTCCATTAAATTTACTTTGCCGAAATTTTGAGAGGTTATAATTGAACCCATAACCATTTGCTTCGTAATGTTACAACTCATACGTTAAGCCACGGGGCCAACTCGTTGTACGTAATTTCAAGTTTTATACCAATTGTTATTACTCACCAATTGGTAGGCTAAAGGTATACGCATACATACATACATATATACAACATACAGACATACAAACCTAAACATTTTCTCAAAAAGCAATATAACAGCATTTGAAAAATGACACATCATTGATGAATAACCATTAAATTAAGAAGAAAATTATCTAATATTCATTTAAAACAGAATAGTGTAACAGAAGGATTATTTATGAACCAAATTGGCGCACCACGTTGCACTGTCGAATCGTGCCACTTGTTGAAGCCGTCTACTGCCGTTGCGTTTATAGACTATTCGACCGCGTTCGATTCCGAGACGCGTATAATGTTATGGTGATCTGTTTTTAATAATGTCATTCTAGTCAAAATCGTTTGATTACTGAAAGCCTTTCAGAATGATCCATCAACTTTTCATCAAAACTTATGCACTAAGGTGAAGCTTTCGAAAAGGTTGTTTCATTATGCATTTTTTCAATTATGTTGTCGATTTAGTCTTTTCTGAGATATCTTCATCACAGTGAATCGGAAATATGTTATGATTGCCAGGGTAGTGCGCTCAGATATGAGGATGACGCTGTTCTGTTGTAGATGTGAGTCACTAGCGGTGAATATGAAGTATCCATCCGGTATGGTTGAAAACTAAATGTACCTAAACTGTTCTTGCTGATCTTGCTTAACAGCATCCTGCTACTTGTCAACAAATTAATGGACCTAAGCTCATTCGTGATACTTGTTGTTTCGGATTTTACCGAGGTTTTGTGACATACTAGCCTAGATTAAGCTGTCTTTGGCAGATTGTTTAAAAAGTTCTAAAATCTATCGTCTATGCCTTCAAGTCAAGCATACTGCCGTTTCTACTTTATGCAGCTAAGCCATAAGACATGACTGGCTACGACTGTCAGCGTATGAACAGCTTTGCTAAGTGATGCACTTACTTGGCTTAGTTTAGGTCATTGTCATTAATGTTGAGAAAATTTTCGAATCGTCAAGTTCTGTTTAGCTGCTTATTGTAATTTCATTATCGCTAAACTATGTTAAAGACGATGATTTCGCTGTCTGGAGCACTTACATATGCATATGGTTAGGCTACCGGGGCAGCTCAGGTATATGAATGGAACTGCTAAAGTGGTAGATAAATAATCATGTGGTTGGACTGTATTTTTTATGATATTGGTCATATATATATATATAATTTTTTTAATAACGTACCTTCTTTAACTATTATTTTAGTGAAAATGATAATCGCAGTGAAACTGCTGATGAATTGGCACATCAATCGTTGTTTACAGATTCCAAGCTACAACATGGTAATGTTATTCATCTTAACGTTATGGTGCATTAAGACATTAATGTATTTTGTTAAATTATTGCATGTCTATGTTTTTTAAAAGTTCATTTAGATATTCTGATATAATTTGCTTTACATATGTCCGATCATAAATTAATGATACATAATTTGCCAACTGTTGAAAAGTTTAAATTTATCGAAAGCACCTCTCCGTATGAGCTACAAGAACCGTTTATTTATAGTTTTCTCCTTAGGTATCTACAAATGAACCTATTTTTCAATGGCACAACAAACAGAAAAATTAAACTGAGCGAGAGTGTGAAATAACGACATAACCAATCATTTGCGTGCATCAGCTCTATTTCAGGCTCTGTGCCCGGATATGCGTTTTCTGCTTGCATAAATTATGCTGTCGTTTGTTTTATCTCAGTGCTTTATATGTGGCTAACCCATTTCTGTTATAGCATTTAGTAATCATCTTAAAGGCCACGTCCGCAGAACATATTCCTTGGTTTTTAATGTTATGTTGTGCAATTGCAGACGTGTATTCGTCTTTTGATCTATATGTTCCTTCATTCTGATAATTAAACGTCTGGTCTAACGGCCAACGTAAGTCGATCGATAGCGTACTCATGTATATTGATTAATAATATTTGGGGTTGACATTAACGGATGTTTCGCTCTTGTTGCTCGTAAATCAAATGTGTTATCTTAAATAACACTTGTATTTTAGCTGCATTAAATGTACGTGTTTATGACAAGAAACTGCTATAATGTAAATACTTGGCAGACCATGTTGATTTATGCGAAATCGTTCTATTTAATTTACCATTAACCACTCTCTTAGCGGTACGTCCAAAAACGGTAGGCAATCGTCTTTCACGTGAAGCTGACATTGTTATGCGCTTTATTCGTGACTGCGATTTGTCTTTAAGAACAGAGTAAGTATCATGGCATACCGTATATATTGAGAACATTTAATTGTCTCCTTAATTATGTGGTTTCATGTTGGCCTAGAAAAATCGCCCCTAATACTGACGCTAGGGTGCTTGCTATTGCCACCTCATCAACCAGTTTTATTAAAGCGAAAATGTACACATTTTGATCATAGCAAGTTAAGTTTGTGTAGAGCATGAACTGGGACCGGATCTGGTAATATTTATGGTCTACTGTCCGAACTATGATGTGTGTGATTTCTTGAATTGGAACATTTATAAAGAAAGACGTCATGTTTATATTTTGAATTATGTTAGAAATCTAAAGGAATCTGTAACCAAATAATTAACAAGTAGCTTACTTAATGGTTCCAGTATACGGATTAACCATTTAGCTTACTTACGAAATATTATTAATCTCGTAGGACAACCTTTTCGTGGGATTCGGGTAGTCCTTACGTTGTCAGTGTAGATGATCCAACTGGTTTGAGCTTCTGCACAACGGCATCATTGATTAAACCGGCATTGGTTAAGATTTTAATTTAATTTATTACTTTGTCTATTTCATCTGATTTACCCTCCTGACGCGTGGATTTTGTATTATCAGTCAATACTTTTTTCACCTTTTGTGTACAACCTGATTATTACTACACTCTTACCTTTATCAGCACGTATTATTTTTATGATTGTATTTCTGTTGATATATTTTAATGCATTTGAATGTTGTATTGTCAATGCATGCTGGTCTGCGCATTTGAACACATTTGAAAAAGTAAAGTCTGGTTAACTAAAGTATCTTTAAACCGGTTTTTATATTTAATGCTTGTAAGTTCTAAGTTGGCTGTTTGTTAAAATAGTAATTCAAAATAAATATCGCTTCTGACTGAAGGACGAATTCAATCATTTCTGCCTATCAATAATGTCTCCATTGTTATCTGATCGATTTGTATTTGTGTTTCATTAATATCACACTAAACTCCAGGTCTTATATCATATTCTAATTTCATCAACATTCTTGTTTGGTCTTTCTTCAACATAGCTGACAATGCTTCAGAAATCTAATTCTTGCAAAAGGATTTAGCTCTTGTAATAAAGATGTAATACCAGAATCTTGTCTGCAACAACGCTTCATCTTCATTTAAACGTTTAATTCTGGAATACACAAACCTCATTAGACTTACGCAAACTGCGTATCAAATCTCCTGGTAACCGAAATTGCTTAATAAATTCAAAATACTGGAATGAACAATATATACATAACACAAATTAAATTAGTTGCTAATAGTCTATCAGTCATTTTATTGTGTGTATTTTATGTGTGCATTAATTTATTTTCACATGAAATGATCAGAAATTTAAAATTTTGAATGGATGCCTACCGTACCAATTTCACAAGATGCTATGAATTTTTGTAAAGTACTGCTTGTTTTGTTTCCATAATGACAATATTTTATTCTTGATCTGTTGTCATTAACATTGATTCAGTTGTTATTCCCATGTGTCTAGGATGTATGGCATTAAATGTCTCTTTAGTTCGTCGTTTAAAGACATTTGTTGCGCGGGTGGTGAGAGCAATTAAATAAATCAAGAATGTGAGCTTTATATTGACACCATTCATTATATATATATATAAATTTGTCAGTATAATGTAGAAAAAGCAATTCATCCAGTAGATCGGTTTCGTCCTTATTGGGAACTCTTCACAGTCTGTGACTCCATCCACTGTGCAACATTGACTACACTATACAATTTGCTGTTATATGCTAACTTTATTATTCTTTCCTTCGAGATGAGTTTTTGTGGAGTCTTTAGAACTAAAGTTCTAATGAGAAACCAATAATTTGTTATTAAAGAACGGTCCGCGCTACCTGGTGAAGCGGTTCCAGCTAGCCAGTGAATAGTCACAGACTCAGAAGTAACTGTGCTTAAGTTCGAGCATTTTCCGAGGAAAATTCTAGACTGTAGTTACCAATAAAAGCGAACCCGGTTTACTGAATGAATTTTCTTTGTTACCTTATAATGTGCTCAGTTTAAACCATCAAATGTATACGTGATGCGATTGGTGTTTATATCTAGCTTCCAACTTTGATTTGAATAATTGTAAATCGTGTTTTACTAATGCCCTTGCCATCTATATTTGGTTGGCACCTTGTTCGAAGACTATTTCAGTTTAAATGCATTTATGTTGACAATGCGTCTCTAGTTAAATACTGTTTGTTGCGGAGAACTAATATATATGCAAGTATGTATTAAGTGTTGCGAACCTAGTAACAAATCATTTCAGTTGTGACCAGAAGGATTAACCAAAGGCAGCATGAACGGAAAGTATAATCTCATGCACATTCGTTTCGTGCTTACAGGTGACTCATCAGTAGGAGCCGGTATTACGCCCTTTAACCACTATATATTTGGGTGATGAATATGAGATAATAGGACGATACAATCTCATAGACGAATGTGTAAACCTGCAGTAGTGAAGCTAACATAATATATGGTCTCGACGGTACCGTCCTATTATCCCACATTCTTCACCCAAATATATAGTGGTTAAAGGCATAACCTAACTCCTACGACAAGTCGCGTAAGCCGAAACGAATACGCTGAATACTATTTCCTTATGTGCTTATCCTTCTGGTCACAACTGAACTAATTTGTTAATAGGTTCGCAACACCTATTACATAAATGCATCTCCATGACCGCCTATCATGTAAGTTGTTGTCTTTTGCCTTGCCAATCTCTTTTTACTAGCTGTACACATTTTGATGTTAACTCCAAATCGATTACATTTGACTGAGATGGCTACTCATGTTACTCTTGTTTATGCTTTTACATTTGGCTATGTTGATGTTGTTGAAGATGTGTAATTTTGCACTTGAGATTGAGGACAGGAATCTTTGTGCACATACACAGTCATTGATTTAAGCAACAAACACTCGGCTTACACATTCAAAATTTTCACTAACATGATATTTCACGCGACTGGCCACGAATTACACAAACCAACAACAATTTACTAGCATCCAGGCACGCCGAACGCTCACTGCATCAACACGAACAAACCACTGATTGGATTGATGGAAAACTGAAGAAAAAACAACTGTGCACACAAAAGAATCATCATTGACAGTGACAGACCGCATAAGAAGATGAGCGATCATCACTACAAACAGCACAGCCTGTGTTGTTACCATGGCTACAAAATAAAACTCATTCACATATACAATAGAAATAGCGAAAGCTTGGTCAAAACTAACTCCATCAATACAATAATAGCGCTATATTAAGCATCACTATATTATACAATAAGAGTGATCTATGCACCAACAAAGAAAATACACAAACGTACTTCTTGCATTTGGCTCATTTGGCTCATTAGAACTTCGACTAAATTCCAAAATTTTCGAGATCCTAAACTGGATTTCTCGTGGACCAGCCAACTTAACTGGATGTGAACTGCACACATAATAGTGCGCAATCAGCTCCGGTGGGAATTAGATAGCATGAACAGTCGTTTTCTTCTAGAAAAGCGTGTATTCAAAAAATATTAGACTGATAAGGGATAAACAAGACGAAATAATAAACCTTTATTAATAGATTACAGGTGATTGGCAAACAGATATGCAATAGGAAGTTTAATATTCTGAAGTTTTATCTAAAGCATGCTACATCTGCCTATTCCACATTCCTTCTTATATTTGTTGTTCTCCATATATGAATTTCCTTTTTAAATGAAAACTGTTTTTGCGAACCTGGATTAATTGAAATTACCTGATCTGCGTTTTGACTAACGCAGCTTTCATTGTTCTAGTAGTTTTCTTTCTTAAATATATTTCGGCTACCTTTATCGGTAGCCTTCTTCAGTTGGTCTATCCTCACAAGTTCAATAAATGAAACTTGCTTCATAAGCTTTAATTGTTAAACTTGTGAGGATGGACCAACTGAAGAAGACTACCAATAAGGGTAACCGAAATATATTGAAGAAAGATAACTACTAGAACAATAAAAGCTGCGTTAGTCAAAATGCAGATCAAGTAATTTCCCTTTTAAATATCTTAGTGGTTTTAGCCAAATTTCTCTTATCAAATAACTGATCTTCTTTCTGAATTTATCTATACTTTTGATTTCGATCAAACTGTAAATTCCATGAAATACATAATTTTGTCTCGATTTAAAACTAGGCAAGCTATATTAAGCAGCATCAGTTGTGTTGGCTCGGACACCGTCCAACATAGCGGTTCGAGCATCTTGGTGTTCAGGTAACCGAGTTCAATCCGTTGGACGGTTTGAGTTGCACAAGAGATGGGCCAGCGATTTTATGGCGGAAAGCTATACGCTGCGTTATTGTCCACCTAATGACGCTGCACCATATAATCATTTTCTAAAAAAGCAATTCAATGACCAGAGATCTGTGGGTAATTATCAGAGGATAGATCCAATAAATAGGCCTCATTACTTTTGCTTTTTTGACACATGCTATTCTAAAATTAATGGTGTGTAGGATCTAGATTGCCGTTTATGTTGAATTAAGTAGGCTTATAATGTCGAATATGAAAATTTTATTATGTTTAATTATTTTGTAACGTTTACCAGCATGTAGCGAAAATGAGTCGACTAATCATGACGATGCCGGTAAACTTTCACCTTTACCTAGCTTATCGTCGGCGAATTCCAGTATAACCTGCAAGGCTACACCGGTTAAAAATACTGCTTCTCACCGAATGATTACAGCAGAAACTAAAGAAATTACCAATTCTACAATTGGCAGTCCTCAGAAGGATACTGGTGCATCTAAAAGGTAACTTTGAAATGTATTTTTCAATTTGTTTAATTTAGCATTACGTTTTAGTGTTTCATTATGTATACATGTATGTCTCTATTTTTGTTTTTTCAGTAGAAATTGCCACTAACAGACGCTCGCGAGAGAGAATACATATCTAAGAATAGTTGGTAGAAAATCTTTATGATCTATAATTTGCGAGTCACTTGACACAGAAAATGAGCTGTATGGCTTAGAAGCACATAAGCACGAGCTTGATCCCCGACGGCAGTTATGGCTGATAAGACTAATGTGCTTTGCAATAAGGGCGAGACTATGATCTATTCTATAATTTGTATTTTATATTTTATGCCATATTTATTTTATACACACGGTATATATGATGTTATTAAATTTCATATCTAGGAATAGATGTTCAGTTCAATGTAACATGGCATCTGCTCTATAAGGATAGATTGCGAATGGTTATTTGAAACACTATGATCTAATGTATGCTATATAGACTCCACCTAAAGGAAAGGCTAACCAAGAAACTATAGTTGATATATATCTGAAAAGTGTATGTTGTGTGCGGCAGGTTAGCATAGTGGTTAGAACACCAGATTCCGAAGTAGACGTGCCCAAGTTCGAGCCTTGTGCACGGCAAATTCTTGACAGTACGTGATAAGTTCCCAATAAGGACGAGACCGGTCTACTGGATGAATTGCCTTTTCCACACTATACAGTACATACTATAAATAAGGTTACGATCTTGATATAAACACCTGGCCCATTAAGTTCATTTGTCAGAAAAGGCAGTTCTTAGTTTATACTAGCAAATATATGTACATAATGGATCAGGCGTTTAATCAAGATCGCAACCTTGATTATAGTAATTTTTTACCACCCGCGCCTTTTCCTTATTAGTTTATACTGAAATAAATAATGAGCCAGGTGTTTGTAACGAGATAACAAACGCCCACGCAACTAATAACCATTTACTTATATAAGTGTTTCTCTTATTTAAAAACACATCTTACTAAAATTTTCGTTAGACGACATTTTGATTCTTCATTAGCACATGACCTGGAACCGGCGTTTTTCTACAAATAATGTTGCAGAAGTGAACATTTCTCGTGTTCTTTTTCGAAGAAGCTGAAAAAATTAGGCTTATTTTATAACGGGGAAACCCTTAATCGCTTCGGACCTTTTTAAAGAGATGTCTGATTTGCGATTAAATCATATTCGAGCATATTTGAATAATCTGTCTATCGTTCAAAACGATAGACAAGTTAATGTATGCTTTAATTGCAGTAAAAACATGGCTTCTGTGACTTTAAGGATATTTTTCAAGACTGAACCAAATGATTCTGGGTTAGAATCCCGGCCACAGTAATTCGTGCAACTATTGATGAGTGCCCAATTTGTACGAAATAGATCTTTCATGTTATTCTGTTAATTCAAATTAACAGAATATATAATTGATGAAATCTCTCTATTGTAATTAATTTATGTACATTGATTAAGACAGGGAAAGTGTAAGGTATAAAAATGTTTTGTTTTATTTCCCAGCACGAAATACCAGTTAACGCTTCAATTTAAACATTTATTAAAGGAGGTATTACCGATAAACCTAACTTCGTCTACTATAAAGCCGTCAAAATCTTAAAATGTGAACAATAATAATGAATGCTAATTCTGGTGCAAGGTTTAAAAGATCAGGTGAGATTATATTTTCAAATTTCGTAGTGGCAGAACCATTGGCCATTATTTGGCATGCTGCTTTTTCTCCCATTATCGAAGTCCTGGTTATGAACTGATCCATGGTCTGTTTGATACGTTTTCTTTAATAATAACTTTCCTCAAAGTATGCATCATTTACACGACATCTGTATTTATTGTGCTATGTTTGTTAACTGCCAATCTACTATGCCAGGCGTTAACTTTGGCACAACAACTTAATTTTTGTTGCTCTTTCTACACATGTGTTACTTAGCTTTATATATTTTTTTCCATCATGTTTATCGCCTTTTTGCTTGTTTTAGTGCCGAAATGTCCTGTACTAAATTTTATGTATCTGAGGAAAAATCCATTTGTCAGTCTGAAAATGGGAACGTGTCTAACAAAACAGACAGTGAGTCCAAATGCATTACAGCCAACATCGATAGCTTAGCAAAAGATTCACTTAATCATAACGATGAAGAGTCAAATACCTTTGAACTTAGAGACACAAATAGTGACAAGAAGTTAAGGACGAAGAAGAAAAAAAGAGGCGATGATGGAAGTGATGGAGGTGATGGTTCTAATGTTGGCGGGTGTGCCAAAGGCGATCATCAATACGAAGGCGATGTGATAGAAAATTCCGGCCCTAGTAGTGGTCCTGACGCTGAAGTTCCATTAGAGCTTAAAGGGTCAGCTGATTCAGATTTGAATGATGACGACGATGGTGATGAAGACGATCGCTGTTCTGTTGAAACTCTACCTATGCGCGGCGAATTGCGCTGTCCAATTACTGATGAGATATTAGACTTTACTATGTTCAGTGGTAAGTGTTGTATATTTACAGAGAAATTGCAGAAATCTATCAAGCTGATAAATACCATTTTCGATCCTAATTCAAAAATTAAAATCAAATCCTCTTAATTCTATATCACTTGCGCAAACAGCATGATGACATATCATGCGACCTAATTTGAAACCATGTGTCGACATCCATATTCACGAAAACCCATATATGGATAAAATGAGAAAAATACATGAAATCATGTAATTTAATAAACGTTTGTGCAATGCGCAGCTTCGGTAGTGTCGGAGATTGCTTACTTGACTGTTCTTTTACTCAATCCTGGCTACGAAAATTCCTGTCACTACTGTTAAGTAAGCAATATGGACGTAACTGGTCTAATAGATAACGTTGAATGTTTACTCTACACTGCTAATACATACACATGCGTTGGTAGTAAAAACTAAATATTGCATTTGGTAACAAAGGCGATTCATCAATTATATGGTTTTCTTCCTTATTGCAAAATTTGTGAAATACTGTCCAGAATTTGTTGCGGACGGGACACGAACCAGAGCACATTTGCTTCGGAGTCTGATTCTTTCCACTGCACCACCCCGCCGCGCACAATTTTTAGTAATCTACCAACTTGTTTCTGGTTAGCTTTTGCTTCAGGTGGAATCATTGAAATCTCTTAATGCCTGAAGTTCTAATTAGCCATCCCAGATCTGCCATGATACAACAGATAACATGCCACTTGTGGAAGCTCTATTGATCTGAAGTACAATGGCAGGATTTTGATGATATGTATTTGTCAGCATAAACTAATCGTTACATCAGGCAGCATCTATTGGACCGGTTATACTCCTATTTGGATCTCGTCAATTACTGTTCCTCGTTGAACCTTTGGCAGCTGTGTGTGTTGGTGTTTGCGATTGAAGGTGGTTGTCTTATGCATCGCAACTTTCAAAAAATAATGTTAATGGTTATTTGAAGTTTTCAAAAATTAATTAAATTACGGTTTTAATCACTAGAAAAATAAATTATTCTCTTATTAAATAACATTTTTTTTGGGAGAGCTGCTAAAGTTTAACGCCATGAACCCATAGAATTTATGCGTTCAGTAATCCAACTCAATTTCAATATATATGAAGTTAAGAAGAGGCGAGAGTCACATCAAAACATGATATTTACAAATAATTTAACCAAGTTTCTTAGTTATGCATACATATACACATGCACATGTGTGGCGTGCGCCTATTTAATAGTATGCCAATAACTGTTATTAACTTGTCTATCTTGAGTACAACGTAGTGGTTTGAATTGTAATTTAATATGTGCATTGGTCTTTCGGACTTCTAGTTTTATCACTCATAGCATGTTTTTATGATGAGTGTTTCTGAATTATGGGTCTCCCCCACCTGAAAGTGGGGCCCATCTCAGTAACGTCATTTACATTGAGTCTGTAAAACGAATATTTATCGCATGCAATTGATAAATTATTATTCAGCCACTCTGGTCTAAATTAGTTAGATGAAGACAACAGTTATGAAAATGCACTTACACACACACATGTGACACGCGAATATCTAATGAAAGGTCAGTCTGAGGTATAAATATTATGGCTAGAGAAAAGAACGCGTTTGCTTCATTTGTTTCGTGAAATGCAACTGATGAAGGCCTACGGTAAGTCTGGCCGAAATATTTTGTCAAAAGAAAACTACTGGAATAATGAACGCTGCGTTAGTCAAAACGCAGATCGGGTAATGATATTTACATTTCGGTTTATTTGTCATGTGCTATCCTACTCAGAGAAGATTTTTTTATTTCTCTTTAAATGTTAAAACGAACGCGGTATTCAAATACATTGCAAGTTCCAGGCGTTGGCTTAGATTAGTAAAACCGGTAGATTCTATATAACGCCGAGTTCAAAGCCATCTCCGTCTAGATTTTGCATATGCCTTCGAGCACCACTGGTGATTCTTGCGAGCAGTGGATGATTGACTTCGGATGAGACAACAGCTCTCCTCTACTCAGAGTTAAAGTGCGGACTATCCTTCCGATTAATCGCCACTCCCGACAAATTTGTGGCAACTTATTGGTTATGGTATGCATAGTGTATAATGCTCTTTTGGTTCATCTATTAAAGTGATTTTAATTCAAACTATTCACTATTGTTACTGAAGTATGTGACCGTTCACTGTCAAATAGAGGACAACACCTGTCGGTTCTGACAGTTGGTGTTGGCGGATTAAACAAATATTTAGAAATAGAAGAGTGAGCACATCACACTGACTGAAGGTAGATATGAGTTACCGAAATGCCAGTTTATTCTACATGCCCTGGGTTATCTGAATTTTCAATCGTGTTCATTGAGATAAAAAATAAGTGTTATTACGTGGCATTAATTAATGTTTGTAGATAAAAATGATGCTGAAAGTAGCGAATGCGATGATCCAGACAAAGAAGAGGATGATGAACTACAAACGGATGTTGGTGCTAATAACAATGGTGAGAATGACGAGGAAGAGGAAATTGAGGAGAACGGCGCCAATGAAGAGAACGAAGAAGAAGATTTGGATGACGATGAAGAAATTAAGAGCCAGACAACTACTGGATCTGTTTCACGTCGACGCGCGAATCATCAGCGTGCCTATAAAGCCGCTAAAAAACGATCTGTCACCGAAATATACGATGAAAATGCTGACAACGACGGTGATGATGCGTATGATGACGGCTGTGGCGATGGTGACGTCGATATTGATGAAACGATTGAGGATGGATTAGCCAGTGGCTTAGCATCAGCAAGTACTGCTTCTGGCCACTCGGCTACGGTAAAGCGTAGAATTAAACGTTCTCGGCAGGGCTCGACGTCTAGCTCTACTACGTTAGCGGCGAACACGCCAGGCTGCAAACGACGAGGCGCTCAGTTGGGCACGGTAGGAACATCATTCTTTTTATTATTAATACAATCTTATATTCTGCTATAGTACAGACTGAGATAAAAGCTTTATTGTTTTTCTGATTGATTAATTAGCTTAGAATGATCTCTTCTGCAACCATTCTATCCAAACAATTGGTTGAATCTTGATTAAATTTTGCTTGTCTATTTCAATTATACCAGCATTATTTAAGTAAGTTTAACTACCACTTTCACAATCAATAATAACTAAATTCATCATCATACACAGCAAAGCAAATGTCGTTAATAACTGATGCTTCGCTGCCATATAAACATTAGAAAATTAAAAAAGAAATATTTTTGAAAAGTGATACTAATGACAAAAATATTAATTTACATGTTGATGTATATTGCGCTGTGTTGTCCTCCTTGATTTTCTTGTGCGAGACAAATGATAACACTCGTAGGTCGGTAAAATCTTGAATACTTGACATTACCAGGTGCACCGTTTTTTGGCTTTGATTTATGAGTTATCACTTGTCTATTCATTTTGAAGCCCTCTATCAGCTTTTTGTATGAAAATGACGTTAGAATCAGATTTTCCGAATTTTTTTCGGGACTTCTTTTTCAGACCCATCTCCAGGGTTGTCAGGAAGAAAACTTGTGGAAAATGTGGTATCCTCATTCAAGACAGATCTATAATTATTTTAATTCCCAATGTATTATTTATTGTCTATCATAAGATTCTTTTATACTCACATGTATACACAAAATGATCTACGTCATCCCCCATGCACACAACAACCTATATATACATATATGTAATCTACTAAAGTGACATCTATAGAATAACTATAAGAAAATCCTATGGATTGACATACACGCCTATCCGTGATGTCTCGCTTTTTCAAATTACTTTTCCGGACTCGCAGAAGGTTCAACAATTTTTTTAAATTTAATCATATTGCAGTTATCCTCAAATTCCCGGTTTGCCTAATCTCATCCTGTGTGCAATAGGTTAAAGAGAGATCGAGGTTAGTAAAGCTGTTGAAAGTATTAGTATTAGTATTATTCTATCGTCTGTACAAGACCGAATACGGAGCCTACACTAACGAACGGTATCTCAAAAAATACACATTTATACTCATACCCTGTATAAACTTAATTTTTCCAAATATAAATTACATGCATACTACCAAATTTAAATGCAGTTGACTCTAGCTGTTTCTGCCATACCAAAATCTTTCCACCTTGTTTCATGCGCCAATCTGACGCCGGGTGAGATGACAATGCTCTATTGGGCAATTGAACGGATAGGTTTCGCAAATCGTGACCGAGCCAACACGATTGATAAGGCCTTAATTTGTGCCTAGCGAGGAGCACTCGTTGGCCAGTTCTGGTGACACGAAGATATAAATTTTGCTGTTCAAGTACTTGCCTTAAAGTAAAATATATGTATACAACCTCCTCCAGACTACAATCTGACTTGATATTTTATAACAATGGTTGTCGCACGAATTAAGATTACTCGCTCCAATCAACTAGCACGGTATCTTCATCCCATTTAGTGTGAAAAGCTTAATTAACGCCCCATAAATTATGTCGCCACCATCCTTAAATAAGGTTCCGATTGTTGTTACAACCATTTATTGAGACAATAAAATGGTAGAACAGGACAATACATCTATTATCGCAGAGCTGTCATGATTTCGCATATAAAATTTGATAAAATTTTTTTAATGATAAATTTAAATATAAAGGACAAGCTCATTGCAATCTAACTGTTCGATATTCCTTATTTATACATAGATGTTCAGTGTGCTATGTAGGTCGAACTAACCGATGATTAAGGAAACGAATTCAACAACATTTTAGAAAACGTACAGCTAGCATAGAGTAGAAAGTTTCCTTCAATATCTTAAAACATTGGTTTGAAAAATCACACTCCAGATCAGACGAATTTCTAAATATAATTCATTGAAAAAAACGAAAAAGAATTACGCATCGAAAAATTCTTCTTTTAATACACGTTTTGAATATAATTTGTTAATTGTTTGTGCGTGTTTCTGTACGCGCGTTTCTCAGAAAGTACGTTATCAGCTTCCTGTTTGTGGTGAATTATGTGCTTAATTCAACTTTATCCCCATGCTTTCAAAAATGTGACTAGACTTTACCAGATTTAACAGTAGTCTTCAGTTCATGCGAGAAGAAAACGGCCTTTTCTTAACTGTGTTGTTCGTACATGTATAATTCCGTATTTGATTAGTTAAATTTAAAAAATTAATTTTTTTGTTTTAAATGAAAAATTTCTCGAAGGCGTTGCACGATTAAATTGGTACAAACCTAGATTGCTACCTTATGCGAACGCTTCTCCCATCTTTTCTATCATTCTTATCCAAAAAGAATTAAAGGTCGAATTTTGGACTTCTAAAGTTAGCGTCTACTAGTATTATTATAAGCCGAACCAACATGAATTTGACGCCTGGTCTCAAAAACCTCTGCAAACTTTTCATACAATACCTCACACCGCTGTACTTGCACTTTGCATAGTGGATTTCGTCTACGTCCACAGTAAATTCGAACTTTCTTCATACAGATGAGCTAACCTCGATTGTGTGGAAGCTTTAAATTTGTCTCGGAAAGTCGGATGTCGTGTCGATATATTCCAAAATTAGCGACAATCCTGGCTCCATTCACGCGGAGACGCCATGTTGCGTACCAACTTTTAAGTGGTCTGTAATTTCTGCTGCTCACGTATAATCTATTGGCTGCATTGCTATTCATCAGTCGTTCTCCATTATTGTGCGCAGTGAGCTGCAAATGCAGTTGTGTCGCTTAAGTGCTTAGCTTCAGCACTTATTTCACCTATAATACTTATAATCTGTACTTCTCGCCATGCTTAAAAAGGTATTCCATATACAACGAAATGACAACGTTGAGTAAGGTTTTTTTGGCACAAATTTGTATGCTCACAAGGATTCAATCAGCAAAAAAAAATTTCAAATCGTTATAGCTTATCTTAAGCAAAGTTCCGTGGTAACATATTTACCGTGTAGGTAAGAATACTGCTAACTATAGCAATTTTGAATGTATTAAACGTCCTTGCTGAAGTTTCCTGTCATCTCGTTTTTTTGTTTAGCCCATTAAGCTACACTCCTACAGCATTTACATCAGCATAACTAACTGATGCTTCTTCACTGCCACAGCTATAAGTGAGCTGGGTATGAACACCATATTGACAGTTCCTAGTGGTGGATTGAGATTTCTTGAACGATGTTGTATGGGTTTGCGCAGTTCGATCATCATATTTAGATTATCCAAGTTGTTTTTTTTTCTTGCGTAGTAGATTTATACTATAAGTTTCGCAGTGATCCGACTGATCTCCATTTCCAAGTACGTATCGAGTTCATCTTCGTAGTGGCTGGTTGCTGATTCGTCCCTTCCCTCCGAAGGCTTGAATAGCATTTCCATTATTTAATAAGAATGATGTTGAAGCCTTTGAGGTAAGGGAAAAATCAGCACCCAGCCACTACGAAGACGAACTCGATGTGTACTTGGAAATGGGTATCAATCGATCGATAAAACCAATGTGGAGCATCAATGGAATAACTTGAAACTCTCTACTCAGCAAGCTGCGCTTGAAACGCTCGGAACCATCAAAAGTCACCATAAAGACTGGATCACTGAACGCACGATACGGGCGTCACAAAAAGCAAGAGATGCCCGGATGAATAACGCGCCTAATTATCGCCACCTGAGACGTGAAACAACGAGGTCTGCTCGGGCTGACCGTAAGCAGTACTGGGAGGAAATGGCTTCCGCCATGGAATCGGCTGCAAACGTCGTTGACTTCGGGGGTCTCTTCCGTCTTATACGTAAAGTATCTGGTAAGCGCAATGCAGAGACAATTCTACGCAGCGCAACAGGAGACTTGATTTCTGATGTCAATGGCAAAATCGCAATATGGGTTGAACATTTTTCGCAGTTATTGAACCGACCATACAGTGGCCGCTCCCCACCGCAACCACCTACAACATCTACACCCAGCTACGACGTGGACTGCTCTTCCCCAACTGAGGCTGAGATCGCTACGACCATCCAGCGCATGAAGGACAAGAAATCCCCCGGTGAAGATGGAATACCTGCAGAGATCTACAAGGCCTGTATAGGCACACTACTGCCATCAATCCATCGACTGTTCTCTTCTATCTGGGAACAGGAAGCATGCCCGTCAGACTTCGGAATGTCAATCCTGCTACCGTTTCCCAAAAAGGGTGATAGATCAAGGTGCGAAAACTACCGTGGTATCAGTCTTCTCAACACCGCTGTTGGCGTCGATTCTATTGAACCGCTTCTGTAATGAGCGGCATGTCCGTACCCGTCCCAATCAGGGTGGATTCCGCCCAGGCAAAGGCTGTGTTGATCAGATCTTTACATTACGGCGAGTTTTGGAACATCGCAACGAATTTCAACAACCAACCGTCGCTTGTTTTATTGATTTCCGAGCTGCTTTTGACTCTGTTGATCGCGACTCCCTATGGAACATCATGCTGCTCGACGGAATGCCCATAAAACTCGTCAATCTGATCAAGGCCTACTATGCAGCCACCAAAGCCAGAGTACGTGTTTACGGAGAAGAATCGGATGAATTCAGTCTGCGCACTGGGGTTCGACAAGGATGTCCCTTGTCACCCATATTGTTCAATTATGCGGTTGACTGGATTCTGAGCAACGCGCTAACTGGGTTCCGAGGCGTTCAAGTATCAAATAACCTATGGCTAACGGATGTTGATTACGCAGACGATGTTGTTCTCCTTGCTGACAGCTTTGGGAGCATGCAAACCGTTTTGGATCAAGTGGCCCAGTTTTCATCAGCCGTTGGTCTGGAAATCAATGCCGACAAAACGAAAGCCTTCGCCATCGGTGTATCTTCATCTGATGAGCAGCTCACGGTGTACGACATCCCAATCGAAACAGTCGACGATTTTACGTACCTTGGTTCAAAAATACTTCCAACTGGTCAAGCAAAGAATGAAGTCCGAACACGCATCGACCGTGCCAGACTTGCTTTCTTACAATTGAAGAACTCACTTTGGAGAAGAAGTGAAATCAGCCTCAAAACGAAAATCCGAGTCTACCAGGTTACTGTTCGCCCTGTGCTACTGTATGGCTGTGAGACTTGGCCATTACGTTCTGAGGACTCCAAAAAGCTTGAAGTATTCGACCATTGGTGCCTTAGGTACATCACAAAGACAAAATGGATGGACCGGGTGTCGAACGCATCTGTTCGTCACCAATGCGGGGACATCATGCAACTATCCGTCTGGATCCAACATCGTCGACTTCAATGGTTCGGGCACGTACTACGCAAACCCGAAGACGAACTGGTACGGCAGGTGATGAACCCAGGTCAATGTGCAAACTGGCGCCGCCGCCGAGGTGGGCAACTGAAGACATGGCTTGTAGCAATCAAATCGGACATGGAACTCCTAGGTTTACGCAATGTTTATGGTTCGCGTCACTGGGAGCGTCATTGGCCCTCTTTATGTGCCGAAATGGCTGCCAACCTCCCGGCATGGAGAGGCTTAATTCGGGATATCAATGGAGCCGGCTTATCCTCTAAAAGGAGTCAGCCGCAGTAAAGTAAAAGTATCAATCGATCTTTGCGAGACTGATAATGCAAATCTATTATCTACGAAAAAGTCCATTGTTACTCTGAAAGTGGCTGGATGCTGATTCGTCCCTTCCCTCAGAAAGCTTTAAAAGCATTTCCATTGTTCAATACGAATGATGTTTAAGCCTTTGAGGTAAGGGAAGAATCAGCACCCAGCCACTACGAAGACGAACTCGATGTGTACTTCGAAATGGGTATCAATCGATCTTTGCGAGACTGATAATGCAAATCTATTATCTTCGAAAAAGTCCATTGTTACTCTGAAAGTGGCGTAACGTTTTTTGTCTTACCTCTGGTCGTTGTCCTGTCTAATGATATGAGAACCTATTAAAGTCCTGACGCAGCACTAATACAGCTTAACAAGCAATAAAATCACTAGCTATCACTATGCCGATAATGTGCAGTCTCCAGTGGGTGTATGGCAATTGCTTCCAACGTGTGTATAATTGCTTTTCATGTTGCTTTATTTACTCCGTTTATGTGATTTACAGTCGCCAGTCGGTTCACCTCGGTCTGGTTGTGGTGCTGGGGCCTCCAATTATTCAACTACTGTGGCGTCTACGTCTACAGCGCCGTTGTCTCGTCGACCTGTAAGCAATTTGAGTTCCGCGCAAGCCGCTCTTTTTGCGTCAACTGCCTGTGCTTCGTTTTTGGCTGCTCCAGGCTCGTGCACTTCATCGATCGGTCAAAACGGTAAAACTGTGGTACGACGATTTGGTGGGCCGTACTTTCCAATACCTGGTTATGCAGAGTTAAGCACACAGGCAAAGTGTCAAGTGAGTGTACTTTACGTTGTACGAATATATATAGCTGGCTATGAACGTACTTTATTATTATTGGTTACCGGGTGATTTGCCTTGGCTTCTATTTTTAGATATTGCAGCGCACTAAACATCAATTTTTAAGCATTATTTGCCGTACTTGCATATTGTTCAGTTTTAATCGGTTCTGTATTAAATGATTGCAAAAATAGTTTGCAATATACAATATTCCTTCACGTGAGGCAGCCGCTGTTATGCATTTCTTTATTTAATACCAAGAATTCTTTTCCAGTATGCTGGCATAACTTTCCACCAGACTAGCATTTCAGATCGATATGACCGATCATAACCACATAAATCTTACTTTTTTATAAGATGGTCAGCTGGAAAATGTTGATTTGAATTGCGCGGTGCTGTCCTTCTTGTTGTTTGTATTCTTGCCGCCGTCTTGTACGTGACAACTGATAGCACTCGTGCAAGGCGTATTGTATTGAGAACATAAGTCGGGCTAATTATCATCAGTCGGCTGGTGCCTATCAAAATCACTGCAGTCTATTGTCCTACTGCACTCTTTATCAAGTTTAATAAAATGTTGGATTAGTGAAATGGAATACTAGTACGCATTATCCTTTTTCGGAATGCTTTGTGCAGAACTTATAATTGCAATAAAATAAATGTGCCCCGTTTTAAATATGTACTGCGAAATAGCTTACTTGCCTTTTTAACTGCTGTTGAATTCGGTTAATTAACTGATTGTTCATAATCCCATATACAAAATTTTGTCGACTGTAGGATATGGATAGAATTGTATATCGGTTCTTGACATCCAACCCCATAATTCTTTGTTTAATGAAGGTGATGATAACATTTGCACTCGAGAAGTTTGCTTTAGTCATTCGATTTAACCGCCGTGCAATTATTGATGCTATTAAGTCGCTTACACATGATCGTACATGGGCTAACGGGGCTATGGCGGTGGTGTCACCAGGGCGTGGTGGATCTCCGACCGGCAATCGGAGCCCGACGACGGCACCATGACTCGGCGTATGTTCCCCGCCACAAAAGGGTTCAACAGCCACAGGATTACATGGACTCCTGGACAGTACCCCGTACTTCAGAATGGCGAATGAGCTCTCAACAGCTACCGGCAACCATGCAACTTACTGATGCCTTGCAGACTGCGCTTGGATGTGCAAAGGCTAGAGGTGCGTCCTCGATCAAAAAGCCGAGTGGTGAGGGGACACCAATTGTACCAAATTCTCAAGAAACTCCATGAAATGTGGAGCCGGATTATCCTCCAAAAGGAGTCAGCCGCAGTAAAGTAAGTTTAGGAAAACATTTTTATTGGAATCCTCTTTAGCAGGAATCGGATGTGGTTTGCCCGAAAATACGCTCATTTGAAAATGTGTCCTCCGGCAGCTGAACTCTTCCTCGATCTTGTGCTCAGGACAGGTCTTCCTTATTTTGTTTGTTAGGTTGTTAATTAGGTTTCTATTGTGATATTTTGGCACAACATTGTTGTAATAGATTGACTGTCCAATCAAAATTGATTGTCTTTTTATTATCAATACCAAATCATCATTTAAATCTTGCGTGAGTTTGATGTCAAAGAAAGTAAAAGTGTCGCTATGCGGTGTGTGAATTAATGTCTGGATCGACCCTATTGGCTTATTCCATGATTTAGGCTGGGTCTGATGTTACTTGTGTGAAGAATATATCTACATTCGCTCTTGAAAGTACGCACTGGTCATTTATACTATTTGCAATTATAGCTCGTATACATTTGCCAGAAGAGGTTAAATGCAGCTTCGCCTAGCAACAGTATTTAACTGTTGAAAATATTTTCCTTCAAATATTACTTGAACGTTTTTATACGCTTAGTAATCATAAGAAAATACTAAAAATTGTTTTAGTCTGGTCAAGCAAGATAGTCTTTGTATTTTAAAAGCGAATATTCATAAATATTGTGAAAACGTCAAATAAGACCATTTTGTCTTGGATGTGTCTTCTTTTTCTGTTCATCGGATATTTCAAATTTTTTATTGAGGGTGTTTTTAAATGGCATTTCGCAATGATTGAAGTAGTTTGCATAGTAACTCTGCTGGTGTATTATGCGGTGCGTGGTTTTTCGTAGTCTTGCAGGGGGTTTCCCGATCGGTTTGGGTTTTGATTGATCATTTATAACCTCGTTCATCGATAAACCATAAGTATCATGACTCCTGGTCCTTTTTCGGGTGTGGGAAGTCTTACAGTTTTCTTTTAAGGTAGTTTTCCTAGATTGTTTATTCAATTCTTTTTAATTAATAAGCTGCCTTTGAAATTCCTCCTCTATTGTTTTTGTGTGCTTTTATTTCTCATCCATTTAATGCTTCCGGTGAAGAACCTCGTTTTTTTCAGGAAGTTTGGCACTAACCCAATTACGCGTAATATAAGTGTTTAATTCATTGCGTGTAGAAGTTGGACCACACCCATTAATTATCCACACAATATACATTGTATAAGAATATTACAAAGTATACTTTTTAATAAAAAGGCATTTATTAATCATATATAAATATATTGTGGATAACAGCTGTCTTATTTCAAGAATACTTAACAAAGCATTACAATCTTTCAGTTATATTTATTCTGGGTCTCCATTTGACTGGAAAGGCAACTCAAATAATGGTGAAAAAAGTATAAATTTTGTTTGTAAAATGGTGATTTGACCCTGGCAATATATACATGAAAACAATTGTTCTAAAATCTGACAATAGAAGCCTAATTACCAAAATAGCAAAACGAATTCTGAACATCTGCTAAGAATAAAAGATCAAGGCAGGGCTCGACTACTTCAGAAAATGTATATGGTAAACAGCTACCAGGAGCGGTTTCGAGATGCAACATATAACTTCATGCGGTTCGTACTGCAGAGGATTTAGAAAAATGTTTTCACAAACTTATCATTGATATGCGACCCAACAACCTCAATAATTTCACAATGATTAAATCGATTTATTAAAGCTAATTTCCATAGTTCAAAAATTAACATCACCTTCAACACACAAAGAATGAGTTTTAATGCCAAGGATCAGTCACCAATTCTCTCCAAATCCTGAATAGTCAACAAAGTTTCGTGCATCGCAAAAATTAATTTAAAAATGCCTTGTACAGTTAGAAAAATCAGTCATTTTGGAGCATTTATTTAAAACGAAACACAGCCAATTTAATGACATTCTCATTTCTACACATTGCAAATCCCGAAAAATTATTAAACATATACGATGCCTTTTAAAAAACAATAAGCATCCGGCATGACCATTCAAAAGGTTTATTAGCATTTTTTACTCGACTGGTCACGAATCACACAATAAACAACTATTTATTCCGTGTCCATGCAAACCCAACCATTCCTTGCACCAACGCGAATAAATATTCGATCGGATTGACAACAAGATGCAGTAAAACTACCTACCCAAATTGCATCACTATCGTCATTAACAGTGACATAACTGGCGTAAAAAGATGATAGATAAATAATACCACCTGCATAACCTGACTTGTTGCCAGGATGACAGAATAAATCTTATGGTCAATTCGTTACGAAAGGCAACATTCGTACGCACAAAAGCTAAAATGTAAAATACTGGTCAAAACTCAATCCATCAACACAAGAATAACCATACATCGAAAATTCATTTTGTAACACAATAGGAATGTCCCGTGCACGCACATAGACACAATTTCACGCATCCATATCATCTAATGTAATCCAAGAATGGACTTAGCTGAAATATTGTAATGTTTATTTGAAATAGACCGAGCAGTATCAAAAATAAAGTTTTTATTATCAATAGTTTTCCTTTTATAAAAATTTAATGAATAATATATTATATATATATGGGTTAAAAACTTGATTTAGTGTAATATAGCGTCTTTTCGGTCTTAGCTGTAAAACACTCAGTAGTAGACAGAACCACAATGTCCATGAATGGGTCAACGTATCATTTGATTTGAGGTCAATGCGAGAGATATCCACGTTTCATGCTGTTCTGTGCGTTTAAGCTACTTTTTAAACTCGAGTAGTGCCATTCTCACAACGAAGTTAAAACCAAGGTGCCACAATTCATTAATAGGAGACTAAACTCATGTCAATTCTAGAAGTTGTATATAATTAAATTATTGTGTGGTTTTTTTGCGTTACAGAGTCTTCAAATGAGCCTTCGTGCTATACTTGAGGCCTGGCGAATGGCTAAACAGATTGTGAAGGATTTAGATCAACGCAGTAGTCGAACCCGACGTCTTCGGGCACGTGCCCAACTGGATGAACAAGCAGCTGCTGTCGCAGCGCAACGAGCAGCGGCAGTTGCCGCGCTTTTGCCTTCTGTACAGCTAACTTCTCAGCGTTTAGCCTCTGCGCAATCACATACTATGCCAGAAAGCTCATGTGCCGGAACTGAATATGATGGCATCTGTAATAGTACTAAAGAGGCAAGAGAACAATCGGAGGAAAATGGAGCTGAGTCAAATGTCCAGAGTGAGAATGACAGAAAATTACTTACTTCATCGACGGCAATACCCATTGATAATGCCTAAATATTTTTTGAATGATGATCTTTAGCAAAGCACAATTGGATAGACCTTCATCCATTTTAGTGGTACAATATGTAATTTGATAACTATGCTTTATAGATATATTTAAGTGCTCAAGATTTTAGTGGTACTAGTCATTGTCTATTTTTAAAAACCTATTGTTGTTGTGCCAACATTTATGTATTCTCCTACGCATATTATAAATATATAAAAAAAGAGTAAAATGCAACTGAATTTAATCATATACGGATTGTATAATATTAACCCTACTTTCAGTAGAAAGGAAAGCTCACCTTCTGGTTCATGCACCATTATGATTTGGCGAGATGGCGTTTTCTACTTTGGTGATGTGGCACTTACGCATTAGTGTTTCATATTTAGTAAATAGTGTTTCTGATAACTATTACTAAACGACTTATCAGGAGTTTCCTTGACTATTGCTAAAAGTGGTCGTTATCTATTATGCATATCCCGTAGCATGGTTAGCTTACTCTGGTTGCTGTCCGAAACATCTGTCCGTACTTCAGAGAACTGTTGGGTAGTTGCTTAACAAGACCGAAATTACCGTCTAGAGGATACATTGCATTTGCTTCTTTTTTCGAATGTACATTAGTAAAAATGAAAAGTTGATTGAAATTTCACAAAGTCGTTGAATGTTTGTGCGAGTAGCTTTTTACAAACAATTTTTGTTGGTAGAATCGAATACGTTAGGCCTTTATGTATAATAGCACCAGTATATTTTTTAACAATCTTCGACTCTGGTAGAATTTAATATACCACGTCAACTTTGAGAGTATTAGACATCATGAGATATATTTTGATTAACCTATTTGTTTAAGATTAACACAAAACTTTGGACATGCAGTTCATTTTTGTTTTTAATTAAATGTTGTTAGTGAATATATTCATAATGAATTCTCAACTTTAGCCTTCTTTCAAGAATTAAGCTACCAGTGGCTTAATCATTTCGTAAACCGTAAGCATAATCCTTTTCGTAGTTGACCAGCCTCTGTTTTATTATATTCCAGGTTTCAAAAACTGTTCTGTATGAATGGAACGCATGGCAATACTTGCGCAACAAGCCTGCTCTGTGATATTGAACTGTGCAGTTTCCGTTTTTGTTCAATTTTAACATGCTTACGATTCGTTCTCGCTGGCCTATTCGGCTTTGATTGCCACTTACATTTCTCTGTATGTCGAAACAAAATTTAATCTTTTTATTGAAATGACAATGCTAAGTATAATAAGCTTTCAGTCAGTCAGTCAAATAGAATCAATTTACTCTCTTTGTCATGAATGCTTGTCTGCATTTGTACCTTACGGGTTTTTTTATTTAGCTTGTATATATATATATAATGCTTTCAGATTTGGGAAATAATTATTTGTATTCTAGCGTTTATTACATTAAAACATTTAAGTGTTATCTGTAAATATTTTTTCGTACTGATATTTTTCTACTGTATTCTTGTTTCGCCTGGTACTCCAGTGTTACTATTTTGTCATACCTGTGCACATGCATTTTCACATTACCGTTATCTCTAACCAACTTGTGCTTGTGAATATAAAATAGAACTTCGTGTTTCATTTGTGTTTTGCTTGTATTTATCGTCATAAATGCATCAGATTTCCTACAATATGAAGCAGCTGATCTGCCTTGGCTGATTTTCCAACGTGTTAACCGTATTGCAGCAGCATTTTAATGTTACGATAGCTGCTTTGTAACGGCCCTCTCATTTTTCTCAGCACAGTTTTTAAAAGTGATAAGATTGCTAATTCATTGTGTGTACAGATTTCGTAATTGATTCCGTCAATCAGTTTAAATCTGAATCTGAGCGTCAAGATGTAGCACGGGGTCAAGCCGGTTAAAATTGTTTGTTTGAGATACTATCGCAGATCTCTTACGCGTGCTGCTAGTGTATAGAACGACCAGCGTGTCAGCCACAGCTAGCGGTTTGTTGGAATCTGGGTGGTACAGGGTCAATGTCTACCTCATAGCTAAAAATATTTCTAGAAATGAGTTTGAGAAGTAGTTCGCAGCATAAAGACCGTATTCTTCATTGTTTGGCACTCCTTAGAATTAGTCAGAATTTGTACGGTCAGAGATCGTGTCCGCGAGCAGTTGGATAAGTTGTAAGACTCATCCTCAAACATCATAAGTAACGCAATAAAAGTTGTACTTGCTCTGTGCCAACTAGATTTTCGAGATGTAGTATGATAACCTGTTTATATGTGAGAGTTCCACATTTAATCAAAAAGAAAGCCATTGGCAACTCCAGCTCATGCATACTGGAAAATGTGCAAAATACTCGCGGTGAAATGCAAACTGTCCTTACATAAACCGACAAATCTAGTTTCATCAAGAATGTTAGATAATCAAATACTTTGACAGCCGAAAACTGGACGTCGTTTAACGAGATCACGCGCTGAGTTTAAAAAGTGGCATTAGCGACCGCTCTAGATTACTACTTCTTGATTTCAATCAACGGCTCTTAGTCAATGTATTTTTAATTAGCCGGTTAGCTCCTTCCCATTTTGTAAGTAAAGACGTAATCGAGTAACGTAACAAATATCAAAAAGCCATTATTAAGACTAGGTATCCATAAAATCTTGTGCACAGTCAAATCAAATGTGGATGAATAGTCTATAAACATCGGTGGTCCGCTTATAGTGATGGTGTACTAAAAGAACGAATTTATTCCGCACTTCGCGAACTATCCCGAGATTAAAAAAAATGTCACAATAGTTTGCTAGCTTAATGTTCCTTATATCCACAATTGTAAACATCAGAAATTTTGAATACAATATATACAAAATCGGTGTATTTTAAAAAATACTCAGGATTCGTTGAACAAAATATACAGATTGATCTATTACTTCAATGCGCAAAAATAAACGAAATAATGTAAAGATCATTTTACGAGATTTAAAATAGTGCTGAATGTCGAATGTTCATTATTATGATTCTTCTTTCTTGAACTCTTCCATAGTTTTAGGCTTGATACGTCTGTCAGCCATATGTGCCTCGGCCACTTTTCCAAAACTTGTCCTATCTGCAAGCATGTACCCAACTAATAGGAGATTTCGGATGTATGAATTGAAAACACTAGCAGTTTCGAGTTCTTCGCCTAAAAGCAGAAAAATTCCGTTTTGCTGTAGTATGATAAAAAATTTATTGTATTCCGCATGGACTGTAAAAAACAATAACAATTCCTCACTGGGTTGTGTTAACCCTAATTACATACATGCATACATAGACATACATGAATATATATAAATATATACGTACATTCATACTTACAAATATGCATGTATAAATTAATACATGCATAAGCACATACAGCAACTGACCTTCAAGAAAATGAAGCTGGGGATCAAATTAATGAATCAAGGTTTTCTACTGCAATAATCGAGGACAACTAAGAATAGAGTTTACTGTGTGTATGGCGAAGCGAAGACTTCGGGTTTTAAGGAGGAATGGTCGTCAGAGAATATTTTTCTTACTTCCTCAGGCATGAGCAAGAGCATAGCAAATGGCCAGCCTCATCAACTAAAACCTAGAACTGATAAGCACTAGAATAATGACCTAGTGAGCCCTAAAATGTTAAATTCTTACAAAATAAATCGATGTAGCTTGCGCCAATCTAGAGTAACAGTCTGCGCACTGAAGTTTATACTTTTCTTTTTCGTTGTGAGACGAATTGAGTAAATTAATAAATATAACTAATACGTAGATAGTGACTTACTTTTTGGCCGGAAAGCAAGCAAATTCAGACCGAGTTCGATTCCTTCTCCGTAATCCCCCTCGTCATTCGCAAACTGCACAAAAGTAACGAGCTCGTCTAGAGCTGCCTGTTTCTTTAATCTTACACTGTCCTTAGCCGTGACAATATTTTCACAAATCTTGCGGAGATTCGCTAAATGAAAGGAATGCAATTTTAAGATACACAATAATCAGAGCATTCATTCATTGCATTAAAACAACCATAAGTTGTTTGAAATAATTTTTTTAAATTTATCATTTTAAGGATAATTTGGTATAATATTTGAACAACACTGCATCAGTTTTCTTCAAAGCAACGTTAATTTTAATCAACGAATAATTAAAAGCGCAATACAAACTCATACAGAACCGTGTCTAAAATTCGTTTATGAAGTTATAATCAGATTCAAGTATAGGTCTAAATATTATATGGTAATAGGGAAAAAATTATATACCATTATAACACTATGACCGGGAAAAAGCGATCGAAAATGATAAATAACCGCCTTTACACTGCGACATATGAAAATGTCGCAGTGCTTGGCTATGTTCATGAATACGAAATTCACTTATTTCATGATGGCATAAGAAACTAAGATTTAAGAATTTAAATTAAAACTTGATAGGTAAAGATATCCTAACGGAGATTGATATATTTGGCAATAGTGTATTTCAAAATGTCCCATCAAAATAATGTACAAATCATCTGGCTTTTCGAATGGATTCATTTTGCCACTATAACAATTTAGATTTTCCCCCACTAAAGCGTCTTCCATTTAATGAGGTTAAGGAGGGGCGTGATAAAATAGCCTGCATAATAATAATGATCAATAACGAGATTGCGCATTTAAATCTTCTGCAGTTTCAGTTATTCACAATTTCGTAAAGAACTCATCAAATGGCAACCATAGACGTAGATATCTTCAAGTCCTTTATTAGAGGACGATTAGTGTCGGTAACTCTATTTTATCAGCACACATCATCGAGTGATTTGTTGACCCACATTTGATGTCCCTGGTGTTCATATTTCGTTTAAGCTCAAGAACAACATCCTTATATAGAAATTTTAGTTAGGCCTTCTGTATTCATATGTAATTTGAATTTAATAGAGTGTATTGATGATAAAACTGTTTACGAAGCGGATATACATAGCACAGTTACAAATGCTATCTTCCTTTTCGCCAGAATTCAACTTTACACTAAATGTATGTTTCATCAAACGACGTATTGCACAATAAAATTACGGCTAATTTAATCATGGCCACTAATACAACGAACGCAACGAAAAAGTTACAAATTAAGAATGCTACATAGGCGAAAAAAGGAAGATAAAGTATCTGGTTGGTCTCCAATTGATGAATATTTGCAAAGTAAAATATTATATCATTTATCAACAATGACCTACTCAAATTATCAATGACAAGAAATGGCAAAAAAAATAAAGAGAATACTGCGAAATACAGTAAACACAATGATGGAGTTAGAGCATTTAAAAAAATGAATTTGCATTTGAAGTTGAGTAAAAAAATGTAAAATATATTAATCAACGAATATGCGCGAATTGAAAAGATTAACATGCTTCAGCTTTTACAGTTTTAGCTTTATCTTTCGAAGCTAATAACCAGCCAGTTGAGCGCCAAAATTCATAACCCTGATCTTGACTGACATTCTAAATTTGAAGCATGTTATTGCCATAAAAGTTTGCCTTCCGTTCTTGTAAAAGCAAAAGCAGTTGGTTAGTCAGCAAAATAAATTGATTGGCTTTGCATTCCCGAACTGTAGTATTTAACAGGTTTTGCTGCTGGCTTTTGAATCAATTAGATAACATGGAAACTAAATTATGAGGATAGAATCATCAAATATTACTTAAAACCTCGAAATTGGGTTCTTTATACGAGCGAGACTTTTTAAAATAGTACTTGGCGGAATGAGAACAAGCGCACCAGAAACAGCAGACTCGGTTGCAATAGACTTAATTGTCACGGACGCCTCGAAGCCAGATGCACTGAACATGTTTTATGAGATGTGATTCAGAAAGTGGCAGTTCGACCTTCGCAAAATGACCACTGCTAATGGGTCAGAACTGAACATGCAATTGGCTGCTTCTAACTATCGAAATTTAAACTGTGTATATCCTTGCCACCAGCGTAGCCTGAACAAGACACCATGTGAAGCTTATAGGTCAGGGTTTCGAAGGAGTTGCCGCATATTGCAGAGCCTTGTTAGTAGACAAAGCAAATCAGCTCTTAGGATTTAATATCAGGAAACAAGCCGATGCCTGCATAAGCTTCTAATATATTCTATTAGGTACGGTATCGACAGCAGTTATAGATGGAACAACAGAGGCATAAGCATCCCTGAAGGCTAACTGCAATGTTGTAAGGTCAAAATCGATTATATAGGTCAAAAGACAGTGGAGCATCAGTGGATTGAATAAGTGCACCGTCCGTGTTATATTTTGGTGTCTTGAATATAGGATAAATACCGTCTTACCAGAATAAGATTGATTTGAGAGTGATTAAATATCACTGACCTGCTAACACGGCCTACGTTGCTACATACTGCAGCATGATTCGGTTAGTGGAACTAAAATATTAAAGTTAAGGCAATATCACAAGTATTTTAGCGCAGAGCACGTATTCTTACACATTTTTATTCTTACTTGACTTTGAAATCACCTTTACAATGCACATACCCATGAAACCCAAAAACATTTTGTCTTACGTATAACCGGGCACTATACAATTCTTAGTTTATACTGACAAATGTAAGTACTTAATGGGTCTAGGGTTAATATCAAGTTAACAGCCTTGGTTGTAGTAAGTTATTTTTCATCGATCAATTAAGGCCCTTATGAAAATAATGGGTGACATAAATTGTTCAAATAACTCTTACATGGTAACAGGAAAAGGATTTCTCTATCTCGTGTATTAAGCCCTTACGGGGCAAACTGTGGTCTCCGAGAGAACAGCAATGAGTACACCAAGCTCTTCCAGGTTACCAACTGAATAGGATTGACAGACCGAAGAGCACGTGCGTTCAGGTTAAACAACATAATTTTAAGGGGGACAAACAACAACAGAATCAAACCCACTACGAAATCAAAAGTGATTCTGCTCCGGTACAAATGAGGCAGTGTCGCCATTCTCATTTATCCTCACCTTACGTTTAGCTTAAACATTCGAGCAGACTTAAAAACAGCACAGTTCACTAGAAATCGGTAGTTCGCCAAAAGCACACGCGCTTCTCGTAAAAAGTTTTCGATTTGAGCCTCGGTGATTTAGTAATTATTATTATTTCAAATTTATTTTAACTTGTGATTCCGACTAACTTGGTTTCTGTAAGGGATGTCGGTTTTTTGTTTTCCTGACTTTACAGACATGTAATTGTGTATAAGGTACTGCGTATCTGTTAACAAATTAGTTCAACTAGAACCAGGAAAAAAATAACAAATTAAGAATGAACAATATGTATAATCTCATGTACACACGCGTCAGTATTAGTTGGTACTAATCCCTATATCCACTATATATTTTGTCAAGAAATGTGGGCCAGTTAGACAGTAAAAACTCCGATACAAATGTGTATTCAAACTGTAGGGAAGTTAACCTCATATAAAGTTTTCGTAATGCGACTTCAAAGGCAACTCATAATAAAAAGGTATACCAAGCCCGCAAAGGGTATCAACTCAACACATATTTCCTGACCAAATATATAGCGAGTATTTGCCATATTATATATTAGATACCGACACAAATAAACGGTTAAAAAATAGACTGTCATGTCTCAAGGCTTCTAAGTAATGCCTACAGCCTAGTCCAAATATCCACGAGAACACATTCTATTACTAATCCACGTGACCCGACTATTTGAATAGTGTAAACGAATAGCAAATAATGGAGCAAACAAAAATTCTCTACAAAAAAATAATTCGAAATATTGGAACGATACTTGACAGCATAGAATTATCCAAGCAATGAAACACTACAGTATTTGTATGTTGGAAGGCTGTAAAACATGAGTAGAAAAAAAATATAAATGTCGAGCTGAATTAAGATCACAATCGGAGCAATTAGAGTGTGGAACCGGCAAGCAGAAAGATTATTTGCTATAGCAGTGAAGAATATAGTCTGGATTAAACTTGAACTTTGAAAATATCAAAAACAAACAGAATGTGATCTAAAAATCAATCGCTATAAGATGCAGTATTTGTTACTATTTCACTTCACGGCTTACAGAATGTTGGTGACATGATTAGTACTATTTTAACTACATACTCAAAGGAAATGATGAAACCCATCGGTGTCACGCTTAAATGAATATAAACAATTTATATGCGGTAGTTTGAACGTTATACAAAGTAAAGAATAATTTGGAAGGCAAAACATACCAACACTGACCGGCAATGGTCTGTAACCAATATCATTATTATCAACTTCGACGTAGAGACCCAGAGTATTTAAGGTCTTTGAAACCACATGCTTTTGCCTAGCTTTAACATCTACAATATAGAACAATATTTCGATTACCAGCTAGATTAAGATCCTTACTCAAGTGGAGCTTTTCCAAAACAACAGACATGTCCTTAATCAATTGTTTCGACATTTTATTGTTCGATTTCTCACACAATTTTCTATGACTAAGAAACAATAGAATTACATTATAACAGAGGCTAAATTCGGACCTTCTATTTTGAATTCCCCGGATTTAGACGAATTTGATGAGGCAACAAATATCGGTTCCGATTCAGGCGTATCTCTATTGAAATAAAATGAAGCATATTACCGAAAATATCCCATATGTACGTTCTCATTTTCGAGATGTAAGACAGTTACGAACTCAGGCGGATCATGAAAAAATCTGTATGCATTAGACCATTGCAGTGGATTCACTTCGGTGGAGAAGCAATCAGCAAACACTTCAAACGGACCAACTAGTTTAATACCGATAGGTGAAAATGAGCCTGAAATAAGTAAAGGGGAGACGTACTACACGGATCAGATACACAATAATTTTCAGCAATATTATATATCTCTTTGAACTCCGCAGGTGTCTTCAATCCAAATCCAACCTCTATTAAATCAATTTTTGTAGAATCATCTAATAATGTAAACACAGAAGCACAAACCAAGCTTGCTCTTTTTTGCCATTATAAAAATAACAGACTCGATTATATTTACTCAAATTAGACACAAACTTGTTAAATTATAAAATAACAGACAAGATCAAACCCAAAAACAAGTTGGTCAAATTTATTAAACAAATATATAAGATTTAATAAAATATATTAAAAAAATAATGTTAACTTGAATATTCATAATAAAATTAGATATTTAAGTAATTTGTGTTTAGTAGTATGAATATAGGTAAATTATACTAAAAGAAGAAATTGTAAAAACATTAGACTTCACATATTCATAACCGCGCTTACAGATTCAAATTTCAACCTCGTAGAACTGTAACGACACTTATAAACGCCCCAGCTTCAAGTAAATGCCGTACGACGTGACAAAGTCAGTTAGAGTTCCACAAATACTAAGTTAGTACTTTTGGAGGGCCATTAACATAGCCGGTCTTGCATTCTCTGGCAAATGCCGAAAAGGTAAGTTAGTGTAGAAGTGTCCATAAGTACTCCTAGACTCTTGAGACCAACTGGGGTTGATCAGTATTGTAGTTCCTTCTGTTGTGGCGTTGAAATCTCGTAGAATAAACTCGGTGAAGTTCTGCAGTAATTGGCTTGTCTCTCTAGTTGTACAGCAACAAGATTGGCGTGACTGATATTGCCAATGTGTGTGATGCAAGCCCCAAAAATAGCTTAAGTGACTAAAGAAGACAGAATGTCGGAGAAACGCACAGCAGAAGGCTAACGCGACAACTCATCATATCAGTTAAATACTGTTTGTTGCGAAGAGCTAATATATATATGCAAGTATGTATTAGGTTTTGCGAACCTAGTAACAAATTAGTTCAGTTGTGACCAGAAGGATAAACCAAAGGCAGCATGAACAGAAAGTATAATCTCATGCACATTCGTTTCGTGCTTACTGGCGACTCATCAGTAGGAGCCGGTATTACGCCCTTTAACCACTATATATTTGGTAGAAGAATATGGAATGTGTGTACCGTCCTATTATTCCACATTCTTCTACCAAATATATAAGTTAATTAATACCAACTCCTACTGATGAGTCATAAGCACGAAACGAAAAAATGAGATTATACTTTCCGTTCAAGCTGCCTTTGGTTTATCCTTCTGGTCACAACTGAACTAATATGTTACTAGGTTCACATAACCTAATACATACTTGCAACTCATCATATCGTTGTTGAAGCAACCAACAAGCATACTTCAGCCCAGCATTTATGGTACATTACTTTTTATATCTATGGGCAGAATAATAACCAGTTGCTTAACTTGGTTCGAACACTGCCAAGCATTTCTTATCTAGCCTTGCCGAGAGGAATTTTTTTCTTTTTTTCAGAGAAGAAAGTGATGTAACGACACAAAGCAATTCGCCGACATATTGCGTAAATGAAATTCAAGAAAAAATCGAAATTTGCTGTTAACCAATGGTGTGCGAGCAGCCAATCAAGGTTATTTAAGCACGGCGAATTTACCATGCAAGTCAGTTGTCGCGTTGCCTTCTGCTGTGCTTTTCTTCGACGTGCTGTCTGTTATTGTCACCTACGCTGATATTTGGGCTTGCTTCAAACACATTGGCAATTTCAGTCATGCTAATTTTGTTGCTGTACAACTAGGGAGAGAAACCAGTTACTGCAAAACTTCAACGAGATTACTCAGCGGGATTTCAACGCCACAACAGAAGGAACCACAACCCAGGTCAACCAGAGTTGGTCTCAAGTGTCTAGAACTATTTCTGGCCACTGATACACAAATTTTCTTTCTCGGCATTTGCCAGAGAACGCAAAAACGGCCTAATAATATCCACCCAACAGTATTAACTCAGCTATTCTTGGCACCAAAACTGACTTTGTAACGTCGTATGGCATTTACTTGAAGCTGGGTCGTTTCCAAAATTAGCGACCGAGCCAGGATACTGTATTGTTTTATAGTCATCAGAAAAAATTCGTATAAATACAAACGACTGTTTCTTTTTCATTTTTTTCGATTATCTATTAAATAATTTTTCCTACGTACAAAATTGTACATCTTGGTGATCTATGAAAGAATTATTTAAATAAAGTTTGCGAGCTTGAAGTAAACACCAATCCTATTGTATTCAACCAGTCGTCGAACAAAATAACAAAACAATTTAACAATAATTGGTTGCGCGGGTGGTGGTAACAATTATTTAAATCAAGTTTGCGAACTTGAAGTAAACACCAAACCCATTGTATTTAACCAGTCTTCGAAAAACATAACAAAACTACCGCCAGCCGCAACGCCTTGAAATTGTGTAGCCGACATTTCCAGTCAAGTTCAATGTATGCGAGACTACTAGAGGTGAGAGCCGCATATCTAAATTTGATTTCCATATATATTCAATGCGGTTTGATCCTCGATAGTCAGTTTGCCGTCGTACTCTGATGATGATCATGGAAGGTCGAAACGCGCCAGTGCGTTGCGGCTGGCGGTAGTTTCGAAAAACTGGTTAAATCAATGGGTGGTGTTACCTCAACCTAACAGTTAAATCTTTCTCTATCAAACCACCGCCAGTCGCACTGACGCGTTTCGACCTTCCATGATCATCATCAGAGTACGACGGCAAACTGACTATCGAGGATCAAACCGCATTGAATATATATGGAAATCAAATTTAGATATGCGGCTCTCACCTCTAGCAGTCTCGCATACATTGAACTTGACTGGAAATCTCGGCTGCACAATTTCTATGCAGTCACGAACATTAACTGTTTGCAGCTTTCGCCATATATATATATATATAGGCAATACAATTTAAACAATAATTGATTGCGCGGGTGGTGGTAGCAATTCTTTAAATCAAGTTTGCGAGCTTGAAGTAAACACCAATCCCATTGTATTTAACCAGTCGTCGACCAACATAACAAAACTACCGCCAGCCGCAACGCACTGACGCGTTTCGAACTTCCTTGATCATCATCAGAGTACGACGGCAAACTGACTATCGAGGATCAAACCGCAGTGAATATACATGGAATTCAAATTTAGATATGCGGCTCTCACCTCTAGCAATCTCGCATACATTGAACTTGACTGGAAATGTCGGCTGCACAATTTCTATGCAGTCACGAACATTAACTGTTTGCAGCTTTCGCCACATATACATATATAGGCAATACAATTTATTAATAATTGATTGCGCGGGTGGTGGTAACAATTATTTAAATCAAGTTTGCGAGCTTGAATTATGAAAGAACATTGACTGTACGAAAGTGTAGAACTGTCGTGTTTCAAGACTGAACTAATGTCATCTGTTTTCTGCGCTTATCTCTCGACAGATTCAATTGCGTAAGATTCTGTTTCAACTGTGGAAGCCGTTAGTGGATAAGCGTTTCATTTAAAGTCTTTTTATACATTTTCATCGTGCTTACAAATCTATGCTTTTAAGATCCAGTAAGATTATAAGAATGTCAGGGCCAATTTTAGATATTGATGTTCCTGTTTGGGATGGAGATAGCGAACTATTCTTTATGCGCGTAGACTCCGCTTTCTCCCCGTTTCCAGATTATGACAGTCCTAAAAGCTGTCAAAGGTCTTTGCTAAACTACCTTCTGAATTGCAGCGACGGATTTATCCGAAGCTTGAGGCCATTAGAAAGCTACCTATTCCCATTTTTGGCCGACAAAATGAAGTAGAATCCTTGCTGGGTTCCATTGAAACTGAACAGATAATAAATAAATGCGCGCAGTTAGACATGCCAAACCTTCGCACCATCGAGATTTTAAGAAAATTACGGAAACGTTGGTATGAAACCAATATTTCTGACCATGGGGCTAAGGTTGTTTTTATTAACAATCTTCCATAATCACTAAAATTATTCGCCAGACCGCTCCCCAACACTCTTTCTATAAATGACTTATCTGAGAGATGTGAGTTAGAATTTAGGGTTTTGGAACCTAAGTTGAATTCGTCATCCTTTTGTTCGCCTCCTCAGGATGATGGGCTCTCACCTTTAGAGAGGAGAGTAGTGAACATGGCTAAAGTTCTAGAAGGATTGGCCATTGCGAAATCCGAGCTTAATCAGGTGAATGCTCGACCAAATTTTACGCCAAAAACACATTATAACGGTAGGCGGCGATCAAGATCCCCACAATCCTTTAACAGGTATGCCCCAAAGAACTGCTGCTATAATCACCATAAGATTTTTTATTCATGTCAAGTCTGTCTCTGTCATTCCGAAGATCTTTCGAATAAATGACAATTTCCGAGGTTGACGGGAAAGAAAACAGAAAACAGGCGCAGTGTTGCATCAGGATCGGGAAACGTCTGGCGTAGTAAGAACAAGACCGTACTTTTTGCGCATCAACGGCATCAACGACGCCACAAAGAAGATATCACTTACAACCCGACATTCCCAATCGACACTTTACGTCCACGCCGAATTTGCCACATAGATAGCCAAACGGCCAATGCCAGTCGCAATCAACAGCTTACTTGTTTGCATGACCCGGCCAAAAATCCCAACGTACTTCTGTCACTTCTTGATTTAAGAACTGGCGAAGAATTGATCGTAGACACTGGTGCAGCGTCTCTGTTCTCAAGGGTGATTCTATGGCCGAGATGTCGCTAGGCGTTCTACTCGCAACAGCTACAGGCGAGCCCACACCTACTTATGGCTGTTCGTATCGCACACTCAATATAAGTTTTCGGCGTGAATTTACTCACAACTTCAGCGTTGCCGAGGTCTCACACAATACAATAGGCCTTGATTTCCTTTTGAAATTTCGGCTCATTGTTGATCTTGCCAATCAAAAGATTATCGACACCTCCAGTGGACTTGAGTAAAATTTTTGTGAACACAGTACATTATTCTGCAGAGATATCAGCAGCTCCTTGAGATCACAAGTCGCATTTTGATCTTAGCAAGTCAGAGATATGAGTCTCCAACACGATGCACCATATATCCACACAGGGATAACCTATTGCACTCAGGAAGCGACCACTGGCCCCTGCTAAACTCAAACCTGCCGAAGAGGAATTTTCAAGGTCGTTGGACGAGAGAATCACCAGACCATCGAAAAGTTCATGGGCGTCACTACTGCACTTAGTCTCCAAATCAAACGGATTGTACAGAGCCTGTAGAGTTTACCGCAAGTTAAATTCAGTGACCAAATCTGATGCATATCCTATTCTTAATATTAACACCTTACTTGAGAAACTCAAAATCAGCAATTTCTTCTCAGTGGTTGACATCAGACAAGCCTACCATCACATCCCTGTAGCACCAGAAGATATTGAAAATACTGCAATGATCACTCCATTTGGCCTTTTCAAATATCTTTAAATGCCTTTCGGACTTAAGTGTGCTACACAGACATTTCACAGATTCATGGATAGCATACTTTGCGACGACGCAGCTTATTGTATGTAATATCTCGATGACATAATGGTATTCAATCCAGACTTAGAATCTCATGCCAAGCATCTACGAAATGTCCTTTCACGCTTATCCAACCACAGACTCAAGATCAACTGTGACAAAACGCAGATTGTAACTGCATCCGTGGTCCTCTTTGGGCATCGTATCTCGCCACAAGGTATTAACCTTTGCCGTCAAATGCGAATTCATTCAGGAATATCAAGTCACTGAAGACTGTTAGCGAGTTGCAGAAAATGTTTGGAGTACTAAACTACTATCGCAAGTACCTTCCAGGCCTTTCAAGACAACTTTATCCTTTGTGCAGGCACCTGTGGAATCGAAAAGGACTTAGCAAGAATTCCATCATCACTTGGTCATCCGAAGACGAGGAATTAATTCGATTGGCCATCAACTCGTTAGTAAGTGCCACAATGGTAACGCATCCTGATTTTTAACGACCATTTCTACTCACGACAGATGCTTCTGAATTCGCTAATGGAGCCACTATTGAACAAAAGATCGACGGAGTTCGAAAGCCTATCAGTTTCTACTTGCGTACTCTCCAACTAGTAGAAATGAGATACGACACTTTCGGTCGGGAACTCCTCGCCATCCACGACGCATTACGCCATTTTATCAGCACCATTGGCAGTATCAGAATTGTAGTTTTCACTGATCATACACCTTTAGTTAGCGCACTTTGAAGCGCAACTTCAACTATCGCCAAGTACACTGTAAAAATAGAAAGACAGCTTTCACGTTGAAGAAAATGGCAATTTGACATCTTTCATGTCAAAGGCGAACAAAATTTCATTGCAGATGCCCTTTCCAGGCCAGACGTCTCGCTACAACCACCTTCGCCGTCGCTATTCACTGTCAACACCATGACACTCAGTGAACCTGCACCAACGCCATCCCTGTTGCAAACGGAACAGCGCGGCGACATACACATTCAAAGATCAGTAGCGCGTCACCCAACCAAGTTCATATGCCGTCTCTGGGAAAGCTTACCAATTGTTCACTTCACGGATACACAGCCAAAGAAGCCAGTTCTGCCGACCAGCCTTCAAAGAAAAGTTTTCGTCTCAATTTACTCAATTTCTCACACAGGAGCAAAACGACTGTCCGACTTCTTACAGATCGTTTCTGGGACACAAGCTTAGGCAGAACGCTAAACGATGGGTCTCCGAGTGTGCAATTTGCCAGAAAAACAAGATCACACGGCACATTAGTTCTGTGTTGCAACATTTCCGAACTACTTCTCGCCTAGCCATCGTCCACATCGACATAGTTCATCTTACAAAGGTTCAAGGTTTCAGCTACCTTTTAACTATGATTGATAGATTTACACGGTGGCCTGTGGCATTACCTCTTGGTACCATTTCTACAGACGAAGTAACTAACGGTTTTAACTCTGCATGGATATCCAATTATGGTGTTCCCAATGAAGTCATCACTGACAGAGGCACTTGCTTCTCATAGGATTGTTTCAAAACCACCTTGCGGTGCATGGGATGCACCTTACGCTAGACGACGGCCTACCATCCAGTATCTAATGGTATCGTAGAGAGAATGCATAGGAAACTCAAGGCTGCTTTAGCATCTTCTTCCATTAACATATCTGAATAGCTGCCGAGACATACGCCTCGTCCAGTCTTTGTTCACCCGCAGCTCCACAGCTGCAAGAGAGTACTCGTTCACAACGACAATGCTGTTGCACCACTACAAACAAAGTATCGCGGTCCCTACCCGATTTTGCTCAGACAACCAAAATACTTCATTATTATGCAAGGCGCGACACCGACATCAGTAAGCATATACAGGTTAAAACGTTTATCGAACCACCTGATCCTGAGAGCATTTCACCTTCTACGCACGTCTAAGACTCCATCTTCTTACAATTTCAACCTAGTAATAGCTTGCTTTGCATAACGCGTAATTGATATTTATTTTTTTAACATTAATTTTTCGTTATTCTACGTATCAAAATTTTTAAATTTACGTGCACCAATTGTGTTCTATTTTACGAAAAGTGACCTATGAATCCACATGATTCATTTTATTTTTCGCACTTGTCTCACGTGGAAAACCAGCTGTTCTTAGTTAACAATTGTGTAGCATTTTTGAACAGTTCTTTGGTATTATGCCATCTCTGAGGCAATGTTCGTGTACATATATTTTTTTATGCAGTTACCTTTCGATTTTCATGTATATATATATATATATATATATATATTTATTTACATTATAATGTATGGCTTTCAGCTGAGCTCAGATTGCCAATTTTGGTATGACCAGCTACATACAGCTAACGCTTTCGTGTAGCAATATTAAGTATTCATCGACTACATATCATGGTACAGGCCACTTTTAATGCATTTCTCAACTTCATCGGTTGCACAGAGACACTCTACAAATCTCTTTACCACAGCGTCGAGCGCACACAACCTGCTTTGGTTGTATACAAACACATTGACGGCGATCCAGCCTGCCCAGGTTTTAACTTAAACCTGGCAACTTCAGTGGCGTTCTATTTCGAAATCTTCACGCTGAGGCCCCCAAACTTACACTGCTCTATTTTGCTTCACGCGGTATTACCGGCCACTACAGCTAACAATTTATGTTGCAATTCCTAGTGGTTACTTGGCATCATATCTTTGTTGAAGCATCCAAAAAGCATACTTCAGCCCAGCATTTATGGTACATTTTTTTATATCTATGGGCAAAATAATAACCAGTTGCTTTACTTGTTTCAAACTCTGCCATGCATTTCTTATCTAGCCTCGCCGAGAGGAATATTTTATTTTATGGAGGAAAGTGATGTAACGGCACAAAGCAATTTGCCGACATATTGCGTAAATTAAATTCAATTCAATTTACGCTTTACCAATGAGAAAAAAATCGAAATTTGCTGTTAACCAATAGTGTGCGAGCAACCAATCAAGGTTATTTATCCACGCTGAAATTACCATGCAAGTCAGTTGTCGCGTTTGCCTTCTTCTGTGCGTTACGTGTGCGTGCTGTCTGCTACCGTCACCTACGCTGATTTTTGGGCTTGCTACAAACTAATGCAACGGATTAAATTAATTTGCTAATATTTTGTCCAAAGTAAATTCAAAATGTAATATGGTGGACCGATGAGAAAACGCGCTTACCTTTCACTAACAATGTGCGACTTCGCGATCCATTTACTACGCAACACTTTCTGCTTTGCTCGCTAGCTGTGACTGATCTAGCTTCTCTGCTGCATTTACTATCTACAGCAATTTTACTGCTTGCATTTACGACGCTGTACCACTAATTCGACTAGACTTCATTCACGCCAATCTTCTTGTTGCTGCTTAATCAGTCATACGTAACCGATAATCTATTTGTCTGATTTTCACGTTGTTGGCACAGGCTTACAAAAAGACTAGTCAAGGTCTTCGACCAGAAACTAACACATCCTGCATTGTCAATTCTAGTTGTTCACATTTATCTACTCATAGGATCACCAGCTAACGAACAAGGCAAAATGAGCCAGTGTATAGAAAGGCTACTACATATTCACACTCTACTAATACTCAGAAACTCTCAATGCATTCGCCAGTGAATGTCTGTCTGGCCCTATTAAGGACCACCTAGAGTAACCTCTCCTTCAGAATCCTTAATTTGAATTATTTGGAACGTTGCAAGGCAATCCAGCTGGAACATTACAGTGGCGACCGCACCAGGATACAGAGAGCAGAGCTAATGTTGTAACTTACTAACCCAAATTGTTTTCATAATACAAATAATTAAATGAATTTTTTAACTACAAATTTTGGACGGGAATTATTGATGCACATTAATTAACCGACGTCAACATATCTGCTGCGTAGTTTATCATATTTGTATCATTGAATAATCCCATCTTTCCATCCTGCTTAACCTGTGACACAAGACTTGTATATTTCCAAGTCAATGGATCCTGTGATTCTATCGGTTTGAATTTTTGTCACGATTAAATGCTTCTTTAACAGCCTTTTTGTTTCAAATTCTGCATTCAATTTTTAGTGGCAGATATTTAATACAGCAGATGAATCTACTAGCGGCCGATGGTCCGTAGTTTTCAGTACAATCTTTGGAAGCTGATTTTGGTAAGCGCTTTTTAATTTTATTTTTAATTTGCTCATTTTGACCTTTGTATATAAAATTTCTGCATTTAAGGTCGCATAAGATTTGTAACGACACAAATCAATCGCCGACATATTGCGTAAATTAAATTCAAATTTATTTACGTTGCACCAATGAGAAAAAAGCAAATTGCCGTTTAACCACGTCTAACCACGTTTAACCAATAGTATGCAAGTACACATATTGCATGCTATTTAAGCACGGTAATTTACCATGCAAGTCAGTTGTGGCATTTGCCTTCTACCTGCTTCACGCGTGTGCGTTCTGTCGGTTGTCAATACGTGTGCGCTCTGTCGGCTGTCAATACCTACTCATCCTGTTGCGGGATACCGGAGAGACGAGCCAATTGAGTGCAGGACCTGCAGGACACCATCCACAACGCGATCACAGCTCAACCACGGGAGCAACAAATCAACCAGAGTCCACCCAAGGCTCTAGGACATCTTCAACGCTGAAGACTTCAAGAGAACGCATTACCCGGCCCTCTTAAGGGCCCCCATATCAGTAACTAATCTCTATTCAGAGCACCTTAACCGAGTTTGTAACGTCGTACGGCATTTACTTGAAGCCGGGGCGTTTACAAAATTGGCGACCGCGCCAGGATATTGATTATTTATCTGATTTTTTTGGGGTATAAATAAATTGACTTTCTTCTTCATTTGTTTGGGATAAATCGACTAACATTTGCGTTTTCTTTACCCTGATCCTGGTTTTTCTGGGAATTTTGTTGGGCATATATTCGTGAATTTGTGGTGAGCATAATAATAATTCATTGGCACTAAAGGCCAACGGGGCCTCTGTTCGTCTTCCCTACAGGACAATTTCAATTTTTGGAAGGAGTGACGCTGTTCTGTGTTGAAATAATAATACATTGTCATCAAAGGCCATCGGGGCCTCTGTTCGTTTTTTCCTTTTGTACTGGACAATATCAAGCAACAGTGGAAGCTGTTTGTGGGTAAGCGTTTCGTTATATATTTATACATTTATATATACATTTTCATATTGCTTATAAATTTATGCTTTTAAGATCCCGTAAGATTGTTAAAATGTCAGGTCCAATTTTAGATATTGATGTTCCTGTTTGGGATGGAGATAGTGAGTTATTTTTTATGCGCGTAGACTCCGCTTTCTCCCCGTTTCCTGATTATGACAGTCATCAAAAACTGTCAAAGGTTTTTGCTAAACTACCTTCTGAATTGCAGCGACGGATTTATCCTAAGCTTGAGGCCATTAGGAAGCTACCTAATCCCATTTTGGGCCTACAAAACGAGGTAGAATCCTTGCTTGGACCCACTGAAACTGAGCAGATAATAAACAAATATGCGCAGTTAGATATGCCAAATCTTGGCCCCATAGAAATACTGAGGGAATTACGGAAACGTTGGTATAAAACCAACATTTCTGACCATGAGGCTAAGGTTGTTTTTATTAACAATCTTCCCCAAACATTAAAACTCTTTGCCAGACAGCTCCCCAACACTCTCTCTATAGATGACTTATCTGAGAGATGTGAGTTAGAATATAGGGTTTTGGAACCCAAAGTGAATCCATCATCCTTTTCTTCACCCCCGCAAGATGATAGAATCTCCTCCTTAGAGAGAACAGTGGCGAACATGGCCAAAGTTCTAGAAGGATTGGCCATTACCAAATCGGAGATAAATCATGTGAATGCTCGACCAAAATTCGTTTCCAAGTCAAATTATAATGGTAGGCGGCGATCGAGATCTCCGCAATCATTTAATAAATATGCCCCAAAGAACTGGTGTTATAACCACCAGAAGTTTTTTATGCTTGCCAAGTTTGTCTTTGTCGTTCCGAAGAATTTCCGAATGAGTGTCAATTTCCACAGCTGACGGAGAGGACAACAGACCGCAGGCACAAGGGTGCATCAGTATCGGGAAACGTCTGGCGCAGGAAGTAGAAGACCGTACTTTCTGCACATCAACGGCATCAACGGCGCTACAGGGAAGAAGCCAACTACAATCCGACATCCCTGTCGACTCTTTTCGTCCACGCCGAATTTTTCACATAGAGAACCAAACAGACAATGCCGGTCGCAATCACCAGCCTACTTGTTTGCATGACCCGGCCAAACAGCCAAACGAACTTCTGCACCTTCTTGATTTCAAAACTGGCGAAGAGTACATCGTAGACACAGGTGCGGCAGTCTCAGTTCTCAAAGGTGATTCAATGGCCGAGATGTCGCTAGGCGTTCTTCTCGCAACAGCTACAGGCGAGCCCATACCAACTTATGGCTGCCAATACCGCACACTCAACATAGGTCTACGACGTGAATTTTCCCACAACTTCATCATTGCCAAGGTCTCACATAATATAATGGGCCTTGATTTCCTTCTAAAATTTCGGCTCATTGTTGATCTTGCCAATCAAAAGATCATCGACCCCTCCACCGGACTTGAACAAAGCTTTTGGACACTTGCCTCCGAGCGTTTGGAGTTACAGGTCATTCAACCAACCCCAGTGCATCATTCAGCAGAGATATCAGCAGCTCTTCGAAAATACAAATCGCTTTTCGATCTTAACAAATCCGATCTGCGAGTCTCCAACACAATGCATCACATCGTCACAGAAGGACAACCTATTGCACTCAAGAAGCGACCACTGGCTCCTGCTAAGCTGAAAGCTGCCCAAGAAGAATTCTCAAGGCTTTTGGAAGAGGGAATCATCAGACCATCGAAAAGTTCATGGGCGTCACCACTGCACTTAGTCTCAAAATCAAACGGATCGTACAGAGCCTGTGGAGACTACCGTAAGCTAAATTCAGTGACAAAATCTGATGCATATCCTATTCCAAATATCAACACATTACTTGAAAAACTCAACGGCAGCAATTTCTTCTCAGTAATTGACCTTAGACAAGCCTACCATCACATCCCGGTAGCACCAGAGGATATCGAGAAAACTGCTGTCATCACTCCATTTGGCCTTTTCGAATACCTTTACATGCCTTTTGGACTTAAGTGTGCTACACAGACATTTCAAAGATTCATGGACAACATACTTCGCGACGACTCTGCTTATTGTATGTCATATCTCGATGACATTATGGTATTCAGTCCAGATCTAGAATCTCATGCGAAACATCTACGAAATGTCCTCTCGCGCTTATCCAACCACGGACTCAAGATCAACTGTGACAAGACGCAGATTGCAACTTCATCCGTCGACTTCTTAGGGCATCGTATCACGGCCCAAGGTATTCAACCGTTGCCGTCAAAGACGAATTCAATCAAGAATATCAAGTCACCAAGGACTTTGAGCGATTTGCAGAAAATCCTGGGAGTACTAAACTATTATCGCAAGTTCCTTCCAGGCCTTTCAAAACAACTTTATCCTTTGTGCAGGCACCTGCGGAACCGAAAAGGACTTAGCAAGAATTCCATCATTGCTTGGTCATCCGAAGACGAGGAATTACTTCGACTTGCCATCAACTCGTTAGCAAATGCCACAATGCTAACGCATCCAGATTTCGAAAAGCCATTTCTACTCACGACAGATGCTTCTGAATTCGCTATTGGAGCCACTTTGGAACAAGAGATCGACGGAGTTCGGAAGCCTATCAGTTTCTACTCGCGTACTCTCCAACCAGTAGAAACGAGGTACGACACTTTCGGCCGAGAACTTCTCGCCATCCACGACGCAGTGCGCCATTTTATCAGCATCATTGGCAGTAGCAGATTTGTTGTTTTCACAGATCATGCACCACTAGTTAGCGCACTTCGAAACGCAACTTCATCTATCGCCAAGTACCCTGCCAGAGTGGAAAGACAGCTTTCTCGTCTAAGCGAATGGCAATTTGACGTCTTTCACGTCAAGGGCAAACAGAACTTCATTGCAGATGCCCTGTCTAGGCCAGACGTCTCTCTACAACCACCTTCACCGTCACCATTCACTGTCAACTCCGTGGCACTCAGTGAACCTGCACTAACGCCAACTCTCCTGCGAACTGAACAACGCGGTGACATTCACATTCAAAGATCAATAGCCCGTCACCCAACCAAGTTCATATGCCGTCTGTGGGAAGGCTTACCAATTGTTTACTTCACGGGTACGCAGCCCAACAAGCCAGTTCTGCCGACCAGCCTTCAGAGGAAGGTTTTCGATTCAATTCACTCAATTTCTCACCCAGGAAGCCAAGCGACTGTCCGACTTCTTACAGATCGTTTCTGGGGTCACAGACTTAGGCAGAATGTTAAACGATGGGTCTCAGAGTGTGCAATTTGTCAGAAAAACAAGATCACACGACACACTCGTTCTAGGTTGCAACATTTTCGGTCTACTTCTCGCCTAGCCATCGTCCACATCGACATAGTTCATCTGACAAAGGTTCAAGGTTTCAGCTACCTTCTAACTATGATCGATAGATTTACACGGTGGCCTGCGGCATTACCTCTTGGCACCATTTCTGCAGACGAAGTAACTAACGGTTTTATCTCTGCATGGATATCCAATTATGGTGTTCCCAATGAGGTCATCACGGACAGAGGCACTTGCTTCTCATCTGATCGTTTCAAAACCACCTTGCGGTACATGGGATGCATCTTACGCCAGACGACTGCCTACCATCCCCAAGCTAATGGCATGGTAGAGAGAATGCATAGGGAACTCAAAGCAGCTTTAGCATCCTCGTCCATTAATGGCAACTGGGTCGATGCACTACCTTTAGTTCTGCTGGCCATGCGTTCTCGTACTCGAGAATCCATTAAAACGTCTGCGTCACAACTCTTGTATGGCATGGATCTACGCCTGCCTAGTCAGCTCCCACGTCTACTACCGGCACAAGATGACCCACAAAACGAAGCTACCCGCCTTCGACTTCATTTCGGTAACATGTCCGAACAGCAGCCGAGACACACGCCTCGTCCAGTCTTCGTTCACCCACAGCTCCACAGCTGCAAGAGAGTACTCGTTCGCAACAATACTGCTGTTGCACCACTACAACCCAAGTATCGCGGTCCTTACCCGATTTTACTAAAACAGCCAAAATACTTCATCATTATGCAAGGCGCTACACCGACATCAGTAAGCATAGACAGGTTAAAACCGTTTATCGAACCACCTGATCCTGAGAGCGTTCAACCTTCTACACACGTCTCAGGCTCCGTCTGCCCACAATCTCAACCTGCTTTGTATAACGCGTAATTAATTTTTTTAAACATTAACATTTAACTATAAATTTTTTTTTAACTTTACGTTAATTTTTAGTAATTGTCTCACGTGGCATAACCACCTGTTCTTAGCTAACAATTGTGTAGCATTTTTGAACAGTTCTTTGGTATTATGCCATCTCTGAGGCAATGTTCGTGTACATATTTTTATGCAATTACCTTTGATTTTAATGTATATATTTTTACATTATAATGTATTTCTCACACATGACATTACACTGCCTATTTTGGTATGACCAGCTACTTAGAGCTAACGCTTTTGTGTAGCAACACTAAGTAGTGATCAGCTTCATATCATGGTACAGGCCACTTTCAATGCATATCTCAACTTTATCTATTTCACAAAGACCACTCTACAAATGTCATGACTACAACGTCGAGCACTCTAGCTCCTTTGGTCGTATACAAACACATTGACAACGATCCAACCTGCTTAGGTTTTTAACTTAAACCTGGCAAATTCAGAGGCGATTTACCTCGAAATCTTCACGCTGCGGCTCCAAAAACTTACACTGCTCTATTTTGCCTCACGTGCTATGACCGTCCACTAGAGCTAACAATTTGTGTAGCAATTCCTAGTGGTTACCTGGCATCATATAATTGTTGAAGCAACCAACAAGCATATTTAAGCCCAGCACTTATGGTTCATCATATTTTTGCTTAACTTGGTTCGAACTCTGTCATGCATTTCTTATCTAGCCTCGCAGAGAGGAATATTTTTTTCTTTTTTTTCAGAGAGGAAAGTGTTGTAACGACACAAATCAATCGCCGACATATTGCGTAAATTAAATTCAAATTTATTTACGTTGCACCAATGAGAAAAAAGCAAATTGCCGTTTAACCACGTCTAACCACGTTTAACCAATAGTATGCAAGTACACATATTGCATGCTATTTAAGCACGGTAATTTACCATGCAAGTCAGTTGTGGCATTTGCCTTCTACCTGCTTCACGCGTGTGCGTTCTGTCGGTTGTCAATACGTGTGCGCTCTGTCGGCTGTCAATACCTACTCATCCTGTTGCGGGATACCGGAGAGACGAGCCAATTGAGTGCAGGACCTGCAGGACACCATCCACAACGCGATCACAGCTCAACCACGGGAGCAACAAATCAACCAGAGTCCACCCAAGGCTCTAGGACATCTTCAACGCTGAAGACTTCAAGAGAACGCATTACCCGGCCCTCTTAAGGGCCCCATATCAGTAACTAATCTCTATTCAGAGCACCTTAACCGAGTTTGTAACGTCGTACGGCATTTACTTGAAGCCGAGGCGTTTACAGATTATAAGGATGTCCGTCCAAAATTTAGACGTTGATGTTCATGTGTGGGATGAAAACTGATTTATTCTTCATGCGCGTAGACTCCGCACTTTCTTCATTCCCTGATTATGACTGTCATCAGAAACTATCAAAGGCCTTCGTTTAACTTTCTACGGAGTTGCAGGGAAGGATTTATCCCAAGCTTAAGGCAATTAGGAAACTACAGAATCCCATTTCTGGCCATCAAGATGACGAGGAATCTTTGCGTGGTCCCACGTAAAATGAATAAAATATAAATAAATATGTTTAATTAGGCATGCTAAATCCTGGGCCCATCGAAATATTAAGAATTTGTATTAAACTAATATTTCTGATCATGAAACTAAATTTGTTATTATTTCCAATCTCCCTCAGATCTAATTACTTTTGCAAGACAGCTGCCAAATTCTCTCAATAGACGCTTTATCTGAATGAAAGTTAACACGTCATCGTTTCTTCATTCTCCACAGGATGAATGTATCTCCACTTTAGTGAAATCGGTGGAAATAAAAACTAAAGTTCTGATGGGGTTAGCTATAGGGAAATTTGAAATTAATAAAGAGAGACACCTTATGTTCCGACACGATGCACCATATCACCACAACTGTTCAATCTATCGCACTTAGAAGCACAACTTTGACCCCAGCAAAGAGTTTCCGAGACTATGCGAAGAGGACATCATCAGCTTATTAAAAAGTTCATGAACATCACCATTACATTTGAACTCTTAGGCAAACAATCATACAGAGTCTGTGGTGTTTATCTCAATCTCAATTCTGTGACCCAATTTGAAGCATACCTCATTCCAAGTATAAACAAATTGCTTGATAAAATCTGTGGTAGCAATTATATTTCAGTGTTGGAGCCCAGACAAGTCTATCACGACATTCCGATTGCACAAGAAGATATATGGAAAACTGCTGTCATCATTCCTTTCGCACTTTTTGAATACATTTACATGCTTTTCGTTCTCAATTGTGCCAATATGACACTTCAGTGTTTCATCGACAAAGTTCTGCGCAATGATGCTGACTACTGTATGACGTATCTCGATCAAATATTGATTTCCAGCCTATACCTAGACTCTCATTTCGAGCAATTATGAAATGTCTTATCACTCTTAACAGATCCCGGACTCAAGTTCAACTGTAAAAAAACAAAAATTGCAACTACATCCTTTGATTTCCTATGACAAAATTTTACCTATTAAGATGTACAACTTTTTCCGTCTAAGGCTTTTTCGATTAAGAATATTGCGTCACTCAAAACGTCGAAGAACTTACAGAAAATACCCGGAGTTCTCAGATATTATCGCAAATTTCTTGCCGGCCTATCAGTAAACTATATCAGTTATGTAGACACCTAAGGAAATGAAAAGAACTGAGGAGAAATTTATATTTTTCTCAAGTATTTTTTGAAATTTTTTTGCGGTGTGTTAGCTTCATATATTCCAATGCCGCGTTTTGCGTACGCGGGTAATAGCTGTACACGGGTAGTTACACAAAGATCCGATTGATCACAATTTCCAATTTTGTTTTGTCTTTTATCGGGTTGACTTCTTATTCGTTCAACTGGAAATGCGGTTCTATCACATCTTTGTTTTTTGAAATTTTTTTGCGGTGTGTTAGCTTCATATATTCCAATGCCGCGTTTTGCGTACGCGGGTAATAGCTGTACACGGGCAGTTACACAAAGATCCGATTGATCACAATTTCCAATTTTGTTTTGTCTATGATCGGGTTGACTTCTTATTCGTTCAACTGATAGAACCGCATTTCCAGTTGAACGAATAAGAAGTCAACCCGATCAAAGACAAAACAAAATTAGAAGTTGTGATCAATCGGATCTTTGTGTAACTGCCCGTGTACAGCTATTACCCGCGTACGCAAAACGCGGCATTGGAATGATATCTTTCTGGGTTGTCTGGTTACGATGTATTATTCACTCATGCAATAGACACATAAGCAAATGCTTCCAAATCAAGACTTTCAATGATATTTACTACTCAAAACTAATCTTTCTGAATTTGCAATTGAGGCATCCTTGGAACAAGAGATCGACAAAGTTTGGAAGTCTATTATTTTTTACTTGCGTATTTTAAAACCAGTAGAAACTAGATACGACACTTTTAGTAGGGTATTCCTCGCCATCGAAGACGCAGTGCGCCACTTCATTTGCATCATAGGCAGCAGCAAATTTGTTTTTTACAGATCATGCACTATTAGTTAGCGCACTTCAAAATCCGAATTCAGCCGTCTGAGTGAATGACAATTTGAAATTATTCATCGAAAATTCTAACAAAACATTATTGCAGACGCACTTTAAAGGCTAGACGTCTCGCTACAAACCCATTCGCCTTCGTCATTCTCAGTCAACTTGGTGACTCTAAATGAACCTACGGTAACAACATCTTTCCTAAGAGCAGAACAACGTGGTGACACGTCTTTTCGAAGATCAGTTGCCCGTCATTCCACAAAGTTCGTATGCCGAATCTGGGAAGAATTACCTACTATCTACTTCAAGAATACACAGTCCACAAGCCAGTTCTGCCCACCAGCTTCCCAGTTTTTGACTCAATTTTCCTTATTTCTCACTCAGGTAGTAAGGCGGTTGTAAAACGTATTAAAAATCGTTTCTGGGTCATAGATTCAAACAGACTGATAAGCCACGTGTCTACGAGTGTACAACATGAAAAAAATAAAGCCAGCCGGCGAACTCATTCTAAGTTGGAACATTTCCCAAAAATTTTGCGCTTAGCCATCGCCCATATCGACATTATCCATCTGAAGCAGGTTCTAAGTTCTATTTACCTTCTTACTATGGTGGATGGATTCACCCGATGGCCTGCGGCTTAATATTTTGGCATCATTTCTGCAGATGAAGTCACCAATGGTTTTATCTCTGCACGGATAGCACATTATGGTGATCCAAACGCGGTTATTACTGATAGTGTTCCATGTTTCTCATCTGATCGGTTCAGAACTACCTTGCTTTTCATGGGAAGCATCTTACGCCAGACTACTACCTACATCTCCAAATATAACGGTATGGTAGAAAGAATGCTTAGGGAACCAAAAGCAATTTTAGCATCCTCGTTCAATAATGGAAATTGGTTGGATGCACTACCGATAGCACTCCTTGCTATGTACTCCCTTGTACGCAAATCTACTCGAAAGTCTGCATCACAACTCTTGTATTACATGAACCTACGCCTACTTAGTCAGCTCCCACGTTTACTACCTACACAGGATAACCCAGAAGTCAAAGCTTTTCACCATTATCTTCATTTCAGTGGCATGTCGGCCCAGCAGCCGAGACATTCTTTTCGGCTCATCTTTCTTCATTAACAGCTCAATAGCTGGAAGAACGTAAATTTTTGTAACGAAGCTGCTCTTGCACCATTGTAACCTAAGTCACGCGTCATTATCCCATTTTGTTTGGACACCCAAATGCTTCATTATCATGCAAGGTGTGACACCTATTTGGTAAGCATAGTTATGTTGAAAAATTTTAACACACCGCCTGATCCTGGCTGTTTACAACCGTCTACATGCGTTTCAGGCTCTACACGCCAACAACCTCAAGCAAGCCATCAATTGTTATAATCGAGGTTGCGGTCTTAATGTAAGAATCTGACCCATTAATTATTAACACATGTCAGTATAAACTAAGAATTGCCTTTTCTACACTTTACAATTCTTAGTTTATACTGACATATGTAAGTAATTAATAGGTCACATGCATATATCAAGATTGAAACCTTGATTATAATAATTGTTATCACCGCTCAAGCAAACAATGTTTGTTTAAGCCATAAATTAATTTGAATTACGAGTAACTGATCAAATTTTTTCATTAATTGTCAATTTTTGTACGTATGATACGGTAATCTTTTGCGAAACACTCGCGTTATATTTGACGTGACGTGACTGCACCATCTGGATCCATATGATATTTTAACCTATTCAAATGTAATATAATCTGCTCTTCTTAGCTAACAATTGTGTAGCGGAGCCGCGCTTTACATTATTTTAAACATACGATTTGCAGTAATAATGAGTTATTGCATGGTTAGTGGTAACATTTAAAAAAAATGAAGTTTGAGCGCTTGAAGTGCACACCAATCCTGTTGTACTTAACCGGTCGTCGAACAATATAGCAAAACTACCGCCAGTCGCACGCACTGACGCGTTTCAACCTTCCATGATCCTCATGTTGTATTTTTATTAAACCATACAGTTGCAAAATACGGCTTACGCCTGTGAGCACACTTGCTTATTTTGATATGACCTGTTATTTAGAGCTAACGCTTTGTGTGGTAGCAATAAGTAGTCATCGGTTTCATACCATATCATCAACAATCATCATGTATACTGCAACTTCATCTGTTATGCACCGCACATGTTAACTAATGAATTTCATGGAACAAAACTACGAGCACACACTACCTCCTTTATTCGTTACGAATTGGGTTGTTACATACGTGCTAATTGCTGCAAAATGATATGATGCCAAATATCTTCTAGTTATTGCTACACAATTGCTAGCCGTAATAGTTGATCATACCGCCTGAACCAAACTAGACCAGTGCTGATAATGTTTGAGAGCTACAGCGTAAAAATAGCAAATTGTATTGCAACTGAAGATGTTAGTTTAAAGTTTGTTTCCTGGGCAGACTGGATCACTGTCAATAAGGAGTTAGATACAACAAAAGGACCTTGTGTGAGCTGGACATTTGGTCAATAAAATTCGTGACTAAATGCAAATGCGTAACTGATGAAGTTGTGGTATACATAGTAATTGCCATTACTAGTTTTGAAACCAATGTCTACTTATTGTTGCTACAGAAAGAGAAAGCTCTAAGTAGATGGTCATATCAAAATCAGCATATTTTGGCTCATATGTGAGCAATACGATGCAGCTGTATGGTGAATAAAATCAAAATCAAGAGTTAAATATAACAAATGAAGTGTACTCGATTCTTGATGGAGAAATTGCATAATACCAAATAAATATTCATAGACACTGCATAATTGATAGCTATGAACATTTGGTTATAACATGTGAGACATGTGAGTACAGAAAAAGTTAATCATGTGGAGGCATATATGGTTATTATGTCACGTGGAATAGAACTTATATGCAAGTATGTATTAGGTGTTGCGAACCTAATAACAAATTAGTTCAGTTGTGACCAGAAGGATAAACCCAAGGCAGCATGAACGGAAAGTATAATCTCATGCACTTATGTTGTTGCACGAAGTATTAAAATATGAAACATAGAATAATGAACACTAGATAGAAAAAATATTCTATCAATTACACATAATGCACTGTAATTTATTACTTGGCTGAGATTGTGGGCATAAGAAACCTGAAGCGCATATGGAATTATGAATATCGCCAGAAAAATGCGGTTCGGTATAAAGTTTCAATTTGTCCATCCTAATCAAATTAGTTGTTGTACCTTGCATAATAATGAAATTTTTATGAATAAAATTCGTAAAGGTTCCATTGTAGCAACAACAGCGTACTTCAGAACAAGTGCTTTCTTGCAGCTACGGAGCTGCAGATGAACTAAAATTAGACGATAAGTATGTCTCACCTGCTGCACCGACATGTTATTTAAATGAAGAAAAATGGGAGAAGCTTCGACTTTTGTGTCATACTGTGCGTGCAGTAACCGTGGAAGCTAACTCGGCAGGCGTACGTACATGCAAGACAAGCTTAGTAATGCAGAAGCTCGAATAGATTTGTGTATGCGGGGAAGCATTGCAAGGAGTACTTAAGATAAAGCAGCGGCCCAGATACCATTGAGGCATAAAAATTGAAAAGTTGCTTTGAGATCACTATGCATCCTCTCTACCATACCATTATAGAGCGAGTGATAGGCGGTGGGTTGACGTAAACTTTAACCTATGAACGTGTACCTCTATAAATTTTAAATTTATTTTGAACACCATTATGATGCAGAGATAAAGCGATTAGTGGCTTCATTTGCAAATATTTTGCTGAAATGTGACGTTCCATGACATCGTGGTCAAAAGGTAGCTAAAGCTGTAAAACTGAGTCAGCTGAACTATGTCAATGTGAATTACGGATAGGTGTGAAGTTATTGGGATATGTTCCAACTTAAAAGGTCTGTGCTGTGTGATTTTAAGCTTTTGACATGTTTCATAATCAGTGAAACATCGCTCAGCGTTCTTCCTGAGTTCATGACCACAGAATTGATCTGTTATAGGTTTTATAGTTGCATTATTGCCTTGGTGATAAATAAATAAAATAAATAAAAAAATGGTTTGTAGAGCCTCATGTCCGTGAAGAAGACAATTAGTAAACCATATCATATTCTGCATAAGAACTTGGTAGATTGACGAGCTGTTGATTTTTCAATGTGGGTGTCGCCACGTTTTTGTGTTTATATGAAAAACAATGTTAATATGGGCTCACTGTAAGTGACAGAGAGTTGGCGAAGGCTAAGACAGTTATATTGGGAGGTCTGGCTTTGTAAGTAAGATAGCAATAATGTTTTTTCGCATTTTGTGAAAAATATCAAATAGCTATTCACTAAGACGTGACAGCTGTCTTTCAACACTAGTAGGGTACTTTGCAAATGCTAAAGTCGCATTTCACAGTACGCAATCTAAATGAACACAGTCTGTAAAAGCAACAAATCTGCTGATAATGAAATGGCGCACTGCTTCAAGGATAACAAAGAGTTCTAAACCGAATATGTCGTATTTAGTTTCTACTGGATGTAGAGTATGTGAGTAAAAACTATAAAGATTCCTAAATCCGTCGATCTCTTGTTCCAAGGTGGACCCAATAACAAATTCAGAAGCATCAGTTCTGAGTAGTAAAGCTCATTGACATTCTGGATGTTTTAGCATTGTGAAATTTACTAACGAGTTGATGGAATGAAAGAGTAATTCCTCGTCATCTGACGACCAAAAAATAGTAGAATTTCGGGTGAGTCCTTTTCGATTCCTCGAGTGTCTACATAACGAATATAGTTTATTGGTAGGCCGGCAAGAAATTTTCGATAGTACTTGAGAACTACGGAAACTTTTTTTGTAAGTCCTTCAAAGTTTCGGGTGACGTAATGTTTTTGATCGAATAAGCCTTAGACGGCAAAAGTTGTATATCTTAATGGATAATAATCTACAGAAGTAGTTGAAATTTGCGCTTTGTAACAGTTGAACTTATGTTCGTAATCTGTTTAAAGTGATAGGACATTTATTAATTGCTCTAAATGAGAGTCTAGGTCTGGACTAGAAACAATTATTTCATCAAGATACGACATACGGTAGTACGCGTCATCGTGGAGCATATATAGTCCATGAACCTCTGAAGTGTCTAACTGGTACAATTGAGCGAAAGGAATGATTACATCAGTTTCCCATATACCTTCTGGTTCTACCGGAATTTGATGATATACTTGTCTGAGGTCTATCACTGAAACGTAATTGTTACCACAGATTTTATCAAGCAATCTTTTTATATTTGGAATGGGGTATTCTTCAAATTGGATCACAGAATTGAGCTTGAGATAAACACCGTGGGCTCTGTATGTTTGTTCCCCTAAGATGGTCTAATGATACCCTCTTACAATAGTCTCGAAAAATTTTGTTGGCAAGCTATCTCATTTGCTGGGGTCAAATGTATATTTTAAGTGCGTTAAATTGACATATTGTGATTTATATAATGCGTCTTGTTGGTGATACGTAGCTCTGATTTGCTGAGATCTAACAACAACTTGTGTTCTCAAAGAGCTGCTGATATATCTGTATAAAAATACACTGAAGACGGTATTAGTAACTGTAACTCCAAACGTTTAGATACAAATATTCAGAAACTTTGCTCAAGTCCGGTGGATCAATCAAAAATAATTTGATAAGATAAAACTTTAAGCGCCACTTTGGCAGGAAATCAAGACATATTATGTTGTGTGAGTGCTTGGCAACGATGAAGATGTTAGAAAATTTTCGTCGTAATCCTATGTTAAGAGAGCGACGCCGATATTTGCTGCGAATAAAACACCGATACAATTCTCGGCCAAGGATTGATTCTTGAGAACAAAAAAGACAATACCTATGTTTACGACAATTTACTCTCCATTTTTTATAATCGAGAAGATTCAGAAGTTCATTGGGTTGCTTGGCCGTGTCATGTATACAAATAGACATGTCCTTACATATGACTTTATCTGCTGTAGTGTCTTCGAGATTAAGTCCACTCAGATGAAAGTAATCAACATAAACTGCAGTATTAGGCGTATGGAAGTTGTTTATCTCCTTTTTGCGTGATTATTTAATCGAAGACCATTATGTTGTATTTGAGTGCTTGGCAACGATGAAGATGTTGAAAAGTACCGTCGCAATCAAGTGTTGGGAGAGCGACGCCGATATTTGCCGCGAATAAAACACCGATACAATTCTATAACCGAGATCGGTGCAGATTCTTGAGAACATAAAAGAACAACACCTATGTTTGAAACGCATTGAAGCAATTCATCATCATTTTTATAATCGAGAGAAGATTCAGAAGTTCAACGGGCTAGTCCGCACCATGTGTCATGCTACATACAATCAGACATGTTCCACACACATGACTTTATCTGAGCCGTGGTGTCGCTCGAGATTCAGTCCACTCAGATGAAAGTAATCAGCACCAAACTGCAGTATTAGGCGTATGGAAGTTGTTTATCTCCTTTTTGCGTGATTATTTAATGAAGGAAAATGACATCGGTTTGGTAATTTATACGAATGGTGCAGAAAATTTCGACATCTATAGAAATATATTGAATCTCCGCGATTTGCGTTTGCGTATTTTCGCTTTGTACTATCAGCTTCAAAAAGCTCCTATTGATCCCCATTTCCAAGTACGCAGCTTTTTTAGCTTTGATCAGGCTGGGTGCGTATTCGTCCCATTCTTCCGAAGGCCTCAACCACTTGAAACAAGGAGCAATAAAATCTACGTTAACTGGCGACGTTTCGATATGATTTTTCCAATATCATCATCAGGCCTCTATTCACACACAGTCAAAATGCTCACAATAGCATATTTAAGTAAATTTGGCAATCTTGTTCCGAAACAGTTCCATTTATATTTTAGTTTTTTTAATATATATATAAACGCAACATTTGAAGATTCTCTTTTAAAAAAATTTGCCAGCTTCTAACTATGAATATTTTTTATAAGACAACATATTATTCATTTATTACGTTATTCACATCTTACTTAAAAATGTATAAAATACATATATTAATATGTATGAAAACACATATATATATGTATATATAGATATGTATATATATATATATATATATATATATATATATATATATATATATATATGTATAAACAACTGTGTGAGATTAATAAAGTCAGCAGTATGTAACCTCCGATGTATATAGTAAATTTATTAGCGCATGTACTAAAATTTATATCTCGTATCCATTGATAGATCTGTAGAACAATGTTCTAAATCATGTTTTTGAGAAAGATAAGGATTAAAGGAACTAGGAATTTATATCTGATCCAGGTCATACTCAATCAGTTTTTTATAAGCTGAGTTTCTTACTTAGGTTCACAATTAAATTAGGTTCATCCGAGTCCCGTTATTTGACCCTAGAAAAGCTTCAACAAATATTGGTCCTAATGACTTTTTCTACCGATGTTACATTCATTACATCATTCCCCTATTATATTTCAATCGATTCTCTAATTATTCCAGTTAATCTGTTGCGGTTACATAACTCAATACGTTTGCATCCATCCCAGTCTATTTCATATAAGTTGTGTTAAAGATATTACATATATATTTAAATAAAATATTTTACTTTAGATATATGGAAATTTATTTATATACAATTACTTCTATGAGTTGGTAAACTTAGCAATGTGCATATTATTAGTTTTGTTTAGACCTATAGATTGTCCTTATTATCTCTTCCTTTCTCTCTTTATTTAATCTTATACTAAGCGTCGCATCGGCATTCACTCTCTTTCTATCATGGTAACGTGCAGTATTGTTTTATCCATCGGGTCATATCTGAACTAATTGTCACTAAGTGCGCAACACCTCATACGCAATTTCGTATGTATTAGTTCTTCGACTAAAGCAGTATCTGGCCGTCAAGTTTTTCGGCTTTTTCAGTTTTGAGTTTTAGCTTTAATTACCGTGACTTTGCAACATTACACTTATATCAAGACCGCAACCTTGATTATAATAATTGTTATCACCACCCGCGCAACCAATGTTCGTTTAATTATATAAATGTTCATTTCAATACCATTTCCCCATGTAATGTGGTATCTGTTCAGTAATAACAGATTGGACATGGTTAGTTGGAACTTTGGGTTTAAATGGATGCCATATGAGCTCCACCTAAATGGAAAAATTGACTAGCCAAGTTACATTAGTTAGTATATTGTAGGGGTTCTTTGCGAAGTTGCTTTCTCGTTCCTGATTTTGTACCCCTACTACATATCAATGGTGGCTCTTATTACTACCCGGGCGTCTAATCAGTCTCTGATCATTTTCGGATGGTTGATGCGAGAAGGCAAAAACATCTGGTCATACATATATTCTACACAATATTGCAATTAGAAATATAATTCACAGATAGTCCAATTTGACCATGTGTTGGTCGGCAATAAAAAAACAGATTTTAACATAAAATTATATCCTAAACAACATTCTCAATTAAACTAGATTGTCCGTCTTCTAGACGGCAAAAATAAAAGTGATTTATGTCTATAAAGTGAAATGTTTATAACAAATGTCTGGATCGGAATGAATATAGTCAAAAGATTGAAAATATATGACAATATGAACATAGTAAAATGATTTATATTTATAAAGAAAATGTTTTACATACAATTGGTTATTCTTACACAAATGTCTGGATTGTAATGAGTAGTCAAACGATTAAAGATACATGATAATATGAGCCTAGTAAAATTATTTATGTTCATAAAGTAAAATGTTTTGTGTAAACCGTTTAAAGATTTAAATGACAAACAACTCACAAATGTTTTTTATAGTAAACAATCAATCATTTTCATAGTAACGAATAATCCGATAAATTCACTAACACAATAGTCCACCGCGTGATCCTCTCGGATCGCGCGCGGTTCTGTCTATTTATAAAAACACTATTAATTACAAATAAAATTGCAGTTCAAGAAATATCGATTAAAACTGCTTGAAACTAAAAGAGATTGTTCCTAAAATCACAGCTAAGAGAAATATTGTTTAAGGACAGAGTTAGAATATTTGACCTTAAAGAGCACAGCGTTTGTAAAAATTGACCTTCGTTGGGTTGTAACACGGAGCCGCGTGTTACATACACCCCCCCGACAGTGAAAATTAGTACACAATGAAGGGGGCTAACCTTACAGGAAATGTTATTGCTCTTTCATGCCGTATAACGACTGATTTTGGTTCTGTCAACACTGATACTGGCTCCTCTATTTCTCGCGTTCTTGGACGGATGGTTAGGTCGAAGTGTTCGAGAAAGTCACGTCCAATGATGTTTCATGTCGTGTTGTCGATGATGAACGGATATTTGAAACATCATTTTGAGTTGGAGAACGAGATTGTGTGTACTCGTACCCCAAACGTCGCTATGTTGGAGCCATTCGCGCAGGTCAGACTGTTGGTGTCGACTGGGTGGGTTGGTTCGAGATAATTGTGGCGTAGTGAGCTTACATCTGATCCAGTGTCTATGACAATTCATTCGCCAGAGATTGCGTCACGGATGAGAAAGTATGTTGATAGTGGCAACCGGCGATGAGATTGATTGCTGGCATTTGGGCGTTTGAAGCATGACTTAATTGGAGCCGTCGCTGTAAAGACAATAGTTTGATTGCGCTCTACCGCGAAGGCAACGTGCTTCGAGCCATCAGACGTGGAGCGGCCAACAATTTGGGGTGCTCAGCCTCTGCTGCCGCCGAGGAGGCTGACCCCACCCGTCTTCAAAACCTTCCATGGGCGGAATCACCTGAGTTGTTGAGGGTGACCACGCCCATTTGAACGTCGGTCTGTGCGCGGGTATGTGCAGCCGTTTCCGAGGCAATAACGTGTGTAGTGGCCTTCATTGAAAGTGCTTGAATTTCTCAAAATCTAGCTGTTTATTAATTCCTTACTGGCTGTGAGTTCGACGAACCGGGGCACCATAATGTAGGGGTACTTTTCGCTGTTGCTTTCTCGTTCCTGATTTTGTACCCCTACTACATATCAATGGTGGCTCTTATTACTACCCGGGCGTCTAATCAGTCTCTGATCATTTTCGGATGGTTGATGCGAGAAGGCAAAAACATCTGGTCATACATATATTCTACACAATATTGCAATTAGAAATATAATTCACAGATAGTCCAATTTGACCATGTGTTGGTCGGCAATAAAAAAACAGATTTTAACATAAAATTATATCCTAAACAACATTCTCAATTAAACTAGATTGTCCGTCTTCTAGACGGCAAAAATAAAAGTCATACTGGATTTCACCTACGCTGATTTTTAGACTTGCTTCACACAAAAGGGCAATTTCAGTCACGCCAATCTTGTTGCTGCACAACTAGTGAGACGGGGCATCATCTACTTATTGGACCTTCATTTGTGCCAGTGGGGAGGAAGTTAAATCCTCCCCCGGATGTAAAATAACATTGACTGATAAATTAAAACCACCATGGCTGATTGTAACGAATTTTATTTAAATAGATTTTTTTCTTTTCATTTTCCAGGACATTCTTTGTTTAAATACATGACTTTGAATTGTGCGCCATTTTTAAGTTTTCGAGTGTCTTGCTCCTTGACTGGTCTTATATATCTTGGTCTGCTGCATTTTAAAATTTTTCTCTAGCAACTCGAATTCATCTCGTCAAATATATTCCTCCATAAATTGCGTTTATTCTACTATAATATAATATTGGAATGACACGTCCTAGATCAGGTAATTTGATAAAATCTGTTGTTCACGTATATCTCCTTCCAGATTATTTGTTCGGGAATTGTCAAGATACTTATCTTAATATCACTTCCCCGAGTAGCGAGAATTGTATTTGGTATTTACGGATGTTTCCCTTGCGGTTAATAGTCGCAACTGATGCGGGATGATGCACCGAGCATTCCGGTCGTGGACTTCACTAATTCGTATGCCCTCCTCAGCACGCCACTATCCGCCTTTGCCATGTTCCCATTTCAACGTGGCATCTTCTCAAAGCCGTCATTCAACGGACAACCAAATTGTAATCAGACTGTTCGTATTATGCGGAAGTTTTCTGAATATCCACTGCCCACCAGAGTCATTGTTGGTTTCCCTGAAGCTTCCATGGCCAGACAAATCATCAAAGCGTATGAAATACTAGGCTTCCATATACAGTGAAATTTGTGCAGCTGCCGTCCAGTCACACCAGTAATGTTTGCGCCATGCGCTTTATTAGACTGCCCATCCACAAGCCCTTACAGTAAATGTTATTGCTCTTTCATGCCGTATGACTGATTTTGGTTCTGTCAACACTGATACTGGCTCCTCTATTTCTCGCGTTCTTGGACGGATGGTTAGGTCGAAGTGTTCGAGAAAGTCACGTCCAATGATGTTTCATGTCGTGTTGTCGATGATGAACGGATATTTGAAACATCATTTTGAGTTGGAGAACGAGATTGTGTGTACTCGTACCCCAAACGTCGCTATGTTGGAGCCATTCGCGCAGGTCAGACTGTTGGTGTCGACTGGGTGGGTTGGTTCGAGATAATTGTGGCGTAGTGAGCTTACATCTGATCCAGTGTCTATGACAATTCATTCGCCAGAGATTGCGTCACGGATGAGAAAGTATGTTGATAGTGGCAACCGGCGATGAGATTGATTGCTGGCATTTGGGCGTTTGAAGCATGACTTAATTGGAGCCGTCGCTGTAAAGACAATAGTTTGATTGCGCTCTACCGCGAAGGCAACGTGCTTCGAGCCATCAGACGTGGAGCGGCCAACAATTTTGGGTGCTCAGCCTCTGCTGTCGCCGAGGAGGCTGACCCCACCCGTCTTCCGAACCTTCCATGGGCGGATCCTCCTGAGTTGTTGAGGGTGACCGCGCCCATTTGAACGTCGCGTCTGTGTGCGGGTATGTGCAGACGTTTCCGAGGCAATAACGTGTGTAGTGGCCTTCATTGAAAGTGCTTGAATTTCTCAAAATCTAGCTGTTTATTAATTCCTTACTGGCTGTAAGTTCGACGAACCGGGGCACCATAATGTAGGGGTACTTTTTGCTGTTGCTTTCTAGTTCGTGACTTTTACCCCTACTACATATCAATGGTGGTTATTATTATTACCCATGCGCCTAATCAGTCTCTGATCTTTTTCGGATGATTGATGTGAGAAGGCAAAAACATCAAAAACGCACGAATATTTAGTTCAATGAGATTCTTTTAAGCTATTGCTCTCTGAAATTTGGAATGGCACAGTCATCTGATAACAGTAAAATTGTTAATAATCCAGCTACAAGAAATAAATTCATTATGTCTCGATAGTCCACCGCATTTTTCATTCGGTTCCCGCGCGGTTCTGTCTATTTTATAAAAACCCTATTTATTACAAATAAAATTGCAGTTCAAGAAATATCGATTAAAACTGCTTGAGACTAATATAATATAATATTGGGAAGAGACGTTCTGGAACAGGTAATTTGATTATTCTGTTGTTCACGTATATCTCCTTCCAGATTATTTGTTCGGGAATTGTCAAGATACAACGTTCGCATTCCGATTGCCTAACATTAAGTGTTGATTTAATTGGTATACTAATTACCTATGGATAACGATATTAAATTGGAGGACACAAGTAGGTTAGTGCAGGATATTGCGGAATTGAACCTAGGAGATGTAAACGGTAATATAAGCCTATCAGACTCTACTGTGAATTTTAGGACTTCAAGTGATCTGGCATCTTTGGGGCTTTCAGACTCGAATAGGTTAGGGGCCTCAACACCATTTACCGCAGATATTCAACAAGATTACTTAGCCACTGATGTCAACGACACAACAGAAGGAACAACAGTCTGTCAACCAGAGCTGGTATCGAGTGTTTAGGAGTATTTCTAGACACTGCTACACTAACTATCTTTTTCGGCGTTTACCGGAGAAAGTCATACCGAACCTAATAAAGGCCCTAACGGTAAACAATCTCAGCCATCCTGGCCTCTAGCTTACTATGTGATGTATGGCATTTATCTGAAGCCAGGGTGTTTTATAATTTTATTTGATTCGTTATCTATGTCAATTTTTTGTAATATTGCTAGTTAAAATATTATGACATATTATAAATAATTATACAAAGTTATTGCTGTTGTATATTTTGTGGTAGCTGCTTTATGTTGTTAAATTATATAGATTTACATTAAATTGTTTATCATTACTGCATTATCTAAAATGTGGTTTTATTACATTTACATTTAATTGGTACTTACAAGTTAAATTTTTAAAATTTGCTTGCGCTTTGTTTTTCCTTCTTTCTTCCCGTCGACACTGCTTATATTTTCCTATATGTTGATGGATATTGAGAAGAATCTTCAAAGTGGAGACAAATCTCACACTTTAGCTTCAGTTACTGTCTTACTTCATCCATTAGTCATTCTTAACATATCAGAGCATTGGACGCGTACTAAAGTAGCCAGTCGAGACAATCAGGCGAATGTATATGGCGTTCTTTTAGGCAAGCAGAATGGCCATCATATTGAGGTATAAGAAACGGTGTATATATTTTTAGATATTTAATTCTTTCGAATTACTTATTGATGAGACAACTCGTATTATCGATGCTGAATTTTTTTCAACCCGTGAGTCTCAATGCAAACAAATTTATGCGGATTTGGATATTATTGGCTGGTATGGTACTGGAGGTAAAGCGACTGAAGAGGATGAAATTTTTAATCGGCAAGTATGCGAATTTAGTTAAGCGATTGTAGATGCAAGAGTTTAATGAATTTCTTTTAGTACTTAAACTTGACCCACTACAAAGAATTGGTGAACAGATTCCGGTTTCCATCTATGAATCAGTTGTGGATAATGATGGAAAGCTCCACTTTAAACAAGTTTCATATACTCTTGCCACTGACGATGCAGAAAGAATAGGTGTTGACCATGTTGCCAGAGTAACTGTGTCGAATACCAGTACAAATTCTGTGGTAAGCTTATAAACTTATTATTTTAGGCAGCTGAGCATTTGGTTGGTAATTATCAAGCTATTCAGATGTTATCCAGTCGCTTGCATCTTTTGCGTGAATATGTCAGAGATGTTGCGAATGGGCAGCTGCCATTAAATAGGGGTCAGTTGCGGGACATTTCTGCAATACTTAAACGTTTGCCATTGCTTGCCAGTGACATCGAAACGGGGAAATACGTACGTTTTAACTTTTTACAAGTTATATTCACATTCATTTGTTCTCAACGAACTTTCTTCATATTATCTATTAAATCGTGTAGTTCTGGTTTTCTTCCCCGAGAGATAATTTAAACATATCGTTATACATGTTTCTCTAGGTATTTCAAAAAAAGTATGGCATATTTTAAGTTTATTTCTTATACAGTTCGTTTGGTGTCTGTTAGTGATGCTCATGTATTGACGCTATTTTAGTTTTCTTGGCAATTCTTGAACTGTAGAGATAGTTCTCATTGAGTTTGTTTAACTCATTAGTATTTTACAGAAAATCTTCTGCTCTTGAATACTCCTGTTTATCTTTGCTGTACTGTTTGCTTGCAGGGATGAATAAACTACGGTTTGCGGATTTTATAGTAATACGTGTACATCTCGTGTTCATGTTAGCCAACTATGGAAAATCACTAAGGGGTCGTTGTTGGGAATACAGATTTAGATGGTTATAACTTATGCAGTTGAGATGCTTAAAGTTGATCGACCATTTTGTTACTATTGAGTCGATTGACTAATCTTTGTGAAAGTTTAACGATTAAACCCACACTGGAGTAAGTAAAAATGAACTATTATATTCAAATAATAGAGAAAAACAAGTATTTCATAGTCAGACAATATCTGTCACGAAAAGATATTATATATTCAGTTTTGTCTTCGGTATTGCCTACCTAATTATAAGTTCAAATATGACCAAAACATACACCAACTATTATTTCATATACACATGCGCTTCGTGCTTACTGGTGATTCATATGTTAAGATTAGCGAAACGCCCCAACCACACAATGCGTTATGTATTTTTGCGTTGCAATCTATTACACGTGCTTTTTAATAGTGGTAAAGCCAACTTCGTTCGAAGTCCTTCGGAATTAAATTTTAAATCCAATTCGTTTTATGTAATACATACCAAACCCATAGAGGATACTAAACCCATTATTTTAGAGGTAGGAAAACTTTACCAAAATACAGAATACCAACCATTTACTCGATGTGCTACTAGCGTGTAGTATCTCTTATGTATATAAGCTAATAGAAATCTCGCTTAATGAAGATTATTCGACAAAATTTACAAGTCCAATTTGATATTTCTGAATGAAACTAAATGTGGAAGTGGTAGATTAAATCTACCCCAGTAATTCACATTTTTGTGCTTTTAAATGGTGTAAATTGTCAGAAAATCCAAAGCTTAATTGGCTATTATAGTAGTTCATTTGTAGTTCCATATATTTTCTGTAAAATGTTTATATGTACCTGATCATTTCCATACTAAGCTGATTCGGTATCAGAACGAGCTGTTTCTTAAATGCATAATTAACAGGACAGCTCATCTGTGTTGTTTATTTTGGCGACGTTTTGTTACTCCATGTATCTTTAGGCTTGTAAGGAAACGTTGTTGCACTTTAGTATTGTATATTGCGTTTTCTTTTGAGAATACTGGTAAAGCGTTTGACGTACTTTTATATGTCTAAAATTGATTATATGGTGTCTACCGTCTGTTGAACCGCCAAATATTGCTACAGCGTTCTATAGCCTTTTCGTCTTTACAGCCAGGTATCTCTACTGGGGCTAAAATTAATGCAGATTTATCTCCAGTTTTTTAATTTTTAGCCACGACCATTTCCAAAGTGACCATTGTAAAGGTCTAAATAGTAAGCGAGTACAAATATCTGGATTTAGCGCGAATAACAACAAACATTGACTGTTTATACGGACCACTTAATACTATTTTTCAGGTTGCTATTTCTGAATTTTAAAAAGTTATGTGACTATTGAAAGCTGAGTTTTGATTACTCAAATTAGCTCTATGCCATACTTTTTATTCTTTCAGAGATTAATTGTGAATAATATTTTGCCTATTAATTAATAAATAAAACATGAATGATATTTTTAGCAATATTAATACAATATAGTAATTGCTTTATGTCGCCGCACTGGTACAACAATAATTACTAACACTTATTTATTAATTACTCGTTTATCTAATAAATAAAAATATAAAACTCAATCTTCTGGAATTGATTTTAATAGTTGGTTTTGTCTAACCGTACTACTATACTTTCTCCATATTTGGCAGAGAATGCTGATACAGCGTTGTGTGCAGCTAGGTATAACCCGAAGTTTACACCTCTGATAAAAAATATTAAGTAGCCATTCGAGATGCAATTTGTTAAATGGATCCAGGTTTATCAATGAAGACACTAATTCCTCTTACGTCTTCTTTTAACGAATCAGTGGTGAGCAGGTTATTCGCTTCCCCGGTGAATACATTGCGTACCAATCACTAGGTTTGTTTTGTTTGTTTGTTTCCTACAAATATTGCATTTAACAACGCCTCGTAGAGCGGATTATTAGCTTTCTCGTATAAAGTAAATATCTTAAAGATGTCCAGGCAATTCATTTTCTCGACATCATTTTAACGGTGAAGTGTCTATGCATCACAGCCTTTTGCATTTTACGTTAATATATCATGAAAATTTAACGAGTTTTTAACTCGTTCGTAAAAGCGTTCCAAAAATGTCGGTCACATTCCTGTTTATATTAATTGTGTTATGGCTTCTATAGAGCATTACTCGCTATCGTATAGCTAGTATTATTCGCCTGTGCGTTAATTACGGCCACGCTATAACACTGTAGGAGCGGCATCTCGAGGTATTTCCATGTATTATCCACCACTATAGTGTTCAACACCTGCTGAATCCACACACCTTGACCAATCATCCTTCAGACAATTTTTTCTTATAGTTTGGTGTCCATATTGAAGTTGCTGAAGATATTGTCCCTGTTTTCGCCATTTGGTTCATATTCACTTAAATTCTTTGCGTGATATTTTCGAGTTCTGTGAACCTATTCTTTTTATGTTAATACGGGTGATACTGACAAAGAAAAGTGCATTATTATATAACTTATAATTGTGTGTTGTGTGCGGCACGATGGCTAAGTGGTTAGCGCACCAAATTCGGAAGCAAGCATGCCCAGGTTCAAGCCCTGTCCGTGGCAAATTCCGGTCAGTTCATGATGATTTCTCGATAAGGACTAAACCAGTCTACTGGATGAATTGCATTTTCTACTCTTTAAAATATTTATTTTAAACTGACAAATACATGTAAGTAATGGGTCAGGTGTTTATATCAAGATCACAACCTTGATAAAACTCATTTTTATCATTGCCAGCACAATCAATGTTCGTTTAATCATATAAAATGTTCATTTCAATAACTCTTGCCCATGTAGCGTCGTGTCTGTTCTTGATGTTTAGTTGGAACTTCAGTTCTAAAGGGATGCCATATAGGCTCCACCTAAAGGAAAGGCTAACCAAACGCATTATTAGTTATTATTTAACAAAAAATTGCGTGTAGTGTGCGGCAGGTGGTTAGCGCACCAGATTCCGAATCAAACGTGCCCAGGTTCGAGCTATTGAATACGATATTTTGCTTGGAGTTTCCTTTTTATTTTTTTATGTCGAACGTATAATAATTTTAACATATTATTTGTTCTGCTCTCACTGTTAAAGAGATTCAAAGTAATTTCCTGTTTCGCTTGATTTTGTTTGTATCTTTCTGTTTTATATCAGTCTTATTCATTTTGTGAAATATTTTCGGGTCCATTCATGTGCGATGAGAGTTATATTTATGCCGATGTAATGATATTTAGAAGGATAATAATTTGGGACACTAAATTGTTTCGTTTTTATTATACTGTATATTTTGAAATTGGTTTTTTAAGTTATTTTCTCGTTAAGGAGTAGCCAATCTCGTTGCAGTTATCACTGTTTGTTTGGAATAAGCAGAATGAGGTCTCGTTGCATTAATTACGGACAAGAAATTTATGTTGTTCCATTGTGTTGGTTGATAATAATTCTTTTTGATATTGATTTGGTGGTGCTGTGATTCCCTTTGTTGTACCCAGCAAGGTGTTTGCATCCACTGTCTCCAACTCAGTTGTTGGGTACAACAAGGGCCTTGTAATTAATATATTTCTTGTCACGAAACAAGTTTTGTTTAAAGTTCTATTATTCGTTATTTTCATTGAGAAATTGCATGTTGGTATGGCAAATGCTGAAATCTGTCGCTGGAATCAACTGAAATTCGTTATTATGCACAATAGGGAGACATACATTCGTACCGGTTGGGCTAATTTTACAGTTTAACGAAAATTGATTGCGCGGGTGGTGGTAGCAATTCTTTAAATCAAGTTTGCGAGCTTTAAGTAAACACCAATCCAATTGTATTTAACCAGTCGTCATGGAAGGTTGAAACGCGTCAGTGCGTTGCGACTAGCGGTAGTTTTGTTATGTTGTTCGACGACTGATTAAATACAATTGGATTGGTGTTTAATTCAAGCTCGCAAACTTGATTTAAAGAGTAATTTTACTGTTGTTACTATGATTGGCTAGAGCCCGGTGGTTGTTAGGTCGGTATTTTCGATCGAAATAAGACAGTGGACAACTAAGCTTCATTGATTTTTAGAATTAATTAGTCATTATCAAGATAAAATTGTTCACAACTTTTCCCATATGCACCTATATATTTTCTGGTGGAAGTATACGCTTGGTTTGTTAATGACTTTGTGGAGCATTGCTATCCTTTAAATTTATCTTCGCTTGCCAATTTTATGCATATCAAGCGGTAAAATTCTTCTGAGTCATGGCAAGGCTTTTCACTCTAGTGTTAGTTTCACATTTGTGTGAACATTTTGCCACTGAAACTTCTTGATATTTATCGGAGGAGATATGCTGTAGTTCTTATAATTAAGGCATAATTGGCTTTATTGTATTGCAGCCACAGACTCAGTAAAGATAACGCGAAATGTTGAATCAAATTTGTTCGTGATTTGTAAAGATAAGTTTGTGGAAGGAAGACAATTTATGGAAATATCTCAAACATTGTCTATTTTTTGTAAAGGTTTTCTAAATATTTAGACGAGTTATGGTTCAGTAAGGACTGTCATTATTATTCAGTTAATTCTTTTTTCTGCTTTATAGTGAAATGTAGCTCAATAAAAATTTGGAAAGTAAATACATAAAATTAAAAATATTTTTTTAATTCTCCTAGGAGCAGGACGCCTCAAACACCGTGCAAACAATGCTGTATCGGCAAGCCAATGATGTTTGTTTTTCTAGTTTACTTGGAAGTATGGTACAAGGTCTGCATTCTCTACATTATTATTTGGTTAAAACTTCTCTTATCATTGAAAGGCAGTCTTTAAAGCCGTTCGGTATGATGTTTCCTTTGAGAACTGCTGGAATGCCTATGCGGCGAATGTAACTAATTGATAGTTTGCATTTCTATGTAAACTTGATAAAATATGGTTTTATTTTCAATTAAAGTTTATATTTCTTATTAACTTTGCCTATTTTCAGTTTATTTACTAACCAAATTTTTCGTAATTTTTATCAATAATTAAGTTAATATTTCCTCGGGGCATATTTGTTTTCACTGTTTTTATGTAATGAAAGTGGAAATAGATTTATTACTATTTGCTTTTTAAAATTTATCGTGGACTGGAAATTTTTCCCCAACATTACTTTTAATTACAATTAGACCCTGCTGATCGTCTTCGTCACTATGCATGCTTTTTTATATTCACGGCATATAAATCAAAGAAAAAAATTTCGACGGAAAAGCAATAGCTGCAAAAATTAACCATCATCAGCAATCGCAATTTTCTTTTACGTTTGATTATCTGATTCCAGCAAATATACATTAAATTCTGAGGAGTGATATTAACAGTTTAGTATGTAGGCTAAGTATCCACCTGTTATCCTAACACTTCGAATGAGACGCGGGAATAATGAAATTGGCTGCCGTTGACTGTGGTTCCATTTATCTGCTATAAGCGTATGTATAATTCTATTTATCTCGGCGATCAAAGTTATTGCGTACACACATGGCACTCATTGTTTTAACTCAGTCGTTTAAAAGGATTAATAAACCCGATTATAAGATATTCTGCTTTCCTTATTCACTCATTAAATCAAGTTTGCGAGCTTGAGGTAAACACCAATCACATTGTATTTAACCAGTCATCGTCGCACACACTGACGCGTTTCGACCTTCCATGATCAGCATCAGAGTACGACGGCAAACTGACTAGCGAGGATCAAACCGCATTGCATAAATATGGAAAGCTTATGAGCAATCAACCACTGTTGTTTGTGAAGAATAATACGTATAGGTTACTAACAACGAATAAGTAATACTGGCATCCCTAGACGTATTTTTGGATCGGCCAACAAATGGCCATCGTTAGAGAAATAATGCTCCAATAACTGTCCATGATGATAGTGATGACGATGATGATTCATATTAAGAAATTAGAAAAATAATAGATAATTACCAGGACGTTGAAACAGATAAGGTTAAGGTTACATTTGTATTAAAAATAGTCATAATTGAGTTAACTCACCATGAGAAGACATATAAATCGAATTATAAAGCGAAAAATCTCAACTACATAATATAGAGGTATTCACTAAAGTAAATAATAAGGCCACACTCATAAGTTATACGAAATAGAATTTTAACATATAGTACGATTACTAATGAAGAGTTGCGTTAAGCGCATGACAACGCTCAAATAAAATGATACAGTCGCCACAGGTGTGCATGGATTAGTAAATATGCGCAAAACATGTTATTCGTTGAGAAAAATTCTTCATTTCCAGCGCTCTCCAGCATACGAAATGCCAAAATTTAAATGTCATAACATGAAGAAATATTCGTACTTTTTAGAGAACACTGATCGATTCGGTAAATATGAATGAAATAAAAAAATGTCTATGAATCGTAGATGTGATTTGAGTATACATCGGTATGCCAGTATCTCAGACACATGAAAGACAAATGCACGCACATACATTAAGCACACTTATCTTGTTAAATTTCATTTTTGAATGGGATTATTACCAATGAATGTAATTAAAGCCTTTTTAGGCGAAATGTTACATTTGATTATTACACTGATAAATTTGACTTAATAATTATTAACTTTGTTGATACGGTGAACTTGGCGTTGACAAATGGGCCCGGAAATGGACTCCGAAGTTTACGGATTGAAAATGAGACCCCACTAAGTAAATTGTTTGTTTCGCACAATGGGGATCAGGTAATTTTATCACTATATTCATCATGACTTGGAAAACTGTAACTTGATCCATGTGAAGAACGAGGTATCCTCGGTTAAAGAAATATAATTAAAAGTAAATAAGACCAAAATAATCACGCGTTAACGCAGAAACAGCTGGTATGATCTGCAGACACCTGATGAAAACCTTTTGTGTCAGCTTATTCGGAGCCATTTGGCCACTTCGTGATGGGAGATGTTGAAGCACCTGAACTAGAATTTGACAGGACTACATTCGATACACCATTCGGTGAGGCAAGCATAGACTAGTATACTGCGGCAACTTTACATATAAAAGATTCAGAAATGAACTAATTTATAGTAGAGAATGGAGACCGCGTGTGGCGTAAATTAATGATAGAATAATCTTTATCCTATTCGAATTCTCGACTTAATCTTCTCAATTTTATTTTCTCTTGGAGTCTTGACGCCATTGAACTTCTGTGTTATTTCTAACATATGGCAAGTAAGGACATGGCAGTACCTATTCTCCAAAAGACTGGATGTTCTCACCTGCTCGTAGGTTGTAATAAAATATGCTATTCTAGCCTATTTTCTTCTTTTGCTTGCTTCGTATTGCAGTCCTGCTTTAAGTTTATTTGCATTTATGGTGTTTTGAAATAAAAAATGGTACTGTTTCTATTGAAATTCTAAACAAAACCAATATTTGATTCCGTCATTTTAGTTAGTTAGTAATTGAAACTAAGAATCCGGTGGCCTATTCAAATGTAGATTCATTATTAAATAGGTATATACATCAGTCGAAAGGTTCATATTCACCAGGGCTCAACTGGATTGCAATATACGTTACTTCATATAGTAACGTTTGAAAAGCAAAGCAGAAGAATTTGAATTATGTACATATATTATACAACAACCTTAAGTAAGAAGATTACGCACATACATATGCACGTATAAAAACACATTCACGAAATTCACCAGTTTAGGTTCGATTCGTGCACGCATCTGTTTAGTGTATTTTGCTGCCGATTAAGGCCGATACAGCGGATATTTCGCGTAGTGGGTTCCTCTGTTTCGTTTCTGATTTTGAAATTCCTGGAAATCAGCCTAGTTCATAGTGCTTTATTAAATTAAGATTTTGGTGTAGATAACAGTTTTTCCGCATACATGACCCTCTGAATTTTTTCTGTGGCATCATGTGCGCTTCATATAAATAAGATATCATTGTCTGCGACTCATCTTTCGGTGAGGCGAGCAAAGCATACTATACTGCGCCAAATGACGTATAGAAGATTCATAGATGAACTCGTTGTTAGTAAAGAATGACAAGCCAGTCAGCAAGTGGCGTAATTTGAATGTAAAATGATTTTTATCGTATTCGACTTCTTGACTTAAAAATCTCTATTTTATTTCACCTTTGAACATTGACGTCGCCGTCGAATTCTGTTGATTGAAGTTAAACTAATAACTCCAACTGGCATTCAGAGCACAGATAGCGCGGAGATAATTTCTCGTATTTAAAGAGAAGGATCTGCGCCAAGTGTAGTCGAATTAAAAAATGAAGAACTGGAGATAAAAGTGTTGTGAGGGCAATGTTAGCTGAGGAACTACCATTTGTTTCTAGGATAAGCTATTCCATTAAAATTTAGCTTTAACACAGTTCACGATAACACGAGATTGTCTTTCTTGGCCAAGATGATGAGACTGCAACGAAAAGTTTCAATGGTAACGCTTTTCCCAGAAGACACGGTACCATTATCTTATTCATTTGTATGAGAAGTTCATGCTTATATAGTAAGCATCTGTGTATTTAGTGACACAAACATATATATATATATATATATATATATATATATATATATATTTATATATATATATATATATATATATGTATTAATGTGTGTGTGTGTGTTTTAATGTGCGCGCTTTTTTATGTTTAATGCTGTTCTTCGGTAATCTCTAAAGAAGTTAGACAATAAATAATTAAAATAAATATAAAAAAAGACCAAACTGAACAAGATTGAAAAATTTATTTTATAACCGTTTGATAAGTCAATTTCTAAATGATCCCTGATACGAAGCATGGAAATGATGGTGGTGGACGAATGAAAATGTGCTCCGACCAGATATTGATGGGTAAAATTTTTTTTCAATTTTAACACAATATACTCTGTAACGAGTATAGTGGTATCTACTGCATGTTGCGGAAGACTAATAAATATTGTACTGTCCAATATTTCACCATTTCTTGACCAAATATATTGTGGTCTAGAACTTAATACTGGGTCATACCGTTGAGTCTCCAGTAGACACAAAACGCATGTGTACATTAGATTATGCCTTTCATCTATGCTGCTTTTTGTTTATCCTTTCAGTCCTATATGAATTAGTTTGTCACTAGGTGCGCAACACCTAATACGCAATTGCTCCTGTATTAGTTCTCCGCAACAAAAATTATATAACTAAACGATTAACACGAAATGAGAAAACTGATATCGATTAAGGCTCACATTTGTATAAAAAATCTACAGTTCAATTGTCCCACATCCCTTGGCCACATAGTAGGCACTAGATTAAATCCTCAGTTTTTCCCCTGTCTATTTGAACTAATTTGATTTAATGGCAACACCTAATGTCCAATTGTAGTTTGTCAATCAAGATTGGGTCCATGTGTTCATCATAGTTCTTTGTTGGAAACACTGTGTGACATGGCATCACTTAAATAATTATGCTTGGTTATGATTCTTAGTGTGTTTTTTTCTGGGGCCTTTCAGACATTCATTGTAGTGAACATCAAATACACTGTTGATGTCTTTTTATTAATGAAATATGGGCTTTATTGTACAATTCACTGCGGTTAGGGATTGTCCATTTATTATAAGTTCAAGCTTAATAACTTGCAAACTGTCGTTATATTCATATGTTTACGAACTATATGATCGTGCTAAATAACGCATAGTCGTAATTGAATTCGTCTACCGAGTATCAATGCGCATATAGTAAGGATCAGCCCCTGCCTAGATTGTAACGGCTTTAAACTATGCTGATGGTGCTTGCATATTCTTAGACGGCTTTGTAGATTGTTGAACTTTATTAATTTAGCTAAGGTCATTGCCGACCGATTGTTTATGATTATTAATCGGGAGCATAATCTACGAGCCGACCTGTTCTATCCAGCTGCTGTTTGATGAGTTGGCTGTGTTGCATCGTACTTACCAATCATTCGCTTCGGACAACTTCGACTTCTACGTGGACGGCTAAACGTTTTTTGCAACATCGTTTGCTTAAGTAATAGGCACGGTAACCACATTAACCAGGTGACGAATATTTTTGGAATGTAGCCGTATATGGGGTGCTGTGTAGAGGCCGCGCTAATTCTGACATATTATCATCGGCTCTCCAGGAACCGACCCGTGTGATATCTAGATTTCCGTTTATTTATGCTTATCGAAGTCAAAATCGATGTTAATTCATCCATGACGCGTCACGTTTTAAGCCACTGAAAAGAAATGCTATCTCTCTTTTTTAACTACTGTAGTCCTGAATTGAAATTCCGGTTAACGCGATATAATTTCCCCGTGTCCGATTGACATAGTCTACTAGCTGTTCTACCATTGCATTATCGACGAACAAAGCTTGTTAGAAGTGATTGTATTTAGGGAAACAGAGCATTTGTCGATAGAACTTGTTACTCTTTCTTCACACCTACATTGTGCTTGTATTTTGATTATCAGCAGTTACTGCTGTATTCCTGACATTTGGCAATCCTTGAAAGATAAACTTATTTCAATCAACTACAGTTGAGTATAGCGCAAAATTCACAATCAAGCTTGAGGCTACTATTTCAAATAAGTAGCATTGAACGCGCAGTTTATATTTTAAAATGATTTTCGCCATTAAGTGTGGATACCATGAATCATAACTTATTTTCAATATAGTAAATTTTTATAATTAAGTTGTTTTCTCCACAGTTTTTTTATTGAAAATGCAGTTGATGTTGACAATCTCTGTTAAATACTATACATTCATCTATGCGTGTCAAGTTTTTTGAGTCGGTTTAACTTTGTGAAAATGGTGCCACCACATTTGAAGTAGGCGAACATATCCTTTTTTGTTGGCTCCTGTTTAACAGTTCAAGAAACGATTCTTCAAATTCATTATCTGCTATTCTTAAATTGAGCAAGTGTCATTCAACTTCTTTATTCTGTCTAATCTATTGCATTTAAGAAATAGCCGTACCTGATCTCCAAAAGACTAGTTGTTCTCACCTGATCTCTTTTGACATAAACGATTCTACTAGAATATATTTGGACTGCTTTCTTATTTTACTCGCTTTATATTACAGTCCTGCTTTAATTTTGTTCGCAATTAAGTTGTTCTTAAATATTAAACTTCCATAATTTTATTGAAATTTTCAAATAGAACAAGGTTTTTCCGCCATTTTATTTAGTTAGCAAATTCAAATTTAACACCAGGTTCAGTTGTGACCAGAAGGATAAACCAAAAACTGAAAGTATAATCTCATGCACATTCGTTTCGTGATGAGTCGCCAGTAAGCACGAAACGAATGTGCATGAGATTATACTTTCCGTTCATGCTGCTTTGGTTTATCCTTCTGGTCACAACTGAACTAATTTGTTACTAGGTTCGCAAAACCTAATACATACTTGCATATATATTAGTTCTTCGCAACAAACAGTATTTAACTGTAATATATTGAATTGAATGATGTCATGCTTACCGCGAAATGTGATAACTGATATCGATGAAGGCCAGAGTGTATGGTTTAACTGGAGTAACAGGTGTTCGGAAATTGTTGTAATTCTCAATTTCGGTGAACTTTAGCATAAATTTATATCCATCAGGTTGGTATCATGTACCGACTCGGAAACCATAGTGTTAGTATCTGGTACTCATCGATTTCAAAAAAGGTATCAGTTACTAACACAATAGCCATAGTGTTAGTATCCTTTACAGACTCGGTATATATATTATATAGCGTGAGTTAGCATTGAAGTCGTATTGTCGTTGACTTTAGGTTATGTTAGCTTCACTATTGCAGGTTTACACATTCGTCTAGTAGATTGTACCGTCATATTATCCCACATTCTTCACACAAATGTATAGTGGTTAAAGGGCGTAATACCGGCTGTTACTGATGAGTCGCCAGTAAGCACGAAACGAATGTGCATGAGATTATACTTACTGTTCATGCTGTCTTTGGTTTATTCTTCTAGTCACAACTGAACTAATTTGTTACTAGGTTCGGAACACCTGATACATACTTGCATATATATTAGTTCTTCGCAAAAAACAGTATTAAACATCAGGTTGCCTAATCAAACGTAGCTTCATTATAAAATAGGTCTTTAGAACATAGTAATAAAGGTTCATATTCGCAATTTCTAAATTCGAAAGCAATATCTGGTACTTTATAGTGTCTTTTGAAAAGCGAACTAGAATAATTTGAATTTGGTACATAAATTATACAATATCGATATGCAAGCGGACTGCTCACCTAAAGATGTACGCACAGGCACACACGCACAAAATTCACCAGTTTATGTGCCTTTCGCGCACGGATCTCTTTTGTGCATTTCAGTAAGGGGTAAAGACAATACTGGGGACAGTTTACGTCTTGAGTAGCTCAGTTTTTTTAATTGGAAATCTGCCTGGTTTGCGGCGCTTTGTTAAACCAAGTTTTCCGCATGTTTCACTTATCTATCTTGTAGATAACAGAGAATTTCTGTTGAAATAAACCTCAGAGTTTTTTCTGTTGCGGCAAAATGGGTGCAATTAAAAAAATTGCGTATCAGAAATACAGCCATTCACCTTGAAAACATACATATCGCGATCCAAGAAGATCCAACCATATTATTTGGCGAAAGAATAACACGATCATGGTCCTTAGTTGTCATGTGTTATTCATTGAAGGAATATTTCATTGACTGCGATTAATTTTGATATCGGTGGCAAAGGAGAACGAGCCTTACTTTAAACCGTCATTGACGGACATTATTATTCGCATTTTATTCATGTAATTGATTTAAACACTACCTACGTAACCATATGATCTTCTTTTCCAGGAAGGTAAAACTTTGTCTAATAGGCGAGAACGTCACTTATTAATAAACTTAGTTTTTCCGTGGATAAATTAATAAAATAACTTGTTTCGATGGAGTGGCTGTTGGTTATGAATACTTGGTTTGTAAGTATGCTTCACTATTTGGAATAAACCGCAATAAAGAGACGTTGTCTAAAACTTGGCACACAAAAACAATTTGTTTGTTCACGTACATTGTCATGAGGCTTTCCAAACCACATTTGGAGCTGTGTTTAGTTATTTTCTTCTATTTGAACTATTTGAATTAACAGGTATATATTTATTGTACTGGATATGTGGGCCGTTCTTTCCTATTTAAAATATAGAATTCCAGTCTTTTATTTCTTTAATAACTCAGTTATAATAAGATAGGGTGAAAGCGCTTCTGTACAGTGTATAAAGTTTTTTTGAATATATATCTGTCTTGTTGTTAAAGGTGAAAAATGTTTCAACTAACAAATATCGCCTTTTGGTTAGATACGGATTCATTGCTTTTTCTCTTGTTTCTTATACTTCATTATTATTTTATTAACTTTTTTGGCATAACATTTTAATGGTATACAATTAAACAATCATTGATTTCCCGGGTGGTGAAAGCAATTCTTTAAATAAAGTTTGCGAGCTTGAAGTAAACAACAATCCCATTCTATTTAACCATCATCGAACAACATAGCAAAACTATCGCCTGTCGCACGCACTGACGCGTTTCGATCTTCCATGATGATCAATAGAGTACGCTGGCAAACTGACTATCGAGGATCAAACCGTGGTGCATACATATGGAAAACAATATTAGATACGCGGCTCGCAGTTCACGTAGTCTCGCGAAAATTGTACTTGAGAGGAAATGTTGGCTGTAGAGTTTTGATGCAGTCACGCGCCTTAACATTGTGTAGCTTTCTTAGTATATGTTTTCAACATATTTAGCTTTATGTAATATTTGATATAGATATCTTTTGAACACCGATGTTTAGAAAATGCTATCTCGAGATTCGATCGCGCTTGATGATCTTCCAAATCTGGTCAATCTATTACGGTGGCATTTTCAAATTCACCTGCAACCATCCCATTTAATATCATAGTCAGTATTTCATGAACGCCTGGTAAGCTCAGATGCATTACATGCTCATATTTACTAGCATTTGTTTGTTCAACTTCACGCACATTAATCGGGCGATTGGTCTTCCCATCATTTGTAAGGTATCGCATGCCCCTTAAATATTTAGGGATTCGATCCTCTTCAATTTTTTGTTAGTAGACTGCTTAGAGGATGTCTTTGATTTAAATAAAATATGGATGTTTTATTTTCCTGCTATTGTTCTGACTATACTTAGCCTTGATTCTAGAAGTATGCAAATGCTACGGCTATTATATCATCTATCAATCTCACCCTGTTTGCCTACAGCGTAAACAGTCTATTCTATCACTTAGATTTTAATTTTTACTATCAATTTTTGTAAAGTCCAGTTGCACCTCTATATATTTTATAGGAAACCTGCGAATATGAGGATATTTTGCGAGTTTTGTACAAAGATTGTGTAACACCGCATTTCCAGTGGTTAATATGAACGATGTTGAAGCCTTCGGAAGAAAGGGACGAATACGCACCCAGCCTGATGGAAGACAAAACAAATGTATGCGTAGAAATGGTAATCAATTGAATCTTGGTGAAACTGATAGTGCAAAGCAACAACCTGTGTATGCAAATCGCGGAAAATCATCATATGAAGCTGGAATTGCACAAAAACCTCTCAAAACATAACTTTTGAATATGTCAGTGAATTAATTTGTTTATAACCTAAATTGAATACCGACTTGTTTATTGTTTGTAATGAATTTATAAATTAGTCATGTAGGTATTAAACTTTAAAATGAATTAATGAGCTTTGTAGAAAAGAATGTGAAAATACGTACTTTTTAATTAATCGGATTAACGCAGTTGACTTTTAATGCAAGGAGTTATTCACGGATAAATCCAAAGATAGTGAAATAATAACAGTAAGATTTATGACGAAAATATTCGCGAATTTATTAGGTATTCGTGCGTGCTCTGTTCGACCAATTTGTCACATGTGATTGATAGATCTATATTGGACTTTAATGTTAAAAGACCGTGATATCAAAAATTTGTTTTAGCACCGATACCGAACTATACCATATTTAAATTGAAGTCAGGAGGCTGCTAAGAATGCAGATTTGATTTCTGATAAAGAGGCATCTAAATCACATTTCGAAAAGAGTTGAAGATAGATAATCAAGTTAAAATTTCCTCGGGGCATATTTGTTTTCACTGTTTTTATGTAAGGAAAGTGGAAATCGATTTAATACTATTTGTTTTTCAAAATTTATCGTGGACTGGAAATTTTTCCCCAACATTACTTTTAATTACAATTAGACCCTGCTGATCGTCTTCGTCACTATACATGCTTTTTATATTCACGGCATATAAATCAAAGAAAAAAATTTCGACGGAAAAGCAATAGCTGCAAAAATGAACCATCATCAGCAATCGCAATTTGCTTTTACGTTTGATTATCTGATTTCAGCAAATATCCATTAAATTCTGAGGAGTGATATTAACAGATTAATGTGTAGGCTAAGTATCCACCTGTTATCCTAACACTTCGAATGAGACGCGGGAATAATGAAATTGGCTGCCGTTGACTGTGGTTTCATTTATCTGCTATAAGCGTATGTATAATTCTATTTATCTCGGCGATCAAAGTTATTGCGTACACAGATAACACTTATTGTTTTAACTCAGTCGTTTAAAAGGATTAATAAACCCGATTATAAGATATTCTGCTTTCCTTATTAACTCATTAAATCAAGTTTGCGAGCTTGAGGTAAACACCAATCACATTGTATTTAACCAGTCATCGTCGCACACACTGACGCGTTTGGTCCTTCCATGATCAGCATCAGAATACGTCGGCAAACTGACTAGCGAGGATCAAACCGCATTACATAAATATGGAAAGCTTATGAGCATTCAACCACTGTTGTTTGTGAAGAATAGTACGTATAGGTTACTAACAACGAAGAAGCAATACTGGTATACCTAGACGTATCTTTGGATTGACTAACTAATGACCATCGTTAGACAAATAATGGTCCAATAAATTTCTATGATGATGATGATGACGATGATGATTCATATTAAAAATCATAAAAATGATAGATAATTACAAGGACGTTAAAACAGATAAGGTTAAGGTTTCATTTGTATTAAAATAATCATAATTGAGTTAACTCACCAAGAGAAGAAATATAAACCCAATTATAAAGCGAAAAATCTCAACTACATAGTATAGAGGTATACACTAAAGCAAATAATAAGGCCACACTGATAAGTTATACGTATTAGAATTTTAATATATAGTACGATTACTAATGAAGAGTTGCGTTAAGCGCATGATAACGCTCAAATAAAATGATACAGTCGCCACAGGTGTGCATGGCTTAGTAAATATGCGTGAACCATGTTACTCGTCGAGAACAATTCTTAATTTCCAGCGCTCTCCAGCATACGAAATGCCAAAGTTGAAATGTCATAACATGAGGAAATATTCGTACCTTTTAGAAAACACATTGATCGATTCGGTAAATATGAATGAAATAAAAACTTGTCTATGAAGCGTAGATGTGATTTGAGCATACATCAGTATGCCAGTATCTCAGGCACATGAATGCTTTCAGCGTTTCCTGGTTTATCACCCATTAATACTGGAAGTTAAATATCGACGAGACAGATAGAAGATGATAAACCCATGTGTTAATTCTACTTATTTTATATTAAAGAAGGAATTTCATATACAAACAGGAGATGAACAATATTCAAATTGTAACTAACCAACCGTACAGTGTAGTGCAATTATCGTCACTCACACATTTTAATGATTTCGATTTTGGATAATAATGATCAGAGCACGACGTCATTCTGACCAACAAGGATCAAGCTGCAATGTTTATGCTGGATCTAAAAACTAAGACATGCGGTCGTCATCCCACATTGTCTCGCATACGCTGTACTTGATTTGTATGTGGTCACGAAGATAACATATTTGCATTATTAGCTAAGCGGACATACAAACGACTAAGCAATAAATGATTTCATGAATGGTGACAACTATTCCTTATATCACGCTTTAGAGCTAGAGATCAATACCGGTCTAATTGTAACTAACTAGTAGCAAAACGACCGTTAGTTACATTTACCGTCACATTTGCACGTTTATTGATGAACTTCAATTAATGACGGAAACTTAGCAAACGCGAATCACACCGTTGTGCATAAAATAGGCTAGTAAAATCAAATATGCCATTCTCACGAAAAGTAGTAGTGCATAGACTGTAATTGACAGGAAATTTTTAATGCACAGTTTCGATGCAGTAACCAATGCAATTCTTTCAGCATTTGCTCCACGAATATACGTAATACAATTAAACAATCATTGCTTGTGAGGGAGATGATAAAATATTTTCAGTCATTTTTGCGAGCATGCGATATACACCAGTCCCATTGTATCTAACCAGTCGCACAACTTAGTGTATTTTCCGTCAGGAACACATTGACCCCTTTCGACCTTCAATGATAATAATTGAAAAACGGTGGTGAACTACCTAATAAGGATCACACTGCAACTTTGATACAATTTAAGACAAATAAGATATTTGGTTCTGAACTCAATTGGTCTTGAATAAACTGCACACGATTCGAAATGTCGTAAGTATAATTTCTGTGCTGTCACGAATGTGAATTTTTTCATGTTTCGTCAAACGTATATAAGCTACAAAAGTAAATAATCATATATTCGCGGCTGTTCGTAAAATATATTAGAATAAAATTTTCTTTATTCACATAAACAGAAATCCCATTTTATACATTCAATCGCAGAACGAAACAAAACAACATTTATTCCAAAATGCTGACGCGTTTCGACATTCCATGAACAAGGAGGAAATCTTTTCTTTAAATCAAGTTTGCGTGCTTGAAGTAAACACCAATCCCATTGTATTCAACCAATCCTCGAACAATATTACAAAACTAACGCCAGTCGCAACGCACTGACGCGTTTCGACCTTCCATGATCATCATCAGAGTACGACGGCAAACTGACTAGCGAAGATCAAACCGCATTGCATCGCTAGTCAGTTTGCCGTCGTACCCTGATGATGATCAAAGAAGGTCGAAATGCGTCAGTGCATTGCGGCTGGCGGTAGTTTTGTTATGTTGTTCGACGACTGGTTAAATATAATGGGATTAGTGTTTACTTCAAGCACGCAAACCTGATTTAAAGAATTTTTACCACCACAAGCGCAATCAATTATTGTTAATCTGTATTGTCTATATATGTGTGTGGCGAAAGCTACAAACAGCTAATGTTCGTGACTGCATAGAAATTATGCAGCCGACATTTCCAGTCACGTATAATGTATGCATGATTACTAGAGGTTAGAGCCGCCTATCTAATTTTGCTTTCCATATATATATGCAATGCGGTTTGATCCTCGCTAGTCAGTTTGCCGTCGTACCTTGATGATGATCATGGAAGGTGGAAACGCGTCAGTGCGTTGCGACTGACATTAGTTTTGTTATGTTGTTCGAGGACTGGTTAAATTGTTACCACCACCCGCGCAATCAATTATTTTTTAAGAAGGAAATCTGTATAACAAGGATCAAGCTGCGAATCTTGTACACGCTATGACAAATCAGTTATGCGGTTTTCACCTAAAGTTGTCCCACAGAAACTGAAAATGTTGGCAAATGTCGGCTGCGCAATTACCATGCAGAAGCAAATAGGATGTTGTCCAGCTTTTATGACTCGGATAAGTTATCAAATTAAAAAGTAATTTAATGCGTGGAAGATGATAAATATTCTTTAAATTAAGGTGGCGGGCTTGTGATAAATACAAATTTAATTACGTCTTAAAAGTAGCAAAACGTTTTGAAATTCGATGAGCATAGTCAGAGCATAACGTTTTGAATTTCGATGAGCATAGTCAGAGCAAAACTGAAAACTGACTAACATGGATCCAGACGCAATGCTTATTACATGTATGAAAAATGAGGTAAGTGGTTCTCCGCAAAATTAATCTCGAATATACCGTACCTTACTGGAATTGTTGGCTGTGATATTTCTATGCCGTCACAAACATGGTACTCTTCAGAATTTATCTTACGGATATTTCATACAATTAAATAATCACTGATTACGATTTATGTAATATTATGTCTTTTATTGAATCTTGCGAGCTTTAAATTGGCAGAGATCACATAGTCCATAAATACTCATACAACGTGGGAAACCTACCTTTATTCTGGCGTTCTGTTCTATTTCAAACTTCCACTGACACACGAAAGGACGCGTTTTGACCATTCATGATCATACATACTAGCGAAGACCAAACTGCAACTGTTCTCAACTTTAGCAGTCTTGCATAATTTGATCACATACGTATGTATGTGTGCATGTATGTATGTCTATATTTATCTATTTATGTATTTATATGCGAATATATGGATGTATGTATACATTTATTCATGTAAATATATGTATGTATTTGTTCATGCCAGAATATATGTAGGCATCCATATATGTACGTTTGAATAAATGTATGTATGCTTCTTTGTATTTATGTACGTACGTATGAATATATGTATGCATTTATGTATATTTGCAAGCATGTAGGTCTGTATGTATGTATGTAAGTGTATATTTACGTATGTATGTTTTTACGCATGTATAGATGTTTTATGTATGCATGTGCTTAAGTGTTTTTTATTTGGGTTTGTATTTATGAATATTTATTTAAATCATGGTTGCGATCTTTATTTACACTGCAGTCAGTATAAATAAAGCATTGTATAATGAAGAAAACGCCGGTGTGTATGTATGTTTTGATACTTGTATTTATGTACATATGCATGTATGTTTTCATGTCTAAAGATATGTTTTCACGTTTTATATATGGTTTTGTGCATGTATGTATATTTTTTAAGGATGTGTGCATATATAGATTTATGCTTTTATGTACGTATTATGTATATAAGTTATTTTTTGTTCGCATGTATATATTCATTTATATTTTATGTACGTTTGTATCTGTTTATGTATGCATTACTATTGGTATATTTGTATGCATTTATGCATGTATTTAAGGATTATTCAGGCATGTATTTTTGTTTGCATGCATTCATTTGTGTTACTATATATGCTTGTATATATTTATGTGTGTATATCTGAATTTGCATATATTTAGGTTAGTTTTTTTTATATAAATATAATGTTACTTCAGCATTATCTTTTATCATAACTAAAAAAGAACAATTTTTTAAATCGTCTGTGCTATATCTCATCATTCATTTGCTTCCGCTTTAGAATTTTTTAATGTATTTAAAAGAAACTTTCACATACATGATGAAAAAATATTCGACACGGTGCTGAATCTGAAATGTGCAGTTCAAAAAGAATTTCATTTTAAGTCTCTCAGCTACTGTGGTGTGAATGGAGAATTCATCTGGTCATTTCAATGCATGAGAATTTTATACTATTTTTATTAAATTTTAATTCTAAACATGTGTTTAATTGTTTTAGCCATATTTGGAATTTGAAAGTGCGTTCCCAACTTTTGTGCACATAAATTGCTGTTTTTTGCTTGAAATTAACGTACTATTAAGTTTTAAATAAATGAAAAATTTTTAACAAGGACCATAGCATGTAAAATACGGACTACCCCTTCGACCTTATTGATTCCATGCTTGGTGTTTATTTATTTTTAGTAATTTTTAATAGCCCTCACATCAGCAGTGTGTGTTCCCATTTTTCAACCACATCACATTTGTTATTGATTACGATATTGCATTTTATTGAACATATGACGTTCTGCCGTAATTTCCTTTCGCTTTGCTCCGATTTGAAAGGTTGAATAATTTGTAGATAATACGCATTAACGTGTTTCGTTTTAACCACAATCTCCTTTTAAAGTAATTGCGTTTCACGACAAATTATTGAAAAATTTCATGTGTATTACGATATCGAAAAAGGTCGAAACATGTTCAATTTTTAAAAAAATTTAAAATCAAGTTTTCGAGCTTGAAGTAAACACCAATCCCATTGTATTTAACCAGTCGTCAAACAACATAACAAAACTACCGCCAGCCGCAACGCACTGACGCGTTTCGTCTCTTTAAATTAAGTTTGCGAGCTTGAAGTAAACACCAATCCCATTTTATTAAACCAGTCGTCGAACAACATAACAAAACTACCGCCAGCCGCAACGACGACTGGTTAAATACAATTGGATTAGTGTTTACTTGAAGCTCGCAAACTTGATTTAAAGAATCGAAACGCGTCAGTGCAACGTAACAGCAATTTATTATTGACTAAACATTCAGTTAAACTAATAGGACAATGTTTACTTCAACTCGCAAACTTGATTTAAAGAATTGTTACCACCACCCGCGCAAACAATTATTGTTAATTCATTGTACCCTTCTTATGTGCAAAAACAAAAAGAAATTTTATCAGATATAAGAAAATTTTCTTTCTCATGGTCTTCTCAAATATCTACTCATGAACATATCTTTATATATAAATTGGAAAGCAAAACAAGATAGAAATATGTGAACATATATAAAGATATGTTCATGAGTAGATATTTGAGAAAACCATGAGAAAGAAAATTTTCTTATATCTGATAAAATTTCTTTTTGTTTTTGCACATAAGAAGAGTACAATGAATTTTATTAAAGCTCGCATTTCAAAAGAATTATTGTTAAATTTTATTGTCTATATATTTTCCATTTTGTTTGATTTACGCAAGAAATATGTCAGTTCACACGGTTATGTATCTTACTTATCTCGACACTGCGACACTGGCCTCCAAATATAAAGGTTTTCTAGAGAGATGTGCCTAAACCATGCTTAAGTGACTCTACGCAGATTGCACTAGGATAAATTGCATACACATTATATCATGATTAGATTCCATTGAATTATGGATATTTGGGAATGGTTTATAAATGGAATAATTTTCCGTATTTCTCACGATTCGAATCGTGAGTTTTCGAGTTTCTCTACTACTTGTATCAAAATTCGTTACCATGTATAACAGTGAGTCAAATTGATATCAGAGTTTTACTATCCATACTAATTTCGAAGTTTAGCTTCCATTCATTTATAAATGGTCTGTATTAGAATATATTTATTGCGCTGTTTCTAAGTGATATCGTATAAACATTTCAAAACGAAGATTTAACTCGTAGAAATCGAGCGTTGGGGATAACATTATGCGAACTTGTGATAAAATCCAATCCAATTTCCCTTATAGAGCTAAGCAGTACTCCTAAACTATCGCCAGTCGTATGTCCTCATGAATTTCATGGTTGTTTGACAGGGAAATTACATACAGATAACAATCTATTTGTTAGTTTGGCGCCTGCACTTACATATATGTAAATCTAATAGAAGAATTGGATTGAAGTAATTTAGTTGAAATGGGCAATTGGTTGAAGAACTTATGTTTGTTGTTTACATTAATTTTATTGCTTTTTGGAAACTTATATTTTGAATTTAGTCTTATAAACCAAATTTAAGCTATTGATTCGATCAGTTGTAGTTTCTTAAAATTGTCACAGTTTATATATTGCGCGTTAAGAGGCCAAATTTTTCTGTTGAATGGTGCAGAATTACCGGTTTCTTGTGTCGAACAATATTTGATGTTAGTCTGTTGAGTTTTTCTTCAGGACACGATTTCCGCTCGCTATTTTACAACACTACTCTATATTTTGAGTGAAATTTCACAAGTGCATGTTTCGTCTGCTTTCTATTTTATCACCTACCTTGATATACCGTTATGGAGAGAGTAAACACCAATCCCGTTGTATTTAACCAGGGATTGGTGTTTACTTCAAGCTCGCAAACTTGATTTAAAGAATTGTTACCACCACCCGCGCAAGCAATTATTGTTAAATTGTATTGCCTATATATGTATATGTGGCGAAAGCTACAAACAGTTTATGTTCGTGACTGCATAGAAATTGTACAGCCGACATTTCCAGTCAAGTTCAATGTATGCAAGACTGCTAGAGGTGAGAGCCGCATATCTAAATTTGATTTCCATATATATTCAATGCGGTTTGATCCTCGATAGTCAGTTTTGCCGTCGTACTCTGATGATGATCATGGAAGGTCGAAACGCGTCAGTGCGTTGCAGCTGGCGGTAGTTTTGTTATGTTGTTCGACGACTGGTTATATACAATGGGATTGGTGTTTACTTCAAGCTCGCAAACTTGATTTAAAGAATTTAGACAACCGTCATCAAGCCTTATTAAGGCTCTGTGTACATACACGTGTCGTTATATCACATAAGGGATACAAAACCATTCGTGCGGCTGTAAAGCGAATCAGGCTTTAGTTTTTGTATCTCGAAGCTCCTTGTACGGAGCTTGAAGTTTCGTGTCCTTCTTCCCCAACACTTCTTCAGAGGCATGATACTGTTTCTCTAAATTATGTAAACACAGAAAGTAGAATTTCATTGAACGGTTTTTCTTAAGTTTGAGTAACCGTATGGTACATCTGACGATGTCCTAATAAAGAGGACGCTTGAAATAAAAAGTTCAGTCTGTAAGAAATGAATTTGTGAATGGAAGAGTCGTTTAAACGAAAAATGAACGAATTACATTTTATTCAATCAAGTATAAGATGATATTAGAGAAAAATATTTTACATCCTAGTTTTGTATGAATATTCCAAGGCCACCGTGCGAAATTGCCATTAAAAAGGCACTTTTGTTTTCTATCAGTAAATAAGCTTCAATGAGGGTATTTGTCTTATTTCATCATTGCAGACCACAGTTTTTAACACCCATTCACAAATTATTGAAAATATTAAAATGATCAAAATTAAATCTAAGCACAATAACAAGCGTTGCTTATTTGTCATGTATTTCTTACTCAAAATGCATCTTTTAATTTATTTTAGTAAAAAATATTCTTGAACGTAATACTTTTTAGATGCTTCATAAAAAATATTTTATGGTCTATTTAATCAGTGAAATATGTGGATAAACTGATTATAGGAACAATTTTACGTTGTCTTGTATCCGCAAAATTTAACTAGCCGATAATACTCATAATTTAAATAGACTGTACTGTTATATTTCCCAGTATGCTTTACATGAGTCCTCTTTCTTTGATAGACATTAGAAAATACTCATATTACTTTTCATAACAAGTGCAATTTGTGTGGGATAATGAATCTAACGACTAATTTATTTAATCACGACTGCGATCTTGATATAAACGACTGTCCCATTATGTAAAAATAGTTTCAGTGTAAACTAAAATTTGTATAGTGTAGAAGAGGCAGTTCATCCAATAGACCGGTTTCGTCCCTATTGGGAACTCATCACGTATTGTCCGCGGTCAGGGCTCAAAACTGGGCACGTCTGCTTCGGAATCCTGTGCTCTGACCACTAAGCCACTCTGCCGCATACTATACACAAGTTTCAGTTTTATACTAAAAATGTTACAAGGTTAACCTTTCCTCTAAGTGGAGCCTACACAGAAGACCTTTAGAAATAAAGCTCCAGCTAACCAATCACAGTCTGTCATTATAGAACAGACGTCGTAATAACTAGGGACGTGTTGTTCATTTGAGTATATATATATATATATATATATATATATATATATATATATATATATACTGAGATGAACTTAGATTGTGCGTGCAGTGATAACAATTAATTGTATCAATATTGCGATTTTGATATATACCCCTGCCCCATTATGTACTTATATTTGGCAATATAAACTAAGAAGTTTGTAATTTAGAACAGGCAATTAATCCTCAAGACCGATTTCGTCCTTATTGAGAACTCGTTACATACTGTCCGGAATATTCCGTGGACAGGGCTCGAACCTGGGCAAGTTTTCCTTCGGAATCTGTTGCTCTAACAACGGAGCTACCCTGCCGCATATTACACAAAATTTTCAGTTATATACTAAAAAAGTTTACTTGGCTAGCCTTACCTTTATGTGTAGCCAATGTAGCATACCTTTAGAACTAGAATTCAAACTAACGAATCTCAATCTGTCATTATAGAACGAACAACATGCTTCTTGGGGACGTGGTATTGAATTGATTATTTATATATTTAAATAACCATTGATTGTGCGCGCGACGATAACGATTAATTAAATCAAGGTTGCGATCTTGATATAAACACTTGTCACATTATGCAGTAGGGTGGATCAGTGTTTTGTGCAGTATATTCCGAAGTGGACGCGCCCAGGTTCGAGCCGTGTCGTCAGCAAATACTGGACGGTAGGTAGTGAGTTTCCAATAAGGATGAAACCGGTCTACTGGATGAATTTCCTTTTCTACATTGCACAATTCTTTGTTTACACTGACAAATGTATGCACATAATGGGACGGTTGTTTATCGTAATCTTGATTTAAATAATGGTTATCAGCGCCCGATCGACTAATATTCATTTGAATCCAACGACTAGTCAAATATTGTACCCAATGTATTATAATGCACCCAAAACCATGTGAGAAGAAAAGAAAAAGTCGGAAAACATATTGAACTGAATCAGACTATAATTGGACGATCATGATATTAGGTGTTTTACAATTAGATGAATAGTTTTATTAATAAATTAACAGTCATTTTATGCGGTACCACTACGTTGCATGTGTTACACAGAACAATTAAATAATGGCCAATTTTATTGACCTAAAATCAAGACGCACCGGTCTTGTTTAAATGATTAAACTGCTGTCAGAATTATTTGAGATTGGCCATTAGACAGGCATACAACACAGTGTCAAATTGCTAGTGATAAATTCATTATAATATGATAGTAAAACTGAATTTCTCACCATTCAGTCTATTTTGGCTTGTCTGCAACATGTGAACTTCCGAGTAAATTATTAACTGTTTGAGGTATATATGTCTGTCTTGTTGTCAATCGGGCATGTCTCTCAGAGATAGCTTTCATATTGCAAGATAGAAGTGAATTAATTTTAATGTTTGGCTACAATTTTCTGGAATATTAGAAAGCAGTAACACATTTTTCAGCAGCAGATTTATATATATATATATATATATATATATATATATATTTATTATTAATATGTGCGTGTGTGTTGAAAATGTGTTAACGGGTGTTATTGTGTTATTTTATCATTTCCTGTAGTTTTATGTGTGTTCATATGTTGATCTGAATGATATTCAATCATCAATTTAAACATCGATACGGAACAAATCGGGCCATTCTTCTGTGATTACCAGTAGCTTCTGAAGCATTCGTTATTTCAATATGAAATTCGTCTACCTGACAGGTCTGTTTTTGCTGGTCTTTCTGGCGAACCAGAGCTACGCAGGTCCTCACGCTCTAGGGTAAGTAAGATGTTGGATTTTAGAAACTTTTATAAAAATTATTTTTTCGAAAACGTATGATAAAATCTGCTAAGAATTTACTGTAGGTTCTGTGGAATAAAAACTGATTAAACTTGAGCTGTATTTCTGCATTTAATAGGAAAGATGACCTCGAGAAAAAGCTTTTGAGAGTATGCTGGTTGTAAGAAAAAGTCAGTAGGTAACACCATAAGAATTATAATTTCCATAGAGTGGATGAAATGTTTAATTTTTGTGAAGAAAGCTTTTTTTATAATTAAACAATGTAACTATTATATATTATGATCATTTTCTATTTGTATTTTAAGTTGTTGTGTAATTAAGCAAAACTAGCATTTTTGACGGCACCATTTGAAATTGTGAAGTAGGTGTTGCGTACTTAGCACCAAATTAGTTCAAATATGACCAGAAGGATAAACCAAAGTTAGCATAAACGGAAGATGTAATCATGCTCACTTACATATTTGAACTAATTTTGCAGCAGGCGTGCAACGCCCAATACACAATTGCATATAGATTGTTTTTCCGCACTAACCGGTACCTAACTGCTTTATTTAAAACAAAAAATTCGAGTCTCTTCAATGATAAAAGAAATTATTCGTAAGTTCTACCATGCATGCTTGCTTACCTTGTGTTGTAGTGATTTAGTGCTAATCGATTTTCAAAAAAATGTTTTATAATTGACAAATAACAGCTGAGCCATATTCTAGCAAATGCAGATCTCCTCTTTATTTTAGGAGCAAATATATAATCAATAAAATTTAATTGAACTTACATACGGGTTAATAGGAAAATAGAAATTATATATATATATATATATATATATATATATATATATATATATATATATATATATCATACAACCAATGGTACCTCATGAACACATGGTCCTTAGATATGTGATAATGTCTTTCATGAATCGGAGGTTTATTTGGACTTTTGTTTGATGTCTAAATTGATACCGAGTCGTTGCTTAATACTACGGAAATATTTTATAATTAACTTGATTCAATTAAGATTATATTCACTGGTTAAGTTATGCAAATGTAATAAATACAATATAAGAGCATCAATATGTATAAATGCCATTCTTTCTTTATTTGTTCTACTTTTGGCTTGTTTTTCATTTCTTGCGAAAAGAGACCTTCAGTTTTGCATTTTCATGCAAAATAACTTTCTTTTCTTATTTGTGAAACTTTGAAAGATTATCCCACCACGCATCATTTATCGAGTTACCCAATCAATGAATGACATATTATGTGTTATTTTATTTTAATTTCATTATTTTAATGTGTATGCATGTTCAGTTACACGAATTGCAATGAATTATTGTAGGAGTAATGTCTTGGAATATGAGCTATTAAATAACTCAAAGCAAATTTTCCTTAGGCAAAATAGGTAATTGTGTCAGACAACATATCGGTTAACCTAAGTTCGATAGTTTCCTGACGTATCATTATTATACCAAAAGAATGGTTGAAATGCATCACAGCCTGTAAGTGATTGCTGTGTCCTTGTGACGTGTGACTGATTAAAAATGTAATCGGTGCTCAATTAAGTATTTCCTTTAGTGTTTTGGTCTTTATGATGCTCCACTTTTAAAAGATAATATCATTCAGTTATATTTGTAAGTGTTTTGCATTATTTTTGTGATTATGCAAAAGTCTATCTATACCTATACATTAATGTTTGTATAAACACCAATCCCGTGATATTTGCATTTGTCAGTATAAACTAAGCATGGTATAGTGTACAAAAGGCAATTCATTCTATAGACGGGGTGGCTCTGTAGTTAGAGTCATAGGCTTACAAGCAGGCGTGCCTACGTTTGAGCCTTGTGCGCGGCAAACTCTTGACATTTCTTAAAAATTTCCCAATAAGCATTAAACTGATCTACTGGATGAATTGCCTTTTCTACATTATACAACGCTTAGTATATACTGAAAAAAATCTATATAGTGCGATTGGTGTTTATATCAAGATCGTTACCTTGAATTAAATAATAGTTATCACCGCTCACTCAACCACTTTTCATTTAATTAAGTTTAAATGATTGACACAGCAATATGAGCCACAAATAAATTGGAAAGTCAACATCTTACACATGTACAAACACATAATTGGCGTTAAATCCAGTTACACCGTTTATATTCAAAATTAATTTATAATGTATTTTAAAAGTGTTTATATATATATATATATATATATGTCAAAATATTGATTATGTTATATATAGTTCAGTCTACGAGCTTTAGCATGTTAGTACTATTATATATGCGCATTTTTTTGAAATTTGATAGCGGAATGATAGCTTCACATTTTCCAAAGCCGCGTTTTGCGTACGCGGGTTGTAGCTTTTCACGGACAGTTTCACAAAGATCCGATTGATCTCAATTTCCATTTCCGTTTTGTTTTCGATCGGGCTGGGTTTGTATTCATCTCAATGGAAATGCCAGTAAAAAAATGTGATAGAACCGCATTTACATTGGGACGTATATAAACTCAGCCCAATCGAAGACAAAACGGAAATGGAAACTGTGATCAATCGGATCTTTGTGAAACTGTCGGTGCAAATCTACAACCCGCGTACGCAAAACGCGGCATTGGAAAATATATATGCATGTAGATTCGTGGTTGTGCATATGCTGAATTTTTTTAACAATTATATAGCAAAATTCCGGTTGATTCTTGTTTCAAGCTTTATTTTGGATTTGTCTATGTACAGTGCGTTGCGGACACGTAGAAATTTGAATACAACAACGTAAAAGAGAGGCTACATTTTATTAAGTCGCATCCGTTTTGTTGTTCTGCATACAACGCTCACAAATATCAAATGTACCAGGGCTTTGGCGGTCGGATAAATTTTCTTTTGATAATTTCAGGGAGTGATCATTTACAATCACATAAAATTGAACGTATTTCTGTGAAGGATTTCGCCTTAGCTAAATTGGTTTCGATTTCAATATTTTGTCCCAAAATACATTCGATAAACCGGTCTAGACAACCATTTTTACTCAATGTTTCACGAAGCCGCTTTATTTCCAATTCAGTGTACAATGAACAAATCCTGCGTGTTCAAATACACATATTGGCTATGAGGTTCCTCCTGAAAGCATATTTTTCACAAATTAAGAAAAGAATATATTGCTAGATTCCAATTTCTTTCCTGCTAATTAATCCTGAGATTGCTTCCTCTTCATTTCTTTTTAGTCTCAAATCCAGAAATGATCGATATTAATCTAGTTCTTTTACTAATCCAACCTAGATTGCTTGGTCCGCCGTGTTTATATGATTTAGCATTACATTTATATTTACATTATTCCCAGTAATCCTGCAAATATTATCTACGCCATGTACATATGTATGGCATTCAGTGATAAATGGTTTTACTCCTGTTTTCTATTTTGAGTGCATATATACATATACATATACATATACATATACATATACATATACATATACATATACATATACATATACATATACATATCATATACATATACATATACATACATATACATATACATATACATATACACATACACATACATATACATATACATATACATATACATATACATATACATATACATATACATATACATATACATATACATATACATATATATATACATATACATATACATATACATATACATATACATATACATATACATATACATATACATATACATATACATATACATATACATATACATATACATATACATATACATATACATATACATACACACATATATATACATATACATATATATACATATACATATATATATACATAAACATATACATATACATATACATATACATATACATACACATATATATGAGTTCTAAGACCGGTCCAAGAGGATTTCCATGTCAATATTTTTTACCTATCTGTAAAAGTTTCCTTGGAACAGAAACTGTACATTGGATCCAATTATGTGTTCCCGTTAATCAGGTTCGTTGATATTCATGAAAATTAATAATTTTCTTCACCAAAGTACTCGAAAATAAGCACTGTGTGTTCAGAGACAATATTTTTCTCTACTATAAATATAGCTTGTTAGCATTTCAGATAAACTCGAAGGTAAAAGTTTCCAACCTCAACTGGAAAATTTTTTTTCGCAATTTCTTGATGTGTTTTCACTAACAAAAACCAAGTAAATTAGAAGCTATGCAGTACCGCGTTCTCTGCTTTTTATTTCATCATTGTTTGTCTAATCCTGCATAAAAATCTGGCCAATCTTGCTGCTTAGAATCCACCATAGGTAACATGGGTCTTAAAGAAGGAAGATTATTATCGCTGTCAACATTGTGTACATATGGCAACCCATAAATTATCGGTGGTCTTGAGCCGACTGGCTTTGAATTTTTAAAATTTTGTAATAAATGTACTTTTGTGCTCCCTGATGAATTTCAGATTAGCTTAAAACTTTAAAGTCCATTTCTATTATAATCATTGTCGCGGAATTTTATAATTTTAAGATATATCTCTTCGCGATAAAACTTTGCATTATTAGTTATAATTTATAACATGGCTTAAGTATTGTCGGTCGCATTCATCGATGCTATAACAGACAGCTATATTCAAAGAATCAAGCAATAATTGATTTTGTTGGTTGGGATAATAATTATTTAAATCATATGCGCAGGCTTTATGAAATCATAAATCCAATTTTATTTAACTTGTTATACAATTCTGCAAAAACAGAGTTAATCGCACAAAATGGAAATATGACTAATGCGAAACGTATCAAAATGGATATACAAGTTATACAAAATTAAAATGTGTGGCTCGCACATAGGCATCACTTGACAGAAATTTTGTCGGCACAATTTTTTGCAATAATGAACATAAATGTTTTGCAGATATCGCCATATTCATATAAGTAATTATATAAGTAAATTATTGATTGCGTTAATAGTAATAAACTAGGTTCGTTAAGTAGAATCTCTTGGCTTCACATATACGAAAATCTCAGTTACTCACTAGTTGTAAATTAATGGAAACTAGCGTCTGTCTTACATATTGACGCATGTATACCTTGTAATTTTAAGACATGTACTGATACGTTTCGACCTCCCATGATAATCATTAGAGAAAGACAGCAAACTGGCTAGCGAGTATCAACCCGCGATTCATATATAAGCAAAGCGAAATTAGATATGTGGTTCATATCTCTAGTAATCTCGCATATATTATACTTGACTGGTAATATCGGCAGCACAATTTCTATACAGTCATGAACATTAATTTTATACAGCTTTCAACACATTTAAATAAGTTCTATAATTACACAATCAATGATCTTTTGCTTGTTCAGATTGTTTATTCTCAATTTTCACAAAATTTATCGTATCTCAAAATCCTTTACAGTCGTAGTATATTAAATGTAGTATGTTGGATTTGAACCAAGATTTCTAGATTCTATATTAAGTTGACCCTACTACGGATTTAATACACATGCGTATAGGAGATTTTGCTCTCCAATTACCTCATATTACTTAATGAACTTTTCAGTGGGTAATGTGCGTAATTTAGAGTATCCATAGTATTCTTTGCACTATTAGCTTCGAAAAGATCCGATTAGTCCCCATTTCCAAGTACGAAGTTCGTCTTCGTTGTTGCTCACTCCAAAGTCTTCTACATTATTCGTACTACCTACTTGAAATGAGGTACAAACTAATCTTTGTTAACTGACAATGTTTCATTACCTCATTTACAATACCTTCGTCAGACTTTTAATCATACAAAATGTACAATACTCACAATAACAGCTTTAAGCAAATGTGTTTTCTTGAATTGAAATGTCGCCAATATTAACACAGCGCATGTGTACATCAGATTGTAAATTTTATTCATGCTGACTTTAGCTTACCCTCCTGGTTCTAGTTTAAATGTTTTTTTCTGGACTAACCTTTTAACTAAAAATTATATATATATATATATATATATATATATATATATATATATATATATATATATATATATATTGATTTTGGAATTGGATAAGGCTTAAGACGAGGGTTCATTGATTGGTGTACGTTTGCCTACGGATGATCTTAAACTGCAACAAATATTCTTCATGTGTGTTAAAATTTAAACAACAATATTTCCATAAACAATATTTCTATTTAGACAACTACATACCCTATAGTTGTCTAAAAGTTGAAGGACGCGTTAGTTGCTTTCCAATTTATTGAAGCTCCTAACTATCTAAAAGCGACAAATCTCGAAACCTAGACAGAATGCTTCGTCACTAACACTCGAAATTGCGAAATCTTACTTACGTCCGAGATATGTTCATTCCGTTGTTACAAAATGCGTTTAACTGCCAAATTTACCTCTCAAACCATGGCGGGCACCTCGACGGCTATGATAAATAATAATGTTGAGAAGTTTTCAGTACATGTTTTTGAAAGCTGACATAATAAATGTATGGGAATCTTGAGGAGATGCTTACTGGATGAGGATCTTTATTTTTTATCTCGGGTTTATTATAAAACTTTAATATCATTGGCTGTGAACTGATAAATATATTAGTGCAATTATACGGCGTAGCATACTTATAAGCAAGTTATTTCATAAAAGACAAAGTCAAAATATACAGCAGGTTAAATCCTACCGAAGCTTGTTCTTTGTGCTTATATACTTCTCATCAATATGAGTCGCATTATGCCCGAAACCAGCTTTAGAATTTATTAGATAATATTAGACACAAACCGCTAGCATAGTGCAACATTCTTATAACCAACATAAATTGATCAAAAGGATAAACCAAAGGCAGCATGAACGGAAAGTATAATCTCATGCACATTCGTTTCGTGCTTACTGGCGACTCCAGTAGGAGCAATTTACGCCACTGAACCACTCATATTCGGTGGAGATGTGAATATGAGACAGACAATCTCTCGTTTGAATATCGTTAAACCTGTATGTTGTCAGAGTAAGAATAACATAATCAGTCAACGGTATTAGACTTCATTAACTACAACCTCCACTATAATATATACCGAGTCGCAGATTTAACACTACGGCCATTATGTTAGCTTCTTCTTTGAATCGGCGTTACCATGATTACTACTATGATGCAACCGGAGTCTGGTTTATATTACCAACCTGATGGATATCAATTTATGCTAAAGTTCACTGAAAATGCGAAAAATTGAGAATTACAACAATTTCCGAACACCTGTTACTCCAGTTAAACCATACACTCTGGCCTTCATCGATATCAGTTATCACATTTCGCGGTAAGCATGACATCATTCAATTCAATATATTACAGTTAAATACTGTTTGTTGCGAAGAACTAATATATATGCAAGTATGTATTAGGTTTTGCGAACCTAGTAACAAATTAGTTCAGTTGTGACCAGAAGGATAAACCAAAGGCAGCATGAACGGAAAGTATAATCTCATGCACATTCGTTTCGTGCTTACTGGCGACTCATCAGTAGGAGCCGGTATTACGCCCTTTAACCACTATATATTTGGTAGAAGAATGTGGAATAATAGGACGGTACAATCTCCTAGACGAATGTGTAAGCCTGTAATAGTGAAGCTAACATAATCTAAAGTCAACGACAATACGACTTCAATGCTACCTCACACTATATAATATATATACCGAGTCTGTAAAGGATACTAACACTATTATTCCACATTCTTCTACCGAATATATAGTGGTTAAAGGGCGTAATACCGGCTCCTACTGATGAGTCGCCAGTAAGCACGAAACGAATGTGCATGATATTATACTTTCCGTTCATGCTGCCTTTGGTTTATCCTTCTGGTCACAACTGAACTAATTTTTTACTAGGTTCGCAAAACCCAATACATACTTGCATATATATTAGCTCTTCGCAACAAACAGTATTTAACTGTAATATATTGAATTGAATGATGTCATGTTTACCGCGAAATGTGATAACTGATATCGATGAAGGCCAGAGTGTATGGTTTAACTGGAGTAACAGGTGTTGGGAAATTGTTGTAATTCTCAATTTGGGTGAACTTTAGCATAAATTTTTATCCATCAGGTTGGTATCATATACCGACTCGGAAACCATAGTGTTAGTATCCGGTACTCATCGATTTCAAAAAGGTATCAGTTACTAACACAATAGCCATAGTGTTAGCATCCTTTACAGACTCGGTATATATATTATATAGTGTGAGTTAGCATTGAAGTCGTATTGTCGTTGACTCAGATTATGTTAGCTTCACTATTACAGGTTTACACATTCGTCTAGGAGATTGTACCGTCCTATTATTCCACATTCTTCACCCAAATATATAGTGGTTAAAGGGCGTAATACCGGCTCCTACTGATGAGTCGCCAGTAAGCACGAAACCAATGTGCATGAGATTATACTTTCCGTTCATGCTGCCTTTGGTTTATCCTTCTGGTCACAACTGAACTAATTTGTTACTAGGTTCGCAAAACCTAATACATACTTGCATATATATTAGTTCTTCGCAACAAACAGTATTTAACTGTAATATATTGATCAGTTTGATAGTGTGTTTGCGGCGTAGATTTGGCTAGCTCTGATGAAATTTTGGTAAGCCGAAAATGCATAGGTCCAAGAGATTATATTGTTTGATACCAACTCACGCAGGTCCTCTTTGTTCTATGTAAACTAACTTGTTAGTTGGAACACCTTGCCCAAAAAATGCACACTATTACATCAAAAGCTACAAATTTAAGTCGTATCTGCACTATTGGACTTCACTACCTAGGCCCAACTTTACGTTGCCAGTCTTTAGAATTTGCGATTTGAAATGAATTCATTTTTTTAAACTAACCCTTTAGTTTAAACTGAGACATAAATGATAATTTTCGCTACTTACAGGAAAAAATTTGACTTATTAATAGATTATACTAAACTAAAGAATTTGGAGCGATTCTGTGTGAAGCCTATATACCTGATCCATGATTTGACTAACAGCGGATTGTTCTCAGTTCCTCTTTTTAATGAAAAATATATGTCACCAGATAGAGGATACTCGAAAATGGGTAATGACAATTTGACATTGAATAGAGGAACTGGAAACAATCCGTTGTTAATCACAACATGGATCAAAACCAATGCTCATTTACATTTTAGTAATCATGGAATCGGTATTCTTAGTTTCATATAGTGTTAGAACTTGTAATAAATAAAATCATTGAATGTCTTTCTTTTATAAAATATAATTAATTTAAATGTTATGAGGTTGTTGTCTATCTCAACTAAGCAAAATTGGTTTGAAATATTGTTATTATCACCAGCACATTCAATGTTTATTTAACTTCATAAATTTACGAGCATTTCGTGGAGGCTACGCTGAAATTATACTCGCGATTGTTATTTATTCTAAAGCAAAGTGCAAGTGTATCACTTCGACTTCAGAAATGAGTAAGATCATTATATCGATACGGCGTGTCGCAGGCAGCCTGTTTTAAGGTGAAAAATTTGTCAGGCTACAGGTTATTGATCATCTAATGGTAAATAGTATTTTTTAATTGATTTAAGTAAATGGTTTGAATAACAATATACTTTTTCTCGAAATTGCAATAATTGGACATTTTTTAACTATGTTATTTTGTGGTTCCACGCGGTTACTGATTTACGGTACTTGCTCAACTTCTAGTTTTAACATATTTCCATCGAATATTTTGATACTGTAAGAAAATTAATTTATAATTTTTTTAAAAAAAATTTCAAAACAGACCACGAAAAGTAACACAGGAGTTAAAGGATAAATTGAAGGAGGTCCTTCTTTCGATAGTGAATGAATTACAAGACGGGGTGGGCAAACTTGGCGATGTTCAAACACCCAAAGATATGAGACGGCTACAACGTGATTTAACTCGCTTTTTACACAATGGTAGGTTTTCTTTTTTCCTTTAAAACACACGAAATAATAAAATTCTGTAGCTTCTTTTCAATTAGTTTAAAAATAATATTGCACATAATTTGGTTGAAACATTTAAGAAACGAAACACTATTTTATTTATTAAATCAACTTAACAGAAAGTGAAGGAGTGCAATCAGCTTTTCTCATATCGTATATACTCTACAATTAGGTGTAGAGCGACCAATTATAGGACTATTACGCATAAAATTTCATCTTGATGAATCAAGCCTGGAAAACTTTTGTTAGGATAATGCCTTATTTAAAAGACGGAGTATTGATGCTACTTACTATAATCGAAGTCGCCAGAAGTTTATAGGCACTAGAGCAATTAGCATTAGGCGATTAAACGCAGTTTAAACTCGATTGTCATTTCTTTCTTGACATCAAACTCGTACATGCTAGCAAAAATGGCTGACAAAGCAAGTTTGTTTTAAAAAAATTGGTCAAAATAACTTTAAGCAAATAGTCAAAAAGCATTAGTACAACGTAAATGCACCATCATCAACAAACCTTATCATGGAATTTTAATTGCTTTAGTTGAGTCAGACAACTATCTAGACAACTCTGGTGGTTGTCTGTAAATGCAGAATGATTAGATCAGCAATCTAGTTGCTGGGTAACGTAATTTGCAAATCGGGCAACTGATCACAACTTTACGTAAACTCGCTAAAGGTTAGTCACACAAATTTAAGAAACACAACGATATTGCAGCAGAAAATGCGAATCAGAAGAAAGGTAGGAATAATACTGATCTACTGGAACCTAGCGTGCGGTTGATCTAGACTTCCATTCATGCATGCATTTATTTATATAGTGAAACTATAACGAATATCAAAGGCTACTTAAAACATTCGTTTGGATATGAATTTAATAAAGGAAGGTTAAGAAATTAATGAAGCTCGAACTTTGTCAGTTAGCAAATCTTAACACACGAATACACGTTATGATTATGTTATATAATATACGTCTGCAATTGCGCAACACATCGTTGAAACCTCCCACGTATATTCTCCAGACACAGAATTTAGGATAATTATTAAATGCAATAATACAAGGAAGTTAGCCACATACGGAGCTTCATGGATAAATAAATTGCAGCCGGATTAATACAAACAGAAGAAGAATGTTCAGGCACTGAGCTTGAATTGGAGGTGATGCACACAAATGATTGGTTGTTCTCTTATTTCCAAATCTCTCCATGTTTACATTTTTATTTTCAGTTTGGCCTTTCAATATATATATATATATATATATATATATATATATATATATATATATATATATATATATATATATATATATTCTTATAATTAGGAAAACAACACAAATAACAAATTGGATAAGGCCATTTATTTCGTGAATACTAATCATCTCTTATACAATCATACATATTTATACATTTTGGGTTGTCAATTGGTTATGTTATCGGTGACAAATCTGACTCGTTATTACTGCTGTTTCTTGTTTTGACTAGTAGGTGAGTGTGTATGCGTTTGTGTTTGTGTTGTGTATGTGTGTTTGCATGTAAAGGTCATTCTCGCAGTATTGCGAAGTGATGTCTGAGATCTTGTCATTATTGTTTTGATAACTTGAGGGTTAGCCATTTGTGCAAATTGTTCACTGTTATCTATACAAGTGCTATTTTTCCCAGTATAGTTGATCGTTTCACCCCGCTGCGCAAGGGTGCTATTTTCGCTTGGTAACAACGCTAATGTTGATTGTCGTGTTAAACGCTCACACTGTTTGGAGACTTCTGTCATCGTATGCGACTCTGTTATCTCAACTTCACCTTGTTGCCTCGTATGCGCCTCTGTTATCTCAACTTCACCTTGTTGCCAATCCGATTGTACGTTTGTTGATTCTAGTCGAGGGCCTGTTGGTTCTTGGCTGGATACTAATAGATTGTTGTTGAATTTTGTTATCCTTGGCCAGTCGATAAGGATATCATGTTGATGAAACTTTTGAATGTTAAGGTCGGATGCTTGTTGTTTTATGTAAAGTGCTTCGTAGATGAATAATAATTTTTCGGATTTTGCTTTATGTAGAATTGTGAAATAGGTCGAATTGACAGGGTGCCCCGTTGCCAATATATGATCGGAAATAGCTGATTTTCCTGACGGTGGCAAGCCTTTGTTAATCAATTTCTGTGGCAAATGTTGCTGGATTCTGCTTATCAATTGCTTCTTCGTACGTCCGATATATGTGCTACCGCACATACATGAGAATTTATAGACTATGAATGATTTGGAGAGAAGTGGCAATTGATCTTTGGCATCCAACCTCATGATTCTCTGTGTACTGAATGTCATATTAACTTTAACACTGGGAAAGTTGTCCTTAGTTATTCTATTCAGCCGCCGTGCAATTATTGAGGCTGGTATGTCGCCTCTAAATGGTAAGTTTAGGAAAACCTGCTTGTCGGTGTCCTCTCTAGTACGAATTTGCCGTGGTCTAATGTTGACATCAATGAACCGCTCTGGGTAGTTGTTCATTAGCAAAATATTCCTGAGGTAGCCCAGTTCTTCCTCAATCTTGTGTTCAGAGCAGATCTTCCTGATTCTCATGTATGTGCGGTAGCACATATATCGGACGTACGAAGAAGCAATTGATAAGCAGAATCCAGCAACATTTGCCACAGAAATTGATTAACAAAGGCTTGCCACCGTCAGGAAAATCAGCTATTTCCGATCATATATTGGCAACGGGGCACCCTGTCAATTCGACCTATTTCACAATTCTACATAAAGCAAAATCCGAAAAATTATTATTCATCTACGAAGCACTTTACATAAAACAACAAGCACCCGACCTTAACATTCAAAAGTTTCATCAACATGATATCCTTATCGACTGGCCAAGGATAACAAAATTCAACAACAATCTACTAGTATCCAGCCAAGAACCAACAGGCCCTCGACTAGAATCAACAAACGTACAATCGGATTGGCAACAAGGTGAAGTTGAGATAACAGAGGCGCATACGAGGCAACAAGGTGAAGTTGAGATAACAGAGGCGCATACGATGACAGAAGTCTCCAAACAGTGTGAGCGTTTAACACGACAATCAACATTAGCGTTGTTACCAAGCGAAAATAGCACCCTTGCGCAGCGGGGTGAAACGATCAACTATACTGGGAAAAATAGCACTTGTATAGATAACAGTGAACAATTTGCACAAATGGCTAACTCTCAAGTTATCAAAACAATAATGACAAGATCTCAGACATCACTTCGCAATACTGCGAGAATGACCTTTACATGCAAACACACATACACAACACAAACACAAACGCATACACACTCACCTACTAGTCAAAACAAGAAACAGCAGTAATAACGAGTCAGATTTGTCACCGATAACATAACCAATTGACAACCCAAAATGTATAAATATGTATGATTGTATAAGAGATGATTAGTATTCACGAAATAAATGGCCTTATCCACTTTGTTATTTGTGTTGTTTTCCTAATTATAAGAATACTGTGTTAATTAAAAGGGCATGGATATAATATAACACATATATATATATATATATATACCTATATATATATTCATTTTCAGATACTTGAAGATGATGAGAAAGAAGTACTTCATGTATCTAATAAAATTTCATTTACTTTTTGCACATGGAAGGGGTACTATGAATGTTATATAATAAATAAAATGCAAATTTAAAAGTATAAAATCATTCATGTGGATTTTTATCATAACAGGAATACAGAAAATTAAACATACGAAATTACGCAAACGCCGAAAGCAATTCGAGGACTCGTCCCGCTCACCACATGGCAACAGTAACAACAACAATAATGAAAACAACAATAATTTGGACGATGAAATGTTGGAACGCCATTGAATAATTTAATTTTTATTTAAAATATACTTATTGCAGTTAATTAAAGTTTAATATTATTATGTGCAAATCATAATTCTTTTTAAATATGAATTTACTATATATCGTTTAATAAAAATATAAGATTCGGGCTGTTATACCCTCATAATTGTTTTTGTTTTCATTGAAGAGTCATTCAATTGCTCATTGCGACTGCTGGGCAGCTAAAATATTAATAATTAAAGTAATCTTTTAAAAGAAACATTTTGCGCGACAGAGAATAGATCATTTACCTGATTATCGGATTGCGATCCGATTTGTTTGCATCCGCTGTCTTCCTGATTTTCCAAAATTTTCGATATCCGGATATGGATATCTTTTTCAATGTGTGGGTTCTATGTGCTTTCTATTGAAAAAGATATCCATATCGAATATCGAAAATTTTGGAAAAATCAGGAAGTTGGTCCTAAACAAATCGGATCCTGTCAATAATCAGGTTAAAGTAATTATCTTGAATTGGAGGAAATCACAAATGATAGCATTAAAAATATGTTAAATATATTTGGCTACCTTTAAATATTATTTAAAAATTATTTTTTACCTAAATTTAATTTTTATTTCTGTCGAATAATCAGAACTTGATGTCAGTATAATTAAACAATAATTGATTTCGCGGGTGGTGGTAACAATTCTTTAAAACAAGTTTGCGAGCTTGAAGTAAACACCAATCCCATTTATTTAACCAGTGGTCGAACAACATAAAATTTAGTGTGTGCGACTGCCAGCAGTTTTGTTATGTTGTTCGACAGCTGGTTATATACAATGGGATTGGTTTTTATTTGAAGATCGCAAACTTGATTTAAAGAATTGATGACAGTATAATGACTCTCGTCATTTTACTCCGTTCCATACACGGAAGCCACTAGTAAATATTTCATTAAGGAAAGTAAGCGTAAAAATAGTCCTGAAGTGTGCGTAAATGAATTTACATTTTTCACTTTTATTGCACTTTTATAAGTGATACACGTGCAGTTAATTATGTGAAACTGATCACGTTTCAGTCCTAATCAATCGCACACACACACACACTGGCGTGGCGTACGCTTATTTACTGAATCGTCATATGTTGTTAGAATTCTGTAATTTAACTGAGCTGATTACCTCTCAGTCCAAAACAAACGAGTGTACATACACACAGGAATGGCGTACACGAAACTATAGAATCATCACTAGGTGTTATAAATAACTGTTATGTCATTTCGATGAGCGTAAATATGCAGACACATGCATGCACAATTAAACGAACATTGGTTGCGCGGACGGTGAAAACAATTACTTTAATCAAGGTTGCGATTTCGGTATAAGCACCTAACCCATTATGTACATACATTTGTCAGTATAAACTAAGTATTTTATAGTGTAGAAAAGGCATTTCATCCAGTAGTCCGGTTTCGTCCTTTTTGGGAATAATGCATTGCTGTCCAAAATTTGCCGCGGATAGGTCTCGAATAAGGACACGTTTGCTTTGGAATCTGTTGCTTTAAGTAACTGATCCCTGTCCACGGCAAATACTGGACCGTACATGATGAGTTCTATATAAGGACGAAAGCGGTCTATTTGATGAATTTTCCATTCTACTCTATGAAATGCTTAGTTTATATTGACAAATGTATGTATATAATAGTTCAGCCGCTTATATCTTGATAGCAACGTTGTTTAAAGTAAGCCTACATACAGAGAAATAACACACACCTAGTAAAGCGACAATTATGCTTTAAAAATCTAGCAATAAGTATAAATGAAACAGTTTAAACTAAATTTAATACTTCATTTATTGATTATCAAATTGTTTGTGGGATGTGCTTCGCGTCGAAATAGGTTTCCGAAATCGGAAACCGAAATATCCGGAATATTATTGAAGAAAATGTATGCGAACACTTTGTTGGGTACAACTAGTCCTAGGTAGTTAATCTAGAATCTGTCTCGCAACGTGCTTCTTTAAAAACATATGGAAATATATGTTTATATAAAATTTGTCTCACCATAATATCTTAATTATATATATATATATATATATATATATATATATATATATATATATATATATTTATATATATATATATATATATTTATATATATATATATATATATATATATATGCATGCTATAAGTCAAGATTAAATAATTTATTTGTTGAGAGCATATTTAGTAAACAAATTACAATTTCAAACGAAACACGAATTCGTATAAATAACGACGATGAGCTCAATCTACATCGGAAATTTAGTCTAATTCTAATGAATTATTTGCTTAAGTGGCATCCATATTCTTTAAGATTAATCACTTGTGCTATATTATGCCATGTTCAAATTATGCCACGTGAAGCTTGTAACGTGTAACTTTATAAAAGCTTAAGCGTATTGGTCAATCTTTGCTTAAAGAGAACTAGTATGGGTTTCGCACTAAATTTAAAATACAAATGGCCAGATCCTTAACGCTAATATAAGGCGGGTTCTTATATGGCATTGAGCAAATAGGGCTAGTATAAAATCGCTTAGCATGAGAGTTTAACTGAAACATTGACTGACAAAAATTTGGTTTTTATAAAATTGAAGACTCCTTGCGATGCATGGCACTCGTGGCGTAGGTAAAGTTGTATTATTCGAAACAAACGCTAGTGGATTCTATTTGTGGCTGAAAAAATTCTAACCAGTATTGGGGAATGTCCAATATGAAGGAATTCTTGTTTCATTGATTAATCAAACTATCTAACTGTAGCTATATCTAGTTGACACCGGAAAAAATTTACTATTACTAATTTATTCTATCTTGACGTATATGACCATTAGGATTTTCTTAAGTTAGCCTGAGCACAAGACGTAATCCCGCGTACATACAAATTTCATGCTTGCAAGCGACATTTTGGAAGGAACCGGCGCTAGACAAATATTTGACTATATGCTCGGACAATAAATGTGTGAACTTTTGATGCTGCAATCTCCATTGCGTATGCATCTTACATCAGTGATAGAATCAAATTTGAATCAAGTCTAAAGAAATGTGAATTCAAATTCAGCTTAGCATGTATAACATGTAACAAATAATGCTTCAAGACCATTTCGTAATTAGGTTTTAGATGTTATGCCGGAACCCACTTACAAATAGACCTTCAGCTTGACCCGCAATCATCAACGTAACTGAATATTTGTTCATATTAGTATTGACAAATTCTCTTGGTCGTATGTGAATTAACTAAGTACTAGGTAATTTAAATTGAAAATAGCCGTTTGACATGTACCTTAAAACACTCAAATATATTTGTCATTATTTATTATAAATCTTCAAATGCATTAATGTAATGTTAAATTTATTTTCAAATCAAATTGAAGCAATTATAAAAACTTACTGATTTTTTTATGGTTATAATGAGCTAGTGATTTTTAGTCGACATTTACAGGAACTTTTGTTTTTTACTATTCTAGATGAATTAGATTGAATTATCATTGATTGCGCGAGCGGTGGTAAAAATTATTTCAATCAAGTTTTTGAGCTTCAAGTAAATACTAATTCAGTTTTATGCGAGACTACTAGAGATGAAAGCTGTACATCTACTTTTGATTTCTATATATATGCATTGCGGTTCAATCCTGGCTAGTCCGTTTGCCGTAATACTCTAATGATGATCATGGAAGTTCGAAACGAGTCAGTAAATGTGACTGACGGTTGTTTTGCTATGCTATTCGACGAATAGCTAAATACAGTGGGATTGTTGTTTACTTAAAGCTCGAAACCTTGATTAAAAAATATATTAAGCTTAAATCTTTATATATTCGGCTAAATCATTGCATTTAGACGTTTACATACGCGAATAAAAAGATTTTGTAAACAATCATTGCTAAGAACTGCAGCCAAATTATTTTATTTATACGTATATGCCGTTGTGTCTCTACGTAATTTAATTTCAAGAAGAATATAAGATTTGTTTAGTTATAAAGGATACTTAATAGTCATGCCCAATAAATGCTGCCTTCTCAATTATCCATATTTTTCTATGCATTTTATTTTCATCCTCGTTGGTCAGTTTGCTGTCGTGCACTAATGATGAGCTTAGAAGATCGAAGCGCGCCAGTCCGTGAGACCAACAGTTGTTTTGATAAGTCGGGAAATTGGTAAAATAAACGAGATTAGTATTTATCTCTAGTTCGCAAACTTCATTGAAATAATAATAACCTATATGTATGGAAAAAGCATATTGAGAAATATACTCCATCGTAATAAACATTGGTAAAATAAATTCACGAAATAGTGCAACCGTTAAGAATACAAGCTGTGATGAGTGAGATAAACATAATTTTACCCATGCATATCAACAATTCCCTAAGAAACTAAAACAGACATTCACAACAAAACAAGCAACCATCCGCACAAGTATATGTGACCGAAATTAATATGGTTTAGATGGAATAACCTGGTTTACAGTTCTGCGTTTTATATATTCTTTTCAAGTACACGCATCTCGTCTTGAAAATGTTGGATAGAGTTTCTTCAAAACTTCGACTAGTAAACAATAACAAAACCGTTCGATTCACCTGCCTGCAATACTGTACCTCAAAATTTAGCTATATCTATGTGCCGCCTCAAATATGCGCATGTGCCAAATATCAGCACTAAATAATAAATCTTAGCTCCAAATTAAGCCGATTTATTCTAATTAGGTAGTGCGTCGTCTTTTGGCACAAATTGAGAGTCTATTCGATCAGTACAAAGTGAACATTTCAGGTCAGAATGATACTGTTATCTTGCTGAACAATTGATTCAGCTTTAAATATTTAAAAACCTGGGATTAAACGCTGTAATGACAATAGCGTAAATTTAATTCAAATTTTAGAATTCGTTATACAAGCTTTGTTGTAATTATTATTCCTTTTCCAGGCATCACTAAATTCTCTACCTTCTTTAAATCAAGTTTGCGAGGTTGAGCTAAACACTAATCCCATTGTATTTAGCCAATCGTCGAACAGCAGCAATATTACCGCCAGTCGCACACATTGGCATTGTCATTTGTCCGGCATTCAGCGTAATAGGTGTTGTTCATATACTTCATTAAGTGTGGTGAAAGATTGCCAAAAATTTATGATTTCTTATACAATGCTATGTTGGTGGAGAAATTCACAAGATTAAATCGTTTAATTGTCACAGACAAATGTGTTAGAAAGGCATCAATGTTAAAAATGCGTAGATGAAATGAATGTGAATAGCCACATAAAGGTCTTTTCTGTCAATTATTCAAATATTTGATAATTAAGTAAACGATTTGCATCTGAATGAACTGTAAATCGATAATTGTCAGCAAACAGGCACAGCAACCTATTAAACTGATGGCGTTCCTGATTAGACAACGGGGCATTAAGCAAACTCTGAAGCCAATCTTTTATTATGGTGAATTTGCAACGCGATAATAATAATAATGCCATATGTAAATATATATTTTTCAGTTTAATCACGAAATGATTGAATATAAGTTGCCATGTCACTTTCATATCTACGGTCAAGTTTAAAATAAATGCAATACATATGTATAAAAACCTTTTCAGTATTTTAAATCTTAAGAATTCCAAACTAAACATGTTTACTATTTCACTTAGTGTATTAAAAGGTAAAGCCAATTTAGATAAATAATGATAGGAAGAGCATAAACAAAAAAACTCATAATAAAGTATTTATTCTCGCAAAAATGTGCATTCAGTAAATTTCATTTGATTTATGAGTTGAAAACATAGAGAATGGGAATGTTACGGAAATGGAGAAGTGCGTTAGATCTTAATTTATTTCTATTGCCATTAAAATTGTTTCGTGACAAACGGATATTTCTGCGAAATCGAATTAGCTTGGCATTTGTCATATTCTTAGCTTTTTTTTCAGTTTATTAATTTTCTTCATATGGTGTCGAGCTGAAATATTTAAACAAATACAATGTAAAATTTATTCAATAAAATACAAAACGTGACCAGCACATTTTAAGCGTTTCAGAAAATTCAGGAAAATTTCTAAAACGAAAATATTACAGTGACCATATCAAAAATTCGGACTACGGCTCTATCACAAATAAATCCGTGTTGTCACATTCTGAATTTATACAATTGCCGTAATTTGGCAATGAAGCAAATATAAATGACATTTGCTTAGATACAAAAACTGTTGTGCTTAATTTAACGACCATTGGTTGCGCGGACGGTGATAACAATTATTATAATCAAGGTTGCGGTTTTGATATAAGCACTTGACCCATTAATTACTTACATATGTCAGTATAAACTAAGAATTGTATAGTGTAGAGAAGGCAATTCATTCAGTAGACCGGTTTCGTCCTTATTGGGAACTCATCATGTGCTTAATACCAGGTTTGTTTCGTTTCATCATATTATCCTTGTTGAGCTAGGTTTGGAATAGTTTACACCGGCTTTCGTTCGGATTATGTTTGTGAAGCGGAGATACGATTTATTAAGTAAACGCTTGATATGCGGATAATTTGCAATAAGTAAATATGTTTAGACTCTAATTACCAATGTGCGAGTGAGTATAGAATGTAAATCGTTTTCTGCATTAGATAATTTGCATGATCACGTAAAACATTCAGTGTTCATTTCAGTAATCACTTATTTAACATTTAGCATTACATATCATTTGGGCTTAGTTTACGCAATTTTTATTTGTCGGCAATTAGTATAGCCTACTTTTTTTATTTTAACTTTTCAATCCGGCTGTTATTGACATTACTACATCATAAAGTACACAGGCAAATAAAAATCACTTTAATAAAAGGAAAAGCAATTTAGCAATATAATGTACATTTAAAACGGTAAGAATATTTTATTATAAATTAAGTTAAAAGATGAATTACCTTTTATCAACCTTTTATACGCTGGAATGAAATATCAAATTAAATAAAATAGTTTAGAAGTACTACATAGCAGAGAATGCAAATTAAACGCTATTATTGGCTTTATTATCGTTTAAAAGGTGATCTATAAATATGCAGAAACCTTGTGCTGGTTATCCTCACCGTGAATAAAGAAGAATTAATTTGTACTGTGATAATACGACAGTTCCTGTTGGCTTTATTCTTCAGAGATGCGCTAATTATCTGCGACATGCTGTTAACAAATAATGCTACACATTTTCGAAATGCATGGCAGAAAAAAGAGTGATAGAAAAATTATAATATCGATTCTGCATCTGTATGTTTTGTGTTCTTTTGGCTTTATTTCGACAAATATAGACGTGGCTCTGATGAGGACAGCTGACAGGAGCTGTCAGAATATCGTCCGAGAAAGACATTATATTGTTACAACAATTCCACATAATCACATAAAATGACAAAACCCATCAAAAAGAATTTCTATCCAGAGCAGTTCAGAGGCCTGTTTCACAGGTTTTCAGGTTAACATACTACATTTTTCACAAATAGAAAATGCAAACATGATTTCTCTGTTTAGTTGCCTATGTAACGTATGCAGCAATACGAAATTGCTAATTAATGTGCTTCCTGTGTCTACGGACACATTCGTAAAATTTATTTATATTGGCAGAATATGTCCAATAACTATTAAATACATTTTCTCAGAATTTATTACTAAATATAATCTGAAGGCCTTTCATGTATTTTTACTTTAATATATTATTGAAGGATTTAATAGATATTAAACTGTCAATTAAAGAATGAAATAGAAAAACATTTATGATGTATTTAATAACTTAGAACTTACATTTATATTGGGAGTGATGCAAGAATCTGTTTTCCAGTGTCATTAGTTGCCCGAGCTGAGAATGCGTGCTGAATAACATTTTCTTACTAACTCCTCTTTTTTACGTGTGTAATTAAAATAAAGTGTTATTATATTTAAAATTAATATCATTATAATCACAAATTTTGAGAATGTTATTTGTTGGAACAAAGTTTTTAAAATTCTTGTCAGATCAAATAGGCTGGAAGCAATAAACTTTTATCTCTTTATTCCTCAAAATATGATTCAAATAATAAAGAAATTCAGAATGATTGTTTGAAAAAAAATTGTTAAAAACAAAAGTGAAATAGATACTACATGATTGGTACTTCTTTGTGAATGTTCTGCAAATTAAAGGAATTTGTTCCCTCCGCATAATTGAACTTACCTGTAATCCACTTTGTCAGCATTCGTACTGTCAATGATGACGATGACCATCAAACAGAGACACGTAAATGCGTTTAATTTTATTAAGGAGGTATCAAGATACTTCAGCTTCATTCTAGTGTCGACGCAGGAAGTGGAAAGCGCTTATAAATTATATTTCACCAAATTGAATATTTCGCCGAAATAAACTAGAATATTTATTATTCACATACAGGACTAGTGAAGGAAAGCAGAATCAAGATTCTATGTAAATAACAGCTATCAGAGAATAAATAACATTCTCGATTTTATAAATCACAGTCATAATTGTAACAATGTATGAAGTTTGTTTACACAAGATTACAGTATATTTATTTTTTTTTAAATTGAACAAGAATAGCTAATCCGACAGCAATTTGACAAAAGCAACTAAAAAACAAGGTATGAATAATGAGTTTGTATAGGCGTATTCAATTTTTGATCTAAAACAATAGAAAGCCAGTTATGCTATTGCTTTACAATAATGCGTTTTTTATTAAAGCTAAACAAATTTCGACAAATTCGGAATTTCAATTAAATGATTATGTTAATGAAATTCTTTTTTATTACACAGCTGAAGTTAAAGCATGTTTTTCAGAAAATCCACAAAAAATATTACGATAAGATGCTTGCTTACATAAATTTAAGATAATTTGTTTCGAATCATTTACCCCAAATAAGATAAAGTTGGTAACATTCACATGTAATTCTTTGAGTATCAGGGCAATTTGAAAAAAATCATGCGAACTCATTCTCTCGATTAGAAGAATAAAATTTCCATTTAAGTAACCTATAACAAAGGTTCACTTTCGAAATCAAAAATTGAAACGATAAAGAATGTATTGGCCTATATGTGATATTTGACATTAATTTCTATGATAACGTCGTTCAACAAGAAAATCAAGTATATTACTTTGAAGTGAAATCATGATATCAAGAATTTTTTACAATGTATCGATTAATTTGAGTAGAGCCTATTTGGACATTTCTAATTTTAAATGGAGAAATAAATCGTGCGTGTAAGTATAAATTTATTCTAGAACAGTTCTAATCAACACAGTTGAAACGCCATCTTCTTTACTCAAGAATTTAGCTTTATTTCGAATACCGATACTACAAAATGCTCCAGATATTGCTGTCCAGTTGAGCTCGGGTGTAAAAAATTGCATATTTTAATTGTCTTTTCTAGAGCTGCATTAAATCAAATATTTGATTTTTACTAAAAAATTCAACGACCGACTTATATATATATATATATATATATATATATATATATATATATAGCATGACTATGTTTATATTAATTTTATTCTTATCTGTACACAGCTATTAATTTCAGTTTATCAGTCATTATATTCTTATATGTACAGATCGCTATTTTCAGCTTTCCAGTCTTGATTGTAGCACGACTAATGATTATTCATTTTATTTTTGTATGTACAGAGTACTTTTTGAAGATTAATGATGTTCGTTATACTAGATTATGAATATTGCTCATTTTATGAAGCTCATTGAACGACATTTCACCAATTACTTTCCCAATGCCTGGTATAATAAATTCATTCTTGCTGAATTGTCTGGCACCACTAAATTTTGAAGCAGTTACTATTCAAACGAAAGTTATAAACTCAAGATTAGTGACAAATCCAGACAGGGAAGCCAATTTGTGTCACCACAAGTTAGGCCAGCCAGCACCGCCAACACAATAAGAAAACAATTTTACATAATAGCACAATTCATCATTTATTGAAAATGTAATACTTTTATAATAAAAAAAATTATTTAAGTGTAGCTCACACACACACACACCATATATATATATATATATATATATATATATATATATATATATATATATGTATATGCATATATGTATATAACAGAAAGCGCCAGACCTAAACATTCAAAAATTTCATCAAAATGATATTTTAATTGACTGGCCACGAATCACAAACCCAAAAACAATTTGCTAGCATCCAGGCAAGTTCAAACACCCACCAGACCAGACCCAACAATCATTCGATCGGATTGGAAACATACTGAAGAAATAAAACTGCTGCACATACGGTACCACGATCATTGTAAACAGCGAAATTTTAAAGCAAAATGAACATTCCACACTGCAATCCGCACACCCTGCGCTGTTACCAAGGGGACAGAATAAAATTTAGGAACAAGGCGAAACAAAAGACGACACTCGGGCGAAAATATACGTACAGGTAACTGCCATTAACCTAATCTCAGATATTACTTTACAATATAATGAGAAACCCCCTATAGGAAAACAGATGCACACACGGACACGTACGTAAATACGCTTACTTATCAGAACAAAAAATAAAAATAAGTTAAACCGAGTCAGACTTCTTGCCAGTCGCATAATCAAATGAAAACTCAGGATATATATAAATGAAAAAAATATGCATATATAATTGAATGTGTGTGCTATTAAACAAGCCAATCTCAAGTGTAGCTCGACTGTCTATTGCAGGAAAATTGATAGCACTCGTAGGTTGGTAAAATTTGATTCCTTTAAATTTCCATTTTCACAGCTTGTCTTTGTCTTTGATTGATGGGTTCGCATGGGTCCCATCACATTTAAGCCGTCCTTATGTGTACTGTCCACCAAAAATACTGAATTACCAAGTTGTCAGAAAAATTCCACGACGATTCGGAGCATCCTTTTTCGTTCCATCCTCAGGTCATTAACACAATACTCAACAGAATAACATGTGGTATCCTCATTCAAGACAGATCTATTTATATTTATTTTTCTTCTTAAAGTATTTTTGTCTGCCCACTAATACAGCTTTAAAAATACTTCAACTATACACACATGAATACGCAAAAATACCTACTCTAACACATACACAAAATTATACACACCTATGTGTGTGAAATCATCTGAATTGGCATATATAGAATAAATATAAGCAAACCGTATGAATTAACTCACACGCCTACCCGTCATGTTACGATTTTATAGTTACATTTCAAAATGCGTAGAAGAATCAAGCAAACTTTGTTTTTGCAAATTTTTTGCAGTAATGCTCCATTCCCGGTGTACCTAACCACACTAAGTTAATGATCTAAAGATGGATTGGAAATTGACGTTGCGTAGCGTTTTGAGAAAATAAAAAAAGCTGCGTACTACAGCATTTTCTGTGGACTGTGCACGTGTGGACGGCTTAAGAATGACGAGACCAGTGAGAACTCATTAATCACGACAAACAATACACCTGGAAATGTAGAGGAATCTCGAATTTTTATCGACTTATGAGTCCTATTAATTTTTCCACAACAGGCAACTGCAGAAACAGTATGAAAGTTGACCGCACTGCGAAAAACGTATATTTTATAAGATAATTGTAACTCGGGTGGTTTCAGTGATATTTCACACGTGCCCGATTGTGTAGTTTTAATATTTTATCCACTAAATTGACACGAGGTTATTGTGAATGCATTTGATGTATTGATGTCCCTAAAATGTTACATGAACTTCAATTACGTCGTTTCACACGATGAGTATAAAACAAATAACTCATTTAAAGGGTAAATTAAACCTTAGCCTCTGTCATCTTAATTATTTGGTTGCATGTTGCAGTTGTGGACATACAAACACATTTTCCGCCCACCTATCTGGTGACACGTCGTCAGAAGTATAAACAATATGGCTTGCATTATTAGTTTGTTTATAAGATTTGTGAAGCATTCTGGAGTGGGGAATGATACAAAAACTTTATCCGAAATATTTCAATAAAAATATTGACCATAAAAAATCCAACATTTCAGTACTACTTAAATAAAAAATACGACCGGACATTGATCAAATAATTCAACCTAAACAAAACGTGGAAAATACAAATTTTAAGGCAAGTGGAATGTACCTCATTCTTGAAATTATGCTTAAAATTTAGTACTGTACCTCAATGCTTTAGATTCAGACTACCATTTCAGCTAGAGAGGGTAGGAAATATTCTGAAACCGGTACTTTCTGTACATTTAATGAAATTATCGGTAAAAAATTAAGAAAGAAGATAATATGAACTAATTAGAGGAAACACTAAAATAAGATCAAAGTTGCTCTTGATATTACATGCAACGGACCTTAAATATATAAAAGAGTTCACTGATAAGGCTTGGAATAAAGAAATTAAAAAGGTTTCGGATTTGACCGCATTTTGCTTGTGCG
>JAQBSW010000442.1:0-204417 GCA_029291075.1 Eudiplozoon nipponicum
ACATTAACTATCAAAATTTTTTTTAACCTTACGTTATTTTTCGTATTTGTCTCACGTGGCATAACCAGCTGTTCTTAGCTAACAATTGTGTAGCATTTTTGAACAGTTCTTTGGTATTATGCCATCTCTGAGGCAATGTTCGTGTACATATTTTTATGCAGTTACCTTTGATTTTAATGTATATATTTTTACATTATAATGTATTTCTCACACATGACATCACACTGCCTATTTTGGTATGACCAGCTACTTAGAGCTAACGCTTTCGTGTAGCAACACTAAGTAGTGATCAGCTTCATATCATGGTACAGGCCACTTTCAATGCATATCTCAACTTTATCAATTGCACAAAGACCACTCTACAAATGTCATGACCACAACGTCGAGCACTCTAGCTCCTTTGGTCGTATACAAACACATTGACAACGATCCAACCTGCTTAGGTTTTAACTTAAACCTGGCAAATTCAGAGGCGATTTACCTCGAAATCTTCACGCTGCGGCTCCCAAACTTACACTGCTCTATTTTGCCTCACGTGGTATGACCGACCACTAGAGCTAACAATTTGTGTAGCAATTCCTAGTGGTTACCTGGCATCATATCATTGTTGAAGCAACCAACAAGCATATTTAAGCCCAGCACTTATGGTTCATCATATTTTTGCTTAACTTGGTTCGAACTCTGTCATGCATTTCTTATCTAGCCTCGCAGAGAGGAATTTTTTTTCCTTTTTTTTCAGAGAGGAAAGTGTTGTAACGACACAAATTAATGGCCGACATATTGCGTAAATTAAATTCAATTTTATTTACGTTGCACCAATGAGAAAAAAGCGAAACTTGCCGTTTAACCAATAGTGTGCAAGTAGACATGTGCATGCTATTTAAGCACGGCAATTTACCATGCAAGTCAGTTGTTGCAATTGCATTCTGCCTTGCTTCACGCGTGTGCGTTCTGTCGGCTGTCAATACCTACGCTGGTGATTTGATAGTTTCACCAACAATTGGCTATATCCGTGACTCATCTTGTTGCGGCATAACCAGCGAGACGAGCCAATTAATTGCAGAACCTGAACGACGTTATCCACATCGTGATTACAACTCTACAAGAAGAACAACAACAACCAGAGTCCACCCAAGGCTCTAGAACATCTTCACACTCTGAACAATTCTGGAGAACGCATTACCAGGCCCTCTTAAGGGCCCCCTATCAGTTACAAATCTCTATTCAGAGCACCTTAACCGAGTTTGTAACGTCGTACGGCATTTACTTGAAGCCGGGACGTTTACAAAATTGGCGACCGCGCCAGGATACTGATTATTGTTCTGATTTTCTTGGTATAAATAAAATTGACTTTCTTTTTCATCTATTTGGGATAAAAATCGATTTAAAATTTGCGTTTTATCTACCGTGATCGTGGTCTTCTGGTAATTTTGTTGGGTATATATTCGTGGATTTGTGTTGAATTTTTTTGGGGGATATAATAATAATACATTACTGTTCACATTTAACTATGCCTATCCGAATTTCAGGGAACAATGGGCTATTATAATGACATAAGTTAAAAACATAGCAAACAGTGAACTAATTATTTGTGAATTTCTATCATTGAAGTCTTTACACGAATGTTATCCATTTATTTTCAGTAACAACTTTTAACAGTGACTATGTTCATATCATCATGTATTTTCAGTCGGTTGCATATATTCATTTCAATTTAGACGTTTGTGAAAGAATAATTGCTGGCTTGCAAGATATGCTACTTTATAAACAGCGTTCATATTGCTACCGTCTAGTACATGGATAATTTTGTTTAACTGTGACTTGTGCAGAAGAAATTCATCTTTGTGAACAATGTTCTTATTTTTGCCGTCCAGAGTACGGACAATTTAGTTTGACGGTGACTGGTGTTTAAGACATTCATTTATGTTAAAATTTAATTTTATTGCCGTCTAGAGCACGGTCAATTTGGACTACTTATGATTCCATACGCGGTGTTTTTTACAATACATATGTGATCATTCGCATTGGTCTTCTCTCATCACCCATCGGGAAAAAGCCGGGGATTAATCATGTGCACGGATCTCCACAGCCGCTCCCAAACTAATGTAGGGAATTAGAAATCTCGTAAAAGTCCCCTACACTATATCTTTTGATGCTATTTTGAATGCGATTAATTTATTGAATATTGATCCGAATATTTTTAGATTACTTAAATACTATTTATATAATCGCAGAATGAGTATTCAAGTTAACGATTTGATATCAAAGTCCACAAGAGTAACAAGTGGAATTACACAGGGATAAAGTTTGGGGCCAATTTTATTTAAAATCGTATTTTTACATTTGGAAACTAAGATCCTTAACAGTCGAGTTTGCAAATTTGCTGATGATTTAAAAATAATCTTTCCAATTGATCCAAAAAATGTCGAATTCTCCAAAAATAATGTGACATTAGATTTGTGGGATTTAAGTAGATATTTGATAACACTAGTGCTGAGAATAAACAATAAAAAGACGAGAGCTTTAAAAATAGGTAACAGAACAGACTTTAATTATGCTTTAAATCATGTTTGCGAGCTTGAAGTAAACACCAACCCCATTGTATTTAACCAGTCTTCGAACAACATAAGAAAACTACTGCCAGCCGCAACGCACTGACGCGTTTCGACCTTCCACGATCATCATCAGAGTACGACGGGAAACTGACTATCGAGGATCAAACCGCATTTAATATATATGGAAATCAAATTAAGATATGCGGCTCTCACCAGACTTTAATTATGTTTATTTTCATGATGCTGTGATTAATGGTGTGTTTGAGATTAAACTTATGAAAGAAATAAAGGATATTGGCATAACTATTCAAATTAAAGCTTCTGCTGAGAGACATTGAAATTATAGTAGGCAGTACCAATAGAAGGTGGGCACTAATAAATCGAAATATCTTATCGAATGACATAAAACGTAAAATTTATATAATATGGATTAGACCGATACTATAATATGCTGCCTCTACATGGAATTCATTAAAAAAGGGTTTATCCAATAAGATAGAAACTGTACAAAGAAAAGTTGTGAAACAAATTAGCCCTGTCTCCTGCACTATATACGCCACTAGATTACAGTTTTTATCACTGCAAACTTTATGGTTTCGGAGTATGTGCTATTGCATAAAAATTTTCCATTTGAACCAGTGGACTGGTGCCTATATGAATCCAATAAGAAAGAGTCATGAAGTTGGAACTAGATCTGGACATTTGGCAATATCACCTCCTTTGTTGGGGAATGTTGCGGGAAAGTTATTCTCTTTTTCGAAAATATACGAAATTTATAATCAATTGCCAAAGCGGCTTAGAGAAACGCCTCTATCTAAGATTTCTTTTAAATATTTATCTACTGAACTAGAAAAGGTCTACAATCCTGCTGATATTTGTTATTTTGATTATGATAATACTTTCTCATGGTTGAATAAAAGATAAGGATAATTGTTATCGGAAACAGAATTTCTTGAGATTTTTATTTCCAAGTTTTGTATTATTAAAATTGAAATGTTATGCATTATATCATAATGTTAGTCAATAATACATACAATCAATTGCTAGTCATGGTTCTCATTTTTTTGCATTATGTTACACTCGAATTATACCTTAATTTTTCCTCTTTTTGATGATGAATCTATTATTCTTTACAGCCGAACTTTCTGATATTGATATATTGTACAGTACAACTAGTGAGTTTTACTTATCTACATGCGACTAATTGCACATTTTTATGTGATGTGATATCTTTTTTTATATTGTACATTTTCCAATTTCATTATTTGATGCAACATGTGTGGTTTGAATCCAAATAAAGATATTCTATTCTATTCTATTCGTAACAAGTGAGACGGAGCAACATTTGCTTATTTTATCCTCATGTGTGCCAGTTATTGCAGAACTTCAAAGAAATTACTCAGTTATTCTGTCGCCACTGATTTCAACACCACAACAGATGGAAAAATAACCCATTCAACCAGAGCTGGTCTCAAGTGTCTAGGTGTATTTCTAGATACTGATACACTAATTAACTTTATTGACATTTGTCGGAGAACACAATGCCGGCCCTAATAAGGGCCCTCCAACAGTACACAAACTCAGCAATCCTGGGTTCCTAACTAACTTGGTAACGTTGTACGGCATTTTCTTGAAGCTGGGGCGTTTACGTGTCCAACAATTTATCAACCTCCGCAATTGTTCTCAACAATGGAATCCGATTCTCTACAAGGTTTTTTATATATTTATGAAAAACTTACCACAGTCATATGTATGCATGATGGGTTTTATTATCTAGAGGAGTTTTTGCTATGTACTAAAATATCGATTATTTGTTTATATACGTTTTCGCGTCTGTGCCTATTATGAAATGTTCCACTTTTTTATTCCATTTTTTTTAATTTTTAATATTCATATAAAATTTAGTTTTTCTGAAGGCTGCGTCAATAAATTTCTTAATATATCTGGCGAAATCAATCTATTCAAAAGCGCAAGAAATGGAGCAACAATTCTTAATAGAACAGATTGCTCATCCGAAGAGTGTCTTACATTATGTTGTTCAAATCCGAAGTGTGATGCCGCTTATGTACAGAACGCAGTATTGATCATTTTATTATTATTAAGACGTGTTTCACATTGAATTGTGATGGAAAGTGTACCATAAATCGTTCGGATTTGTATATGATATACACAAGAATATTGCCAATAAATGGGGCCAATTTAGATGATCTCGATGATCACGACGAGTATCTTCTAATGAATACGAAACTTTTAACCAAATATCAGTTCGTTTTCTCTCTCGTTGTGTCGATACTTGGCGTTTTGCTTGCTGTTTTCTTTATATTTTTCGCCATTATTCGAACTGTCCAACTGTGTTACATGAACCGTTTTACCGGAAATTATTACGGAAATTCTGTAATAAAATATCAGGAATTGCTTCTTAGCAATACAGGAGGGGCAGGTATACAAGAAAATACATATAAATATCGATGACTATCGATCCTGTTAAATGCTACTCGTCTTCCATGATCTTGTTTTTTACCAATAAAATTTTGAACAATTAAAAGTTTTTTTAATGAAGGAAATTTTAATATGAAACCTCGTAGTTATCGAGATTTTTCATCTGGAATTCAAGAGAAAAATGTTCCTATCGCTTGTGATTCGTCATTTACCAAACTGTATTCTTTGATAACTTCACATGTTACAATCATTCCTCACTTTGTATCTACAGGAATTGATTTCGGCATAAATTAACTTGCTCTTTTTTCTTCATATATACACATGAGCAAGTTATTGTGTATGAGAATGAGAAAAAAAACTGTATCTGTTTAGGACTAACCATCTTTAATAGATTATATCGAGAAGAAAGATACCCATTAGCTGCCTCACAATGCAACTCCCTCTAGTTCCGAATTATTTTAAGATAATAAATAAAATACATTGGTCAACGGATTGTCCGGAAACTTCGCTTATTTTTTAGATGAAAACCTGTTGTTTATGCAGTTTTAGTTAAAAATAAGTCAATGTTTTATAAGTAAGGTGTTAAAAGTCAATCGTAGTCGGGTACACCTTGAAGCAATTGAGAGTTCTCAAAAGACTAGCAGAAATTGACTTATTGAAACGTATCAAATTCTGACTTTTCTAAAAGCATTTCAAAATTTTTTTTCGAACTTGGGAGATAATCCAAAAGCGTTTATAGTGATCGTTTGTAGACGAATAATTTTGATTAGAACATCATCAAAAAAAATCCTGCAGAAAACTCGTTTTGCCGAAAACAAATATTATTAGTTGCTGATAATTCCAGTGTGATATAGTTATAAAATTAGTTGTCACGTTCTATTTCAAATTGGAGCCTGCGCTGAGTAGGAATAGCACGCTTCTTTTGCTCTTCGTGTATTTTTCGACCGATATTGGCAGTGGCCATCTTTCATGTAACGGAGAAGATTGATTCTCCGATAGGTGGTTGTAACGATGTACCGAACAACGACATATTTCTACTAATTTTTGGACGGATTCTCCCCCCAGAATTGTGTAGTAAGCCCGTACAAGTCCTTCTGGAACGTCCTCGTAACATACGCAGAGAAAAAGAACCGTCACTTCAATAGTTTCCAGTCCACCATGAGTTTAAACGGTTTTGTCACTTCCTCAAAAGTGAGAGTTTTGTTAGCATTCTTGTATTTGTATGAATAGGTCATTTCATCACTGACGAAGTTGTTTGCAAAGAGGCAAATTGAGGAATTTTTAAGGAGATGTGTTCAGAAACCATTGTCTCTCATACGCTCTTAGCAGGATAAATACTGCTGAGCATTAAATTTGTAGATGTTTATCATTATATGTTTTGTGCCTTGCAGCAATCCTCTTACGAAACTTACAAGTCTATATTCCTCTTAATTCTATTGCATTCGTCACTTGTCGCAGAGCTTGAGCTCTGGTGGTTATGGTTAACAGTCACTTAGACCTGGAGAAAAATTATAAACCGATTTGGTTGGTTAAAAGATCAATTTACTGATCTATTATTCATTTTCGAGCGCATAAAAGATGACATTCATTGTTTACCTTTCAGAAATTGATTGATCTGAGTATGGTGACATTTCATCATGCAATATGTGTTTAACATCACTTCGCTTCATTGAAGGTTACTATCGGTGATGCTGAAAGAGTAAATTTGCGAAGAGAATCAAGATTAGGGCAAGATTGGTCAGCCGGCCTCCCTTGTCATAGCTATTTTCCTACAATATCCATCTGCCTAAAGCTTCATTACATGCGCAACCTTGACCTCGTTTGCTGGTAGTCATTAAGATGTCGGAACGCTGCTTAAGGGAAGATGTTATACCTGATAGCATTTCAAAGAACGTATCCTTGTTATGAGCCGCATGGTTGATATCACATACATGATCATGAAATTAAAGACAAGGTTTTCTACGCAGAACCCCTTGATTAAAGAAATATTAAGTCTAATTGAGATTTATTCTAAGTTTAACGCGATACAAAGCAGTGTTTTTCTTCCTCCATATTCACTATTCATTTGTAGCCCATGCTTGTAATTTTACTTAATATTTGGAAATGATGTACTCGGGATAAAAGTTTCTCTAGAATCCATAATTATGTATACTGAATAACAATTATATATGATTAGTGCTAACTCAACGTGATAGCTAATTTAACCCTTTCCTTGAATCAAGTTTGCGTGCTTGAAGTAAACACCAATCCAATTTTATTTAACCAGTCGTCGAACAATATAACAAAACTACCGCCAGTCGCACGCACTGATGTGTTTCGACCTTCCATGATCATCACGGAGAACGATGGCAAACTGACTAACGAGGGTCAAACCGTAACGCATATATATGGAAAGCAATATTGGGTATGCGGCTCTCACATCTAGAATAGAATATCTTTATTTGGATTTAAACCACACATGTTCCATCAAATAATAAAATTGGAAAATGTACAATATAATAAAAGTTATCACATCACATAAAAATGTGCAATTAGTCTCATGTAGATAAGTAAATCTCACTAGTTGTACTGTACAATATATCAATATCAGAAAGTTCGACTGTAAAGGATAATAGATTCATCATCAAACATAGGAAAAATTAAGGTTTAATTCGAGTGTAACCTTATGCAAAAAAGAGAACCATGACTACAATTGATTGTATGTATTGTTGACTAACATGGTGATATAATGCATAACATCTTCAATTAATAATACAAAACTTGGAAATAAAAATCTCAAATCCTTAGTATTACATTTGTATGCTGGATATGTGGATGTACAATTTCTATGCAGTTACGAACATTGGACTGCTTGCAGCTTTCTGTACACAAAACACACACATATATATATATATATAATATATATATATATATAATTTAATTGGCAACGAAGACCAACTGGCTCAGAAATTGAAATGATAAGGTACAAATCAAAAATAGGATATGTATAGTTAAATGAAATTGTGAATAGCAACGTATTTAAAGATAGGGGTGAAAAGAGTTGTGAAAGAGCGCTTTCATCTGAAGTCATTCTGAGGAGAAAGAGAATCCGTTTGACTAAGTATCGATCGACTAGATTAAAGCTCGTAAAGTGTTCGAGTATCAATGCAGGATTTGTTGTTGTCGGGTTAACGAATTTGAGATTGAGTTAAAAGGCGAGAAAAGACCAGCTACAGGCTTTGACCGTCAGAATTCTTTGCCATAATTTTCGAGTTTCTGTCGGGTAATATTGACTAGGATAAAGTCGATTAGAGTCAAAGTATCAGTATCGCGTGCAGGGTTCACTGACTTCAGCTGGATTAGGTTGCCACTATTGGCAGACGAGGAAGAACCAGCGTCAAATGTATACCGTTAGATGGTCCAGAGGAGTTTTCGCGATTCCGATTTTTTACTAAAACAAAACGAGGAGAATTAGTAGAGCAAGACCGCAACCTTGATTATAATAATTGTTATCACCACCCGCGCAACCAATGTTCGTTTAATTATATAAATGTTCATTTCAATACCACTTCCCCATGTAATGTGGTGTCTGTTCAGTAATGACAGATTGGGCATGGTTAGTTGGAACTTTTGGTCTAAATGGATGCCATATGAGCTCCACCTAAAGGAAAAATTGACTAACCAAGTTACATTAGTTAGTATATAACTGAAAATTGTGTGTAGTGTAGTGTGCGGCAGGATAGCTCAGTGGTTAGAGCACCAGATTCCGAAGCAGACGTGCCCAGGTTCGTATCCTGTCCGCGGCAAATTCTGGCCAGTACTTGATGAGTTCCCAATAAGGACGAAACCGGTCTACTGGATGAATGGCCTTTTCTACACTATACAATTCTTAGTTTATACTGACATATGTAAGTAATTAATGGGTCAGGTGTTTATATCAAGACCGCAACCTTGATTATAATAATTGTTATCACCACCCGCGCAACCAATGTTCGTTTAATTATATAAATGTTCATTTCAATACCATTTCCCATGTAATGTGGTGTCTGTTCAGTAATGACAGATTGGGCATGGTTAGTTGGAACTTTGGGTCTAAATGGATGCCATATGAGCTCCACCTAAAGGAAAAATTGACTAACCAAGTTACATTAGTTAGTATATAACTGAAAATTGTGTGTAGTGTAGTGTGCGGCAGGATAGCTCAGTGGTTTGAGCACCAGATTCCGAAGCAGACGTGCCCAGGTTCGTATCCTGTCCGCGGCAAATTCTGGCCAGTACTTGATGAGTTCCCAATAAGGACGAAACCGGTCTACTGGATGAATTGCCTTTTCTACACTATACAATTCTTAGTTTATACTGACATATGTAAGTAATTAATGGGTCAGGTGTTTATATCAAGACCGCAACCTTGATTATAATAATTGTTATCACCACCCGCGCAACCAATGTTCGTTTAATTAATTTAGTAGTTTGTCCGCAAATAGCCAAAACAACGGATGATTTTCTGATGTTAAATTGTGCCATGAAGCCAGAGGTAGGTTAAGGTCACCCACAACGATGTATTGATCGGAATATTGAGCGAAAAATGTGGGCATCAGCTGGGCCCCACGGGTGTCATTGATTATTGAGAGATTTAGGGGTCTATAGGCAACGCAAACAGATAGGCTTTGATATAGAATCAGTAGCTGAAATGAAAAGAATTCAAAACCAGTCGCAACTGGCGGTTAATGTCATTTGTGTCTATAGGAAACTCGTAATACTCATTTTTAAGCTACCGCCAGTCAGTGTGTGCGACTTGCGGTAGTTTTGTTATGTTATTCGACGACTGGTTAAATACAATGGGATTGATGTTTTCTTCAAGCACGCAATCTTGATTTAAACAATTGTTATCTCCACCCGGGAAATCAATTAATTTTTTAATTGTATTTCCTTTATATATGTGTGGCGAAAGCCGCAAACAATTAATGTTAGTGACTGCTTCGAAATTGCGCAGCCGAAATTTCAAATAAAGTTCAATGTATGCGAGACTACTAGAGGTGAGAGCCGCATATCTAATTGTGCTTTCCACATATAGGAAATGTGGCATGATCCTCGCTAGTCATTTTGCCGTCGTACTCTGATGATGATCACGGAATGTGGAGAACTGGTGATAGTTTTGCTATTTGTTCAACGACTGGTTAAATACAATGGGATTGGTTTTTACTTGAAGCTCGCAAACTTGATTTAAATAAGCCTTAAAAGAAACATGTTGCGCGACAAGGAATAGATGATGTTCTTGATTTTTGGGTTGCGTTCCCTTTTGCTTGATTTGATTTAAATAATTTTTTAAACCTTTTTGTCTGTTACATCATTATCTAAGGGGAGCGGATTTTTAAAATCAACTCGAATTGAAATTTTATTGCTACTTTACTTGAAATTAAATGTTACCATTCGCATATGATATGCTTTCGGTATTTCTTACTTTACGTATTGCACTTTCGAAACTGATTTCTTTATTATTTCACTCAATGCATTTATTATTGTTTTCTTAAATATCTATTTGGTATGAATATCGCGTTCAATCTGTTTAATTCTGCAGCTTGATATTTGAAATCGAATATTTAAGACATTTTAATTTCAGGGATTGAAGAATGCCACTTCTCATTCCCTACGAGTAGTTTGCGAAAAGGTAAGGACAAACCAGAGTGTAAGTGTTTTGCTTTTAGATACCTTTTTCTTATTTTCGACATTTAAGAAGGCGGTACAATTAAACAATAATTGATTGCGCGGGTGGTGGTAACAATGCTTTAAATCAAGTTTGCGGGCTTGAAGTAAACACCAACCCCATTGTATTTAACCAGTCACGAACATAACATATCTATATTTGATTCCCATATATATTCAATGCGGTTTGATCCTCGATAGTCAGTTTGCCGTCGTACTCTGATGATGATCATGGAAGGTCGAAACGCGTCAGTGCGTTGCAGCTGGCGGTAGTTTTGTTATGTTGTTCGTAGACTGGTTAAATACAATGGGGTTGGTGTTTACTTCAAGCCCGCAAACTTGATTTAAAGCATTTAAGAAGGCGGTTAACCTGCACTTCTTTATCATATTCTGAAACGAGACCACTAACTGTAAGCACAATTAATTTCTTCTGCATTCGTATAGCTCTTTATTGTCAATATGAACATCTCTAGCCTCTTCACAAGTTTTCTGGACGATAAATTTCGTTTCGTTGCAGCTCCACCTTAGGTGCAGCGCTAGTGATTTTGTACATCACCAACAGTCATCTCTATGATTACTGTTTACAATTTTCTAATGGTGTGCCTTAATTGCTTTACTAGAGATTCATTATATTTAAGCTACTCTAACGGAAACTCAACAGAACACAACGACGAGATTTTACCACCGTTAGCAGGTGACCGATCTTCATAGCCATTTAACAAAGCAAATGGTGCTTGCCTCACTTTCGTGCTGGCTGAAGTCTTCAAATCTACAGAAGGAATTAGTATCCAGATTCCTCTCAAGCTATCATTAATGTCTATTTATCTCAATCGTTTTCATTTTATTTTTTCCACGAGGAACTTCCTCAAAATTACCGAGAGAACTTTTCTTTCTCAACTTCCACTAACCCCACCTTTGTCATTATCCTAATTTAAACTGTATCTCGACCTTTCAAATTGTCGGGTCAGATGGTCTTTCTTGCCAAACAAAAATGTTTTAATATGAATTTTATTTTTAATCTTACGTCAACCTATGATAAATCACTCTTTGTTTCTTTTTGCAACGGAAATTCTAATTACCTATTTTTATGTTAAATGTAAGTCAAAATTACGAAAGTAAGATAGAGGAACCTCACACACGTTTTAGTCTGACGGGTGTCTTCTCTAGAGAATTTTTCTCGTGAAAATTTATGAACGTATTTGCGACCGAGGAAGAAACTTTTCTACTTTTAAGGATACCTTTAATTTATTTATAAGAATCATTTCTGTAATTAAAGTTTGCAGACGGCGCACAAAGATTTTAAATTTCCGTAACATGCCTTAACGTCAATTCGGTTTTTATAATAATTTAGGATACTCAGTCAAAAACATTTTAAGAAATCCAATGTCAGTGGCACCGGGATGTTTGTATACATAGATATAATATTCTAACTGATCAATCTACCACTTTATAATAATCTGTGTTCTTCAATAAAATCAGTAAAGTGTTTATAAGTCTATAATCTAAAAATTGGGAATATTTTCTCATTCCACATCAAAGAAATCTTGAAATTTGATAAAGAGGTGGATTTGGACATTGAAAATTGTCACGCAAAAAATTATGATGACGCCAGCCTTAAAACTTACGTTGTTGGTGTGACGGCAAATCTTTATATTGTTGAATTTCCATGTGCTGAATCCAGTTCTACATTGTCCAGCTAATACTCTCTTATAATTTCTTATAGGCCTTATATTTATTTCGTTTTTTATAAATATTTTCATTGTAATTTGTCTACTTTATCGCAGCATTAGCCCAAGCTTCGTCACCTTTTAGATACATTGCAATGGTGGATACTAAATCAACACTTTAAATCTATAATGTTGTTACTTGCGATCTAAAATAAGTGTTGCTTTATAACATTCAAATTTTGATTTTTATTTATCTCAGAAAAATTTGACAATCTTTTCTTTCATTTATAGGCATTTCAGAGTTTAGTCTTCAGTTAAATATGTAAAGTTGGTTAATATTGGGAATCATCATGTATACTTTTACAGCCCGTTTAGATAATGCGGAATTATTTGCGGTGTACTAGGAGGATCTAGAAATTTCCAAGTTTCCTTGTTTCTTATTGTATCTTGGTCTAAAAGTTTTAATTTCCTTATTTCTTGAGTTACCCTTAAATCATTGTATGCATTTTGTGACCTTAGGTAGCAATACCAATCTTTTTGGGGTTTTCTGCAATATAAATTCTACTTTTTCTGAGTATTTATTGATTTTATAATATTTAAAAGATTTCTTGCTTGAGAGAAATATATAACTGAAGCGGTAATCTAAATCATGGGCATCGTGATTGTGCAAAATATCTCTCAAAGTCTGATTCTATGCACGTAAAGGAGACCACACGTGCAATAAAATATCTAAGAGGATAACCTAGAACAGAAGGCAAATATGGGTCTATTCTGAGACTAGTCATAGATAGGCGCTCACAGGAGACATGTCAGAAGATAGAATGGCAATTGTGTTAACACATTTCGATATGTGATCACTATAGAATTATCAGATTATCTAAAGAATAAATTTTGATAAAATCCAAAATTACCATCATGTATATATATATATATATATATATATATATATATATATATATATATATATCTTCTTCAGAACCAGAAGTACGAAACATTGAACGGTATGATTTGATAGTGATACAATAAAACAATAATTGATTGCGCGGGTGGTGGTAACAATTCTTTAAATCAAGTTTGCGAGCTTGAAGTAAACACCAATCCCATTGTATTTAACCGCGTCAGTGCGTTGCGGCTGGCGGTAGTTTTATTATGTTGTTCGACGACTGGTTAAATACAATGGGATTGGTGTTTAATTTATTAGTGTGTTAGAACATAATTTGAACGATTTTTAAGTTATTGCATACTTTATGCGAACAAAAACAACTCTTCAATAAGACATACGCTTGTATAGAAAAGCAACAAGTTTGGTGTGTCGGTTAGCGACTGTTTATACTGTTCGATGAATTTTGAGAAGAGAATCATGCTTCTAGATGACTTGTCGAAGCGTGGGTGGTAAATTTTTTATTTTAGTTTTAATTAATTATGCATGCATGAAACTCCACGCGTTTAGTGTACTGCAATTCTATTGACGAAATTGTCGTTCTTACTCATAGTGGTAAAGATTATGCTGAACGTGATTGTTTATTATGATAAGCAGTAAAATGTTTACCTTAGGAAATAGGCTTAGAGTCATTCCAGTTTATCAAATAGTACATTGCTTATGTGGCTCAAAGCAAGGTCGTTAAATTCCACCAAACAGAATATGCCAGTACTCATTTCTCTTTGTTTTTTAATGATAGCAAGGTAACAAAACGCTCGGATTTGAATATGATGGTAGCAATATGCTGTTTAGTACTAGTTATTGTGCGCACGGATAGCATAGTGGGATTGATATCTATTTAAAGAGCGCCAGCTAAATTTTAAAACTGTACACGTCGCCTGAGCAATCAATGATTGCATAATTTGAAAAAAGAATTATTCTACCGTGCCAACTTCTTAAATGATATCTGCTAGGTTAGTAAATATTCTATGAGTAACCCGTTATTACCCGATTTCAAGACGAGTTACCTAGATGTATTGACCTTTAATGACATGATTTGGCGACTGAGTTTACTGTTGAGGTATCATCAACTTATCTGATGATTTCGCCACGTTTAAGGGAACATTGATATTAAAGAATTTGCACTAGCTTTTCACCCTGTGAGTCTCCAACTTTGGATAGGCAATGGAATAAATGTCATTCCGTCCAGTGAGAAAAAAGCAACATCATGTTTCTCGTACACACTCGATTTTGGGCAAATCCACGTTAATGGTTATCATGAAGTCTAGAGATGATATGACATCAATCTTTAATGAGTGCTAGGCTTCCGAATTAATTTGGAATTTATTATTTATAACAGCTTTAAGTGTCTTGGCAGTATCTCATCTCTGATATGTTAAGACGTTATACTCTTATTGTAAATATACGTTAGCAACTCTTGTGAGTTTATTGAGTGAATAGGAATTTTTACATAGATTTTGAATGGAACCATTTCGTTTAACAATCATTGATTGTGCAGGTGGTGGTAATAATTATTTAAATCGAATTTACGTGCTTGAAGTAAAAAACAATCCAATTGAATTTAACCAGACTACGAACAACATAAAAAACTACCGTCAGTCACACGTACTAACGCTTTTTGACATTTCATAATCATCATCAGAGTACGTCGGAAAACTGACTAGCGAGGATAAAACCGAAATGGATATACATGAAAAGAAATATTAGATATGCGGCTCTCATCTCTAGTAGTCTCATAATTTGTGCTTGCATACCCAAACATTGTTTTTGCAGCATCCGCCGCATATATATTGGTAATACAATTAAACAACCATTATTTGCGCGGGTGGTGGTAACGATTCTTTAAGTCAAGTTTGCGAGCTTGATGTAAACACCAATCCTATTGCATTTAACCAGTCGTCAAACAACATAGAAAAAATAGTCAGTCAAACCATTTGGTTTATGGATTGGATGGAACTCATGACCTTCAATATTATATATTCTGATCAGATTTTATGCTTTCGACAATTTAGATGGTCCCAACCGGTCTAATGGGTGAACTGCCTTTTCCACACTGCAAAACTTAGTTTATATTGAAGAATGTCTGTACATAATGGGTCAACTGTTTATATCAAGATCACAAACTTGATTACAATAATTGTTATCACCGCCCGCGCAAATAATGTTTGTTTAATTATAAAAATGTTCATTTCAATACCACTTCCCAATGTAGCGTGGTTTCTGCTCAGTAATGACAGATTGGGGCTGGCTATTTGGAACTTTGTGTATAAATGGATGCCATATGAGCTCCACCTAAATGAAAAATAGACTAACCAAGTTACATTAGTTAGTATATAACTGATAATTGTGTGCAGTGTAGTGTGCGGCAGGGTGGCTCAGTGGTTAGAGCACCATATTTCGAAGCACAGGTGCCCAGGTTCGAGCCCTGTCCGCGGCAAATTCTGGCCTAAATTACATACGAAAAACTCTAAATTCTGGTGTATTAATCATTACTTTGATGAATATTTTTTCAAGATTGCATTGTTGAATGTAGCTGTAGTGTGCAATACCTGTCTTAATTTCATCAGCGATAAACACAAGGTTGATGTAGACTTCTTGTCTGGTTGGTATAAATAAATTTTGTATAAGCACAAATTGGATTAAGATATTGAAAATTCTTTTAGTAGAATATATATGAAAAAGTGGATAATCGGCAGTGTTGAAATCTCTTAAAATAATTCTGTAGGTAAAAATTAATCGTTTATTATATTGCCCAAGGTGCTGGAGATCGTTGGACCAGATTGTGGGTCTACTGTAATCAAGATGTAGACATCCAAGCAGGGCAAACCCATTGAAGTGAAATTTCAATAAAGATGCCCCAGTATTATATTTGGATGTACGTATATTGCGAAAATTTATTGTGTTGTTTAAATATATGTAAGTGCTTTCGCCTTTACTTTAATTTCTGCCACCCCAGAATTTTTGCATAATTTAACATTTTTTATTTTTCAATTATGAGCGCTATGACTGTATTGCATTTCATAGACAGCAATTAAAAATGGTCTTGGTTCAGTAGGGACTACGCAAAAGGATCTTTATTTTTGCCTTAAAGATCTTGTGTTGAGTTACAATTGTATCGTTTTACCGAGTGTGGAATTGGAGCTAATGTGAGTGGTCTGTATTCCTGCAACATTTATGGTTCGATGAGGTGGCATATAAATTGAACTTATGTGACAGACATTGGCATATTTGTAATTTTTTGGTGCTCATATATAAAACTAGGTATTGGATATTGCGTAACGAGTAACAGATTAGTTCAAATAGGACCAGAAGTATATACCAAAGGAGCGTGAACAAGCGGTCTAATCACATGTTCACATACATTTCGTCCATATTCGTCAGTAGGAGCTGGCATTACACTCCAAACCTATTATATATTTTGTAAAAATTGTAGATTTGTTTGGATTTTGGTTCCCTCACTATATATTCTTTAAATCAAGTTTGCGAGCTTGAAGTTATCACCAATCCCAGTGTATTTAACCAGTCGTTTTAGAACAACATAGCAACACTATTGCCAGTCACACGTACTGACGCGTTTAGACTTTCCATAATCAAAGTACGATACAGAAAAACTGACTAAAGGAAAATGAAAACCGTAATCCACACACACACATATATATATATATATAAATGTATATATATATATATATATATATACATATATATATACTTACATATATATATATATATATATATATATATATATATATATATATATATATGTAAAGCAATTAGAAATGCGGCTCTCGCCTCTAGTAGTCTCGCATACAATGTACTGGAAATGTCGTCTGCATAATTTCTATGTGAAAGCGATCAATTCGTTTGATTAGTCGAGGTATGAACTCCATTAAGTATCCGAAAATGTTCTTAGTGCAATCATTATTAGCATTTTTATCTTGACTATCATTCGTCTGGTAATCAAAATCATTATAATTACAGTCATTCCATAACTTCCGGTCATATCATTTGTCAGCAACCGATTAAATACTTTCATTATACACGAAACAGATTAAAATATGCGCTAGTTTAGCAAAACGCACGTTAGTATTAATTAAATTATCCCATTTGACAATTTGCATTTGCAAAGATAAACAAAATCGTTATTGCAATCGATAGCAAAATGTCTCCCCGATCAGAGGAGATATAACAATTAGTTATATATTTTTTAAATAAATGATTTTTGTTACAGGGAATCGGATAATCACCAGATCCTTGTTGTGCAAAACCAGCTTCTTAGTTCTATTGTACACGGCTTCATAAAATATTCAGGAAAATGCCTCGAAGCGCCTTTTTCAAGAGTGAGCTCATGACACCGGAAAATTGACAAGTATTCGACGACTGGGTATATAGAATGGTATTGGTGCTTATTTCAAGGTCGCAAACTTAATATAAAGAATTATTACCACAATGGTTGTGTTAGTATTCATACAATTAATAAATTTCGTTAAAACGGATATATTTATTATAACAGACAGATCACATAACAATAACTGACTCTTCCCTAGACAATTGTAAATTTCGTATACGTGTTTGTTTATCCATAGCCATAAAAGATTCAATATGATATGATTCCTTGCACATGTACGCTCATCTGGTGTTCCATTAAATTAGCTGACCTCGGGTACGTGTAAATTTATAATTAAAATATTCATTTAAATATAATGACCTGATCTTGTACGTTCAGCTAAGTGAATCTACAATGAATTATGAAGGAGTCCTTCCTTGCGCAGTGCTGCCATCTTTGAATTTTAATACGCAACTTGCAGTAGCGGGAAAATTGATAGCACCACTAGGTCGGTAAAATCTTGATTCCTTTACATTTTCAGGTGCACAGCTTGTGTTGTCCATTGATTGATGGCTTCTTACTTGTTTCACCAATCTGAGGCCGTCCATAATTTCAGAAAAACTAATTGTGGACGGCTTTAGAGTGACGGGACAAGTGAAAACCCATCAGCCACGTGTCAATACAACGTATGCATCTGAAAATATAAAGGAATCAAGATTTTACCGACTTACAAGTGCTACTAAATATCCTGCAACATCAGGTTGCGTATTAAAATACAGTGAATAATGTCAATTTCTCTTTGCACACGTCAGTATAATTGCTTTACTCTTACACTTATTTTGCTACATTAGATAATTACGCATGGCATCACTGGGCAGAGAGAGGGAAAGGTAATGTAAATAAACCAATCGCAAAATTCTGTAAGGGTAAATGGTCGAAAGTTAAATAATAAGCTTAACTGTGACAAAACGTTCAACCAAATGAGGTTCCGAAAAGACCATTTACAAAAGTAATTGTGAATCTGTACAACCATGTTATGGTAATCTTTCCAACTGCGCTTCCATCAGTTATAATTTAAGAAATTCTCTCAGACACACTGACACAAAAATTCAATAGTTAATTTGAATGTGCATTAGTAACTAATGGTCAAGCGTCAAACGAACATATACAAAGATTCTAGAGATCAATTTATCTATATTTTCAATAAATTCAAATGGATCACTCAATCTGTACCTTGATAAGTGATATATTACTGGCTTCAACATGTTAGATAATCATTTGGCTATTGCATGCGTTGGTGCATTTCTCATTGGAACAATAGGCCTTAAACGAATACCCAATTTGTACGTCTTTGGTATAGAATACAATACAGATTTCGGTGTTCAAACTGGCTTCAGTTTTTTAATGCTCGGCAGGTGTAATATTTCCCTCAGGAAGAATGCAAGATAACACAATCGAAGCAACCCTCAATTTTTTACCATTGCATCACACTTGGTGTCAATTCCAAAAAGTGGACCGTGTATCAAGCGATTCACTTAGAAACACACTCATCACGATCCACGATGACCAAACTGGACCCTTTGTTGGATGAAGGAATAACATGATCACGGAGTTTAGCCAATCCTCGCAATGCTGTCATTTGTGATATACTGGAAGAATTTTTTTGGTAATTTTGATTTTTTTAAATATTGGTGAAAAATTACGACGTGCTTTACTTTTAAAAAATTGATGACTAACATCATTAAATTTCTCTGGTCGGTAATATATGATTTTCTCAGCCAGAAATACAACGGTTTTCATAAACGAGAGCCTCGCATTATAAAGAAGTCAGTTTCTCTTTCGAAACATCAATAACAATTTAGTTTAGATCGGATGGTTGGTTTCGAATAGTGTGTTTCAACCTTCCAGTAGTTGCTTGCTTAGTTTAATAAACCACGATATAACAATATTTAGAAAACTTGATGAGCGCAAACAGACGAAGTTTATTCAAAATACCAGATAGATATTTCAAATGTGGTCGGATATTATTTCAATTTTCATCAGACTTTTCTGCAAAGGAAAGTACCAAACTACGATGGTTTTCTCAATTATACTATAAGCTCGAATGTATCAGCTTCTCTGCAGAAGAACGCTGAATATATTCAAATCTTTAACATTGCCTGCAAAATACGCCGGATTTCAGTTCCTGTGCTAATTTAATACTAAGTTTCAAATTTGTAACAATTGTGTATGTAGGATATTTAATTTTAGAATAGAATAATTATTTCCTAAGAGTCTTTAATCACAAATTTTGATAAAAATATTCCGGGATCGCATTCTAAATTCTTTTGTTAACAGCAAGCCCATCGCACCAAGAAATTTGACAATTATGATGCTAAGTATTAAATTTCATTTAAAAGGCTTCATCTAAATATACTGGTAGATCTCTTAAACATACCTGACATTTCATTAGATATATGTGTGTCGTGTATGTGTGTGAGTGAGCATGTTCTAAACTTTCTTTTCTGACCTTCATTTATTTTATCTTCTTATCGTAATTAAGATTATTATTTTACTAAATTAGGATAATTTTCCCTCACTGGATTTTACAACAGATTTATTCACCTTATCTTGTTATATTCCTAAATTTAACAAGGTGTAAAAAATTAGTCTGACGTCTGAAAAGAACAATTAACATTATCAACGCCGTTCTACTTAGCTGAACGTAAACCTTTAATTGATTATTTTTGCGTTATTAATTCACGGTTCATCCAATACAAACACACACACACACACACATACACACACATATATATATATATATATATATATATATATATATATGGCCTCCGATTTAGGTGTGAATCAAACAACAGTGGTTAAAGTGGGTGGTGAAAACAATTATTATAATCAAGGTTGCGGTCTTGATATAAACACCTGACCCATTAATTACTTACATATGTCAGTATAAACTAAGAATTGGATAGTGTAGAAAAGGCAATTCGTCCAGTAGACCGGTTTCGTCCTTATTGGGAACTCATCATTTACTGGCCAGAATTTGCCGCGGACAGGATTTGAACCTAGGCACGTCTGCTTCGGAATTTGGTGCTCTAAACACTGAGCCATCCTGCCGCAGTGAATCGTCAGTAATTCTTATGAGATCAGTGTAATTTCACTTAGATAGGCGTAAACGCGCAGATAATTATATTTAATTGAATTACTTACCGTGATGTGTATATGTATATACAAATATATGTCGCACACTTATCTAGTGAAAAGCAAGTTATGATAAAGGGTTCTAACAGTAAGTATAAATAACCGTGCATATAAAATTTAACACCTGACTTAATAATTGCCAAATTTCTTGATGCGGCGAGCCTAACGTTCAAAATGGTGCTCGAAATTTTGACACTGAATTATTCGGTGACAAAATGTGGCCAGTGTACAGAAAATAAATTGTTTCGCAAAACAAATATCAAGTTATAAGTCAATTGTAGAACATGTCTCTAAATAAAAGATTAACGCTTATTCCAAAATATGAATTTTGTGAACATTATTTATTGTAAAAAGGCGCTTTCGCTTACTCTTATCAACTGATTTAATGGATCAATGTATCGCATTGATTAATTGTAACACGCGGCTCCGCGTTACAACTCAACGAAGTTCAATTTTGACAAATATAGTTCTCTTCAAGGTCAAATAGTCTAATTCTGGTTTTACACAATATTTCTCGTAACAGTCTCGCAAAAATCTATGTTAGTTTCAAGCAGTTTTAATTGAGATTTCTTGAACTGCAAATTTAATTGTAATTAATAGGGTTTTGTTTAATAATAATAAATACCCGCGCACAAAACGCAGATAGCATGCAGTTGAATAATGTGACTTAACGCTCAAAGCCAGGATTTATATATTTTGTGTGTCCTAACAATTCCTACATGACCACTAACAGTGCAATTAAGACTTTATGGAGTTATATTTTGTGTATTTCTCAATCATTTATCCGAAACCCTACACTTCAGTGGATTTATGTGATTTAACGCTCAAAACCTAGCATACAGTGAATCACTGCGACAACGCAAAACTTGGATTTATATGTTGTGCTTATTGTGACTACTTTTATACGATTTTAATCTTTGCTTTGCAACATTACATCCAATAAAACATCGATAATGGTCTGAGCTTTCTCACATCACCCTTCGGGCAAGGGCCAGGGATTAATCATGAACGCGGATCGTAATAACAGCTACCAGATATTAGGTAGGAGGGCAATATCGCACAAAATAGACAACTTTCCCGCAGAACCTCTCACATTAACTACAAAACCTCCTACATAATTTCGCTTAGATAAAAAATAACGCTACACGAAAAAGTATAAGAAGAAGTATATACATTTTAATTTGTAGAGATAAAATAGATGAATCAGAGCTAAACATAATTTTGCATAGGGCTCGTTAATCCCATTAGTAATGCCAGTTTATGTAAAAGTTAGTTTAATTTGCCTAATTCTGAACAACGTCAAGATATTGCAATGGCCTACAAATAGGAAAGCGTGCTCACACACCTAGCCTTAATAAAAAATGAAAAGTGTTTTGCTGGTATACGCATTTTTCATTTGCCTACACCAATTTTTTATGTGCTGCAAATGCATGAAATCAATATTTTACTGCTCCTGCCTAAATAGAATTGCCCACAAATACAATTCCTATTTTAGATAACGTTAGATGTAGATTGTGTGGGATTTTTACCTTTCTTATTGATTAGTGGAAGTGTGATGATGGATGTAATCGAAATATGTCAGCTGCAAAAGATGTGAACGCCAGCGCTGAACATAGACTATCATTCAGGCGCTTCATTGCCTCTTCACCTTTGTACTGTAGATGGATATACACCGGTTTTTTGTCAGCTGTACAGACATTCTCAAACATTTTATCATATCATCAGGTTTATATTTATCTATAAAATAAGATAGATAACCGTTAATGAAAATAGTTTTAAGTACAGCATCTAATTAAGTCTATAAACTATCAGGCGAAAAGTACGCAATGCACAATTGCACAATGTCTAACTAGGCCTTTTTCACATTTCAATGGGTAGAAGCAGTTGTTATGTAAATATTGCGCTGCCAATTTTCCTATGGAACACAGATCGGTACATTGTTCCATCAGCTCCAAGATTGAGCAACACATCAATTACAGTTGGACTATCCTTCTCTTCGTTTTCAAATGTAAAACGAATATTCTAATGCAATTTATTGAATTCATTGAGCAGTTTTTACCGGCGTGCGTTTGGCTATCGTAAACCTAAATTATAATAACAGCACAGTGGTTGCAAATTTTCACTTCGCTTTATAGTTTAGAGTTCTACCGTTCCAACGGGAACATTAACATATTTGATATGTTTGGTGACATAGCTGAATCAATCCCTAGACCATCTGTTAGTTTATATAGTTGGCTATTGAAAATAAATTAATTATCGGAGCCATAAAAATAAAGAAATCTTTCCAACTGCGCTTCACTCAGATTAGAATTTGGGATATTCACCCGGACATACCGACACACGACTCAAAGGTCCCTTTAAAGGGATATTAGTAACCAAAAATGAAACTTCAATCGAAAAAATTGAAGTATTCTTAGGGTTACATTTATCTCCGATTTCAATAGATTCAAAAGAATCTTTCAAGATTTACTCAGATAATTGATATCTTATTGACTAGATCACTATTACTAACCATTTGGCTAATTAATGCGTTGGCATATATTTCATTGAAACAGTATGTCTTCAAGTAATACTGTATTTGGGCGTCTTTGGTAAAGTAGAGAATTCAAGTGTGTGTTCCTATCAACTTCTGTTAATTGAACTCGTCATGTGTAATCCTTGCCCCTGATTATCAAGTAGAACAGTTCAGTCGAACGACCTTCTCAGTTAACTCCGTTGCATCACTCTTGGTATCAATTCCCAAATGTGAACCAGAAATCAAGCCATTCATGTTTTATACAAACGCATCTAGCTCAACAATGACCAAGCAAGCTCCTTTGACCGCTGAAAGAATCACACGATCGCGGCGTTTAGGCAATTCTGGCAATGCTCTCATGTGCGCCTTACTGAAAGAAGATATTGGTGGCAAATATAGGCGAGTTTAGTTTAAGCTATTGCTAGCTGAAATCACATTATAAGTTCACCCTTGCCGAGAGCAAAGTAATCCGGTCAATTGAAACGCAGACACATGGATTTTCAGTTACAACGCAGACGTACAAAACCGGTAGTCTTTTAATACTTATTGTTTCAATAACGACGAAATCCACGCACGATTTGGCCCAATGGCTATTTAACAAAATGAAGACAGTAATAAATATCTAATATGATTACAGCTTGTAGGAGTCTTGAATTTGTTGGAAGAGTGGACAAATTAAGACCAAACGTGATAAATTTAAACTGGCCTTTATCAAAATCTGTCTAAACTTTAAGTTGTAGTAATGTGAATAATGGAGCTACCCACGACAAATTGAAAATTGGAAGCTGTACATAAGGACAGTTTTGATCAACAGAAAGTTAGTGTTCGACCTTGGGGAGAATTGACAAAACTGAAGAAAGATTTAAAAAACCGTATTTGGTAAACATATTAAGGCAAAGAAACAAAGAATGTTTTTGAAGGTGAGGCCACAACCCGGTCTGACAAACAAGGTCAGCGGATTCTGGTTAATTTAATTGAAGATGCTAAGCAGGATGATGCACGCAAATTAAACACGACCTTTAAGGATTCCGTGGACGCCGATATAATATTAAGTTACAGGATAAGTACGAAGTCGAACCGCCCACGACCGGTTGTCATCGAAATATCTAAATATTCTAAAAACACATTGACGAGTTAACAAAAATGAAGGAGGAAGTAAGCGCATTTAAAAGAGTCTTCATATGCCGAGACAAAACATTCCTACAAGGAACGTTGGCCTCGGCAAAGAGAAACGATGTTCTAGACGATAAAATTGGAGCGCCTGCATCTCCTCGAATGTGTATATCGACATCAAGCAAGCACCAATACCTGTGGTGAACTATTTAAAAAATGGGTAAATACCGGAACATCATTACTAAACATTGTTAGCAGAGCGAGGATGAGCGAGAGTTGGGCTCAGCGAAACAAAACAGCAACAAAGAAACCTATTCAATTGATTTACTCGAGAATTCCACAAATATGAACAAGTCGTTAGATATATACACCTAATTTTATGATAATGTTGAAGTTAAAAAAAAACAAAATCTAGCTTCTTTCCAATTTAATAATTTACAATTTGTCTGAGATGATCATTTCAGGGGAAACATGACTTCATAAGGATATTTAAGATGATGAATTTTCAATAGTAGTCTATTCAGTGTTCCGTAACAACTGAGCGATGTATAAGCGCAGTTGTGGAGTAATCATTGTTTGCAAATCTGTTATATGACAGTGAACCTGGTACCTGTATTTATTTTATTTCTGTTCAAAGACCTGTCACTTTATTTTAGATTGTCTGGAGTACATTGTTCAAATGTCGTGGTAAAGGTGGTAAGTCTCGCAGTAAGGCCAAGAGCCGATCTGCACGTGCTAATCTTCAGTTCCCGGTTGGTGGTATTCACCGTCTCTTGCGCAAAGGCAATTATGCTGGGCGTGTTGGCGCCGGTGTCCCAATCTACTTGGCTGCAGTCCTCGAGTATTTGGCTGGCGAAGTGTTTGATTTGGCAGGCAATGCGGCACTAGACAACATGAAGACACGTATTATCCCAGGAGTACATAGTGTTTGTCGGTGAATTTAACAAGATTTATTTATTGTAAAATTAACAATTTATTCTCTAACCATGGTGCAACGCAAGTCATTAAAGAACCAACTGCATACTCGGCATGCTTACTTGGAGACAGAATTGGTTTGTTGCTACAGTTATGAAATTGTTCATATTTTAAGGAACATGATCATTGGAAATTTATTCCTAGATTTAAACGACCGAGTGTCAGAACTCAAGAAATCACGACTTCGTATGTACATGTCATATGCAACAAAATTAACTGGAATCGTCCTGGAAGTTTAAGCAGAGTCGTTGATTACGACAGTTTTCCTAATATGAACAATTTTTTGTCGTTTCTTCTGTGTCTGCATTACTATGCAATCTTTGTAGTAATTCCAAGTTTGTCGATACATAATCGAGCTACTGAAGTTCTCACTAGATGAACGAATGATGAATTTGTATGTGATTTGAAAGTGTTTTTTAAATCAAGTTTGCTAGCTTGAAGTAAGCACCAATCCCATTGTATTAAACCAGTCGTCGAACAACATAACAAAACTACCGCCAGTCGCAAGGCACTGACGCGTTTCGAACTTCCATGATCATCATCAGAGTACGACGGCAAACTGACTATCGAGAATCAAACCGCAATGCATATCTATGGAAAACAAATTTAGACATTCCGCCCTAACTTCTTTTAGTCCCGTATAAATTTTACTTGATCGGTAACAACGGCTGCATAATTTCTATACAGGCATAACATTATACCTTTTTGCAGATTTAGTTAGATGGATATAGGTCATAGACATCAATATTTATTGATTGCGCGAGCAGTGATATTAATTCTTTTAATCAACTTGATAAATGTGACGATCGCACTGAGAAAACCTGTAGAACAACGTTCAAGGAAAAAATATGCTGGCACAACAAATGCTCACACTCTTCTCAAACAGACGGTATGCTAAGCCTAGATTGTCAAGTAGCTGACATTAAACGAATGGCCAGACTACAGACAATTAGAAAAAAGGAACATAATTAGACCAAGGAAGCAAACTATCATATATATGTTAACCGTGTGTTTGGTTTGGAATTTGCATTTTCCAGTTTGCTACCTTGGTCTAATTATGTTCCTTTTTTCTAATTGTCTGTAGTCCGGTCATTCGTTTGATGTCAGCAACTACACTTTCGAGGAGTCGCAGGCGCTCCAATTTTATCGTCTAGTACTTTGTTTCTCTTTGCTGAGGCCAACTTTTCTTGTAGGAAAGTTTCGTCTCGGCGCATGAAGACCCTTTTAAATGCGCTTACTTCCTCCTTCATTTTTGTTAACGACGTCAATGTGTTTTTTGAATATTTTTAGATATTTCGATGATAACCGGACGTGGACGGTTCGACTTCGTACCGATCCTGTAACTTGATATTATATCGGCGTCCACAGAATCCTCAATGGTCGTGTTTTATTTGCGTGCATCATCCTGCTTATCATCATTCTGCTTAGCATCTTCAATTAAATTAACCAGAATCCGCTGACCTTGTTTGTCAGACCAGGTTGTGGCCTGACCTTCCAAAACATTCATTATTGCTTCGCCTAATATGTTTACCACATTCGGTTTTTAAAATCTGCCTTCAGTTTTGTCAATTCTCCCCAAGGTCAAACACTAACTTGCTGTTGATCAACATTGTCCTTATGTACAGCTTCCAATTTTTAATTTGTCGTGGGTAGCTCCATTATTCACATTTCTACAAGTTAAGATTTAGACAGATTTCGATAAAGGCCAGTTTAATTATTTCACTTTTGGTCTTAACATGAAGTTCTCTTTTGAGATTAAATTTAAATCACGTCTAACTTTTTCAACCAATTTACCAAGTTTCTAACTAGAATTTGCATTTGTAATTGTAGGATACACTTCGAATCACACGCGCCAGTCCAATTTACAAATAAATAAATAAATAATGACGCAAAACAAAATGAACAAATTCAAAGATTTATTGAGCTTAATTTGTCCATCTTTCCAACAAATTAAAGACTTCTACAAGCTGTAATCATATTTGTTATTTATTATCATCTCGTTACATAGCCATTTGGCTAAATCATGCGTGTACTTGGTCGTTATTGAAACATTGAAGCATTAAAGGACTACCGGATTTGTGCGCCTGCGTTGTAATTGAAAATCCATGTATCTGCGTTTCAATTGACCGGTGTTCTTTGCGTTCGGCAAGGGTGATTCTTTCACTGGTCAAAGGAGCTGGCTTGGTCATTGTTGAGCTAGATGCGTTTGTTTAAAACGTAAATGGCTTGATTTCTGGTTCACATTTTGGAATTGATACCAAGAGTGATGAAATGAAGTAAACTGAGAAGGTCGTTCGACTGAATTTTCCTACTTGATAAACATAGGCAAGGATGACATATGACGAGTTCAATTAACAGAGGTTGATTGGAACACACACTTTGATTCTCAACTTTACCAAAGACGCCCAAATCCAGCATTACTTGAAGACATACTATTTCAATGAAATATATGCCAACGTATTAATTAGACAAATGGTTAGCAAAAGTGTTCAAGTCCATAATATAACAATTATCTGAGTAAATCTTGAAAGATTCTTTTGGAATCTATTGAAATCGGAAATAAATGTAACTCTAAAAATACTTCAATTTTTTTCGATTGAAGTTAGGTTTTTGGTTACTAGTGTGGAAAAGGCAATTCATCCGGTAGACCAGTTTCGTCCATATTGGCAACTCATCAGGAACTGTTTACGGCAAATTCTAGACAGTACCTTATCAGTTCCCATTAAGGACGAAACAAGTCTACCGGATGAATTGCCTTTTCCACACCATACATTACTTAGTTTATGCTGACGAATGTATGTAAATAATGATTCGGTGGTTTATATCAAGATCGCAACCTTGATTTCTGTAATTGTCCAACGTTTCTTGCAGCGTGTTTTTGGCTTCCGTATAGTAAGTCACCAGTAAGTACGAAACGCATTTTTACATGAAAATATATTTGTTTATGCTAATTTTGATATATCGTTCCGATCCTACTTGAAATAAATTTTTACCTGGTACGAAATAAATAGTTGTAAGATAACTTTATGTATGATGTCTATTTTTATAATTAACCAATCTTTGATTTCATAGATGGTGACAATAATAATTTAAGTCAAAGTTGTCTTTGAGATAAACACTAATCACATGATATATACATACATCCGTACAAATTGAAGACTTTCGTAATTCAATAACGATCGGAAGCCTCTGAAGGTTAAATACTGTTTGTTGCGGAGAACTAATATATATGCAAGTATGTATTAGGTGTTGCGAACCTAGTAACAAATTAGTTCAGTTTTGACCAGAAGGATAAACCGAAGGCAGCATGAACGGAAAGTATAATCTCATGCACATTCGTTTCGTGCTTACTGGCGACTCATCAGTAGGAGCCGGTATTACGCCCTTGAACCACTATATATTTGATTGAAGAATGTGGGATAATAGGACGGTACAATCTCCTAGACGAATGAAGGTCTTTTTTAAATATGAATATTGATTATTAAATTCGTAAGTTGAATTAAAAGTCTCAATCATGAAAATTTGAATGGAGAGGCGAAGTAAAAGGTCATAGGATCCGTTAATAACGGTAGTTTCTAAGTTTGACTACACGTAACGCATGGCATGTTTTTATGACGAGTGTTTCTGAATTATGGGTCTCCCGCACCTAAAAGTGGTGGCCATCTCAGTTACGCCATTTACATTGAGTGTGTAAAACGAATAGTTAACGCATGCAATTGATAAATTATTAATTAGCCACTCTGGTCTAAATTAGTTAGATGAAAACACCAATTATGAAAATGCACAGACACACACACATGTGACACGCGAATATCTAATGAAAGGTCAGTCTGAAGTATAAATATTAATATTATGGCTAGAGGAAATGATGCGTTTGCTTCATTTGTTTCGTTTGTTAAACTTGTGAAACAAAATGCAACTGATGAAGGCCTACGGTAAGTTTAGCCGAAATATATTGCAAAAAGAAAACTACTGGAACAATGAAAGCTGCGTTAGTCAAAACGCAGATCGGGTAATTTAAATTAATCCAGGTCCGCAATTAAAACCTTCTTTCAAGTTTCTACGTTCGACTAAACGTAACGCTAAGAAAGCACATGTTATAGTGAACTCCCGATGAAAATGAATGCAAGATATTTAATTGCCAACAAGTACTTAAACAACTATTATTAGGAACAGTATTGTGGTTCATATAAATTTGACATTATCATTTATATAAACAGATAACTAAGAATTGTATAGTGTACACTATACAATTCTTAGTTTATACTGACATATGTAAGTAATTAATGGGTCAGGTGTTTATATCAAGACCGCAACATTGATTATAATAATTGTTATCACCACCCGCGCAACCAATGTTCGTTTAATTACATAAAAGTACTTAAACAAATCTGTACATTATGTATAATACGTTTAGGTTTAAAGCAAACCACGAATCTATGTAAATTTAAAAATTAAATTAAACTTAACATGTTTATGGTAGCATGGTTTATATTGTGGTAGATATGCAATGTGTTAAGATAATATTTTATAGTCACATACAATCATGGCCATAGAAATATTTATGATTTAGTTCATTTCTTGCTTGATTTGAGCATATTGCTTTAATGACAATCAGATAGATAAATAGATGAAACAGAAAATATATTTAATTTAACAAGCGGGATAATCTTACAGATTTGACGAGATTAAAAAAATCTCTACCCTCAATATTGGATGAAATGAAACCCGACGGAAGAACGCAGTCTACATGATTAGTTCTCTGGAGATTCAATTGACAAAAGTTCATATTTTATGAATTGGTGTTAGTGTGATGAGTGAATAGCAATTAATTAATTAAACTATTACTACTACTGATAGAACATCAGAAATTGATAAGAAATGGGAGGCAGAAAGGGAAAGAAGATGAGATAGAGAAAGAAAGAATAACAAGAGGAAAATTGAGAGGGAGAGAGGAGTAGGAGGATCATTGAAATGAAGTGAAATGATAAATACAGTAGGAGGGAGAAAAGGAAAGATGGATAGATGCAGTTATATATATATATATATATATATATATATATATATATATATATATATATATATATAACTGCATCTATCTACCTATCCATCTTTTCTTCTCTCCCTCTGTATTTATCATTTCACTCCATTTCTTATTAGGAAGGAAAAAATTATTAATAACAAAGTGGATAATAGCCATTTATTTCGAGGCTACTAAACTTCACTTTATAATCTTTCATTTATATACATCCTGGGTTTTCATTTGAATATGTATGAGGTAACAAATCTAACTCGATTTTACTTCCATTTCTTTTTGAGGCTGGTTAGTGAGTGTGTAAGCGTGTTTCTGAGTTTTGAACCTGTTTGAATGTAAAGGTCTTTATTGCTATATAGCACGGCGGCTTAATAGAATAATAAAGGTGAGCTTTCTCGGTGTTAAAGTTAACATCACATTTAGCACACAGAGAATCATGAGGTTAGGGTTAGGGCAGTGTTAGTGTGGTGTCTGTTCAGTAATGTCAGATTGGGGATGGTTATCTGGAACTTTGGGTCTAAATGGATTCCATATGAGCTCCACCTAAAAAAAATGAAGACTAACCGAGTTACATTATTTAATGTATATCTGAAAATTGTTTGTAGTGTTCGGCAGACTGGCTCAGTGGTTAGAGCACCAGACTCAGAAGCAGACGAGCCCAAGTTCGAGCCCTGTCCGCGGCAAATTCTGGCCAGTATGTGATGAGTTCCCAATAAGGACGAAACCGGTCTACTGTATGAATTGCCTTTTCTACCCAATACAATATTTAGTTTGAACTGACATATGTAAGTATTTAATGGGTCAGGTGCTTATATCAAGGTCGCAACATTGATTATAGTAATCATGAGGTTGGATGCCAAAGATCAATTGCCAATTCTCTCCACAAATTCGCATATATATGCGATAGCACATATATTGGACGCTCGGAAAAGAATTTGATTAACAGAATTCAACAACATTTACAGCAGAAATTGATTAGCAAAGGCTTGACACCGTCAGGAAAATCAGCTATTTTCGATCATATATTGGCAACGGGGCACCCTGTCAATTCGACCAATTTCTCAATTCTACATAAAGCAAAATCAGAAAAATTATTATTTATCTACGAAGCCCTTTATATAAAACAACAAGCACCTGGCATAAATATTCAAAAGTTTCATCAACATGATATTCTAATCGACTGGCCACGAATAACAAAATTTAACAACAATTTTCTAGTATCAAGGAAAGACCGAACAGGCCCTCGACTAGAATCAACAAACATTCAATCGGATTGGCAACAAATTGCGGCAGGATGGCTCAGTGGTTAGAGCACCAGATTCCAAAGCAGACGTGCCCAGGTTCGAGTTCTGTCCGCGGAAAATTCTGGCCAGTACGTGATGAGTTCCCAATAAGGACGAAACCGGTCTACTGTATGAATTGCCTTTTCTACCCAATACAATATTTAGTTTGAACTGACATATGTAAGTATTTAATGGGTCAGGTGCTTATATCATGGTCGCAACATTGATTATAGTAATCATGAGGTTGGATGCCAAAGATCAATAGCCAATTCTCTCCACAAATTCGCATATATATGCGATAGCACATATATTGGACGCTCGGAAAAGAATTTGATTAACAGAATTCAGCAACATTTACAGCAGAAATTGATTAAAAAAGGCCTGGCACCGTCAGGAATATCAGCCATTTTCGATCATATATTGGAAACGGCGCATTAGTCAATTCGACTAATTTCTCAATTCTACATAAAACAAATCAAAAAATATTATATATTTATGAAGCCCTTTATATAAAATAACAAATAACTGGCCTAAATATTCAAAAGTTTTAACAACATGATATTCTAATCGACTGGCCACGAATCAAAAAATCCAACAAGAGTTTACAAGCATCCAGGCAAGACCAAACAGGCCCTCGACCAGACTCAACAAACATTCGATCAGATTATTATACTTGGTAGTGCCAGGTCTGATATAAATATTTGACCTATTACTTGATATGTCAGTATAAACTAAGAATTGTATAGTGTAGAAGAGACAATTCTTCCAGAAGACCGGTTTCGTCATTATTGGGAATTCATCATGTACTTGCCTTTTCTACACTATACAATTCTTAGTTTATACTGACATATGTAAGTAATTAATGGGTCAGGTGTTTATATCAAGACCGCAACCTTGATTATAATAATTGTTATCACCACCCGCGCAACCAATGTTCGTTTAATTCGATCAGATTGGCAACAAACTGAAGGGGAAAATTCGTACACGTAACAGCCAACAATGCGAATAGTTGGTTAACTGTCAAGGCATCAATACACGAATGACTAGATCTTAGACCTCACTTTGCAATTCATCGAGAAAGACCTTTACATGCAAAATGACAAACACAGAGACACATACATACACACATATTTTACTTATCAGCACAAACAAGAAATAGAAGTAAAACCGAGTCAGAGTTATTACCAACCTCATAAACTTATGAAAACCCAGTATATAAATAAATGAAAGATTGTAAAGTGAAGTTACGTAATCTCGAAATTAATGGCCATTATCCAATTTTTCATTGTTTTCTTATTCCTAATTAGAAATATTCTAGGTAATATTCGAAAGCAGTGGACATTATATATATATACATTTATATATACATATATATATACAAAATTGATGATTGATAGATAGATAGATAGATAGAACAGATATATATATATATAGATAGATAGATAGATAGATAGATAGATAGATAGATAGATAGATAGATGGATAGATGGATGGATGGATGGATGGACAGATGATAGACAGACAGATATATAAATAGATAGATAGATAGATAGATAGATAGATAGATAGATAGATAGATAGATAGATAGATAAATAGATAGATAGATAGATAGATAGATAGATAGATAGATAGATAGATAGATAGATAGATAGATAGATAGATATATAGATAGATAGACAGACAGATAGACAGTCAGACAGACAGACAGACAGACAGACAGATAGATAGATAGATAGATAGATAGATAGATAGATAGATAGATAGATAGATGAACAGACGGACGGACGGACAGACAGACAGACAGACAGATAGATAGATAGATAGATAGATAGATAGATAGATAGATAGATAGATAGATAGATAGACAGACAGACAGACAGACAGACAGACAGATAGATAGATAGATAGATAGATAGACAGACAGACAGACAGACAGACAGACAGACAGATAGACAGATAGATAGATAGATAGATAGATAGATAGATAGATAGATAGATAGATAGATAGATAGAGTCAGATGATAGATAGATAGATAGATAGATAGATAGATAGATAGATAGATAGATAGATAGATAGATAGATATGCCTTTAGCGTATACGGGTGCCGGTATTATACCATATACCCACTGTATATATTTGTCAAGTAGTAAATGATTTAATTTATTATAGATTTCGGCAATTTAGCTTAAGCACCAATAGAATATTTTTGACATATACTCAGTCGGACTAGTTACCAACACTACGATTTTCGAACTTGTCTAGTCTGAGCAGGGTTCCAATACAGTGCTTTCATAATAAGGAGCCTGTAATAAATACAAACACAATGATTGAGAATTTCAACTATTTCATAACACTTGTTAATCTAATGAATCCATGCACTCTGGCCTCGATAGAAATCATTTTATAATTTATTTAAATATATATTAGTTATGTATTCCTTGTTATGTAGAATTAGTGTATGTTAATATATATGTATTAGGTAATGTGAACTTAGTAACAAATTAGTACGAATAGAACAACATTTCTTGACCAAAAATAAAGTGGGTATAGGGTGTAGAACCGGCTCGTCCTGGTTTTTCGACATTAAGCACGAAACCCCTGTATACATATGATTGTACCTTCATTTCATATTGTCTTTGCTATATCTCTATATATCTTAATTTGATTTCCATATATATTCAATGCGGTTTGATCCTCGATAGTCAGTTTGCCGTCGTACTCTGATGATGATCAAGGAAGGTCGAAATGCGTCAGAGAGTTGCGGCTGGCGGTAATTTTGGTATGTTTTCCGACGACTGGTTAAATACAATGGGATTGGTGTTTACTTCAAGCTCGCAAACTTGATTTAAAGAATTGTTACCACCACCCGCGCAAACAATTATTGTTAAATTGTTTTTCCTATATATGTATATGTGGCGAAAGCTGCAAACAGTTAATGTTCGTAACTGCATAGAAATTGTGCAGCTGATATTTCCAGTCAAGTTCAATGTATGCGAGACTGCTAGAGGTGAGAGCCGCATATCTAAATTTGATTTTATATATATACAATGCGGTTTGATCCTCGATAGTCAGTTTGCCGTCGTACTCTGATGATGATCATGGAAGGTCGAAACGCGTCAGTGCTTTGCGGCTGGCGGTAGTTTTGTTATGTTGTTCGACGACTGGTTAAATACAATGGGATTGGTGTTTATTTCAAGCTCGCAAACTTGATTTAAAGAATTTGTTATATCTCTGCGGTCCTATTCGAGCTTATTTATTCATAGGTTCGCAACGTCTAATTCACAATTTCACATATATTAGTTCCTCGCACAAATGAATATATACCGGCACAGTAATTAACGACTCTATTAAATAATGCAATTAGTGATTTCCCGAATAGTTATGACCATAAAAGTTCGGAAAATGTCCATGTATACAATGGGCGGAAATGTTTAATTTTGTACGGTTTGAGAAGTCCAAAAACATGTTTTAAGTGGGAGTCGTTCTAACCTGAACAATATTACTCCTTAAAAGATGTATGGTTTTTCGCAGTGCTGCCCTTCTTGTTGTGGATTTGACCGCATTTTTCTTGTGCGGGACAATTGATAGCACTCATAGGTCGGTAAAATCTTGAACTTCCTTCATCTTCAGATGATGTAATTTTTGGCCTCAATTGATGGGTTCTCACGTGTCCCTTCTTCTTTAAGCTTCAATTAGCTGATTGTCTGAAAATGACGTTGGATCAAGATTTTCCATTGTTCTTTGTCCGATATTTCGAGACTTCATTTCCAGTCTCATCTTCAGGGTTGACACAATACGCACAGGAGTAAAACACAACTTGTGACAAATGTGGTATCCTCATTCAAGACAGATATATTTATATCTATTTTAATTCTAAAAGTATTTTTAATTGTCTTCCTAATATCCGGTCTTCATACCTAGTCTCTAATACTCAAATGTATACAAAAATTTATCACTGTACCCCTCTGCGCACACAACTACCTATAAACATGTGTATTTTACTAAAGTTACATTTATTGAATAACTATATGTACACTTAATGTATTGATAAACACGCCTATCACTGATATCTATATTTTAATTGCTGTTCCGGACGCATAGAAAGATCAACAAATTTTGAATTCAATATTGCAGTAATCCTCAAATGCCCCCCAGTTCACCTAATTCCATCCAGCTTGCAATCGGTTATAGACAGAGAGATTATAAAACTTTTAAAAGATGTATTATTTTGTTTCTCAGTGCTGTCCTTTTCGTTTCGGATTTGACCGCATTTTTCTTGTGCGGGACAATTGTTAGCACTCATAGGTCGGAAAAATCTTGAACCTTTTATCTTTTCAGATGATGTAATTTTTGGCCTCAGTTGATGGGATCTCACTTGTCCCTTCTCCTTTAAGCCTTCAATTAGCTGATTGTCTGAAAGCGCTTTAGGATCAAGATCCGCCATTGATCTTCGACAGATATTTCGAGACGTTATTTCCAGTCTCATCTTCAGTGTTGATACAATACGCACAGGAGTAAAACACAACTTGTGGCAAATGTGGTATCCTCATTCAAGACAGATATATTTATATATATTTTATTTTAATTGCCTTCCTAATATCCGGTCTTCATACCTAGTCTCTAATACTCAAATGTATACAAAAACTTATCCCTGTCCCCCTTTGCGTACACATCTACCTATAAACATGTGTATTTTAACTATAAGCACACCTAATGGATTGACATACACGCCTATCAATGATGTCTATATTTTAATTGCTGTACCGGACGCATAGAAAGATCAACAAATTTTGAATTCTATATTGCTGTAATCCTCACCTGCCCCCCAGTTCACCTAATTCCATCCAGCTTGCAATCGGTTATAGACAGAGAGATTAAAAAACTATTGAAACTCTATAGAGTATTATTCTATCGTTTTGACAAGTCCGAATACGGAGTTTACACTAACGAAATCGTCTTTCAGCCAATTACACATTAATACTCATATCCTATATAAATTAGTTTCTCCATTAAAATATCTGTGTCGGATATACCTATATAATAAATTGTATATTTATTTACTTATTCATAATTACATATATACTCACTTCTTATAAAAAACATCCATATAATTCCATAGGCTATATATTATGTATATATAGATAAGCATATAAGCAACCATGTGGGTTCTTCCCACATCTTTATATAATAATCAAGGTTGCGGTCTTGATATAAGCACCGGACCCATTAATTTCTTACATATGTCAGTATAAATTAAGAAATGTATAATTCATCCAGTAAAACGGGTTCGTCCTTATTGGGAACTCATCATGTACTGGCCAGAATTTGCCGCGGACAGGGCTCGAACCTGGCCAGTACGTGATGAGTTCCCAATAAGGACGAAACCGGTCTACTGGATGAATTGCCTTTTCTACACTATACATTTCTTAGTTTATACTGAAATATGTAAGTAATTAATGGGTCAGGTGCTTATATCAAGACCGCAACCTTGATTATTATAGTTTTTATCACCGCCCGCGCAACAAAGTTCGTTTATGTATTACTTAAATTTTGGGTTGAATTGCGCAGTGCTGTCCTTCTTGTTGTGGATTTGACCGCATTTTTCTTGTGCGGGACAATTTCTAGTACTCGTAGGTCGGTAAAATCTTGAATCCTGTACATTTTCAGATGCACTGATTATTGGCCTTGATTAAAGAGTTCTCAATTGTCCCTTCATTTTTGAGTCCTGCATTAACTGCTTGTCTGAAAATGAAGGGACAAATGCGAACCCATCAATCAATGCCAATAATCGGTGCACATGAAAATGTACAGGATTCAAGATGTTACCGACCTACGAGTGCTATCAATTGTCCCGCACAAGAAAAATGCGGTCAAATCCACAATAAGTATTACCTAGTTCGTCAAATAGGAATAATATTATAATTCTAGCAAACATTTGCATGGTATCCTGATTCTGTTTGTGCTAGCTTCATTTTCAATCCGACATTCCTGATATGTTCTTTATTTAAATCAAGTTGGCTACCTTAAGATAAACATCCGTTCAAATTTATTTAATTAATTGCGTAACACATCAAGGCTACTTTCGGGCATAGACAACTTTCAGTTGTGCTCTGTTGATGAAGGAAAGGTAAAAACGCGTCAGTAAATGTGTTGTTTAATGTATTTATGTGAATGAGATTGGTGGTTATCTCAGGTTTTCCACTACTAACTGTTATCACCACGCGTGCAATCAATGATTGTTAAAATGCCCCACGTATCCAAATACATTCAACTGTTTGTCCTTTCAGACAGAACTATTAACGAAAGTGTAGAAGCATCAAATGCCTGTGTATTTGTATCTTATCGTAATTGATTAAAGAGTTCTCAATTGTCCCTTCATTTTTGAGTCCTGCATTAACTGCTTGTCTGAAAATGAAGGGACAAATGCGAACCCATCAATCAATGCCAATAATCGGTGCACATGAAAATGTACAGAATTCAAGATGTTACCGACCTACGAGTGCTATCAATTGTCCCGCACAAGAAAAATGCGGTCAAATCCACAATAAGTATTACCTAGTTCGTCAAATAGGAATAATATTATAATTCTAGCAAACATTTGCATGGTATCCTGATTCTGTTTGTGCTAGCTTCATTTTCAATCCGACATTCCTGATATGTTCTTTATTTAAATCAAGTTGGCTACCTTAAGATAAACATCCGTTCAAATTAATTAATTGTGTAACACATCAAGGCTACTTTCGGGCATAGACAACTTTCAGTTGTGCTCTGTTGATGAAGGAAAGGTAAAAACGCGTCAGTAAATGTGTTGTTTAATGTATTTATGTGAATGAGATTGGTGGTTATCTCAGGTTTTCCACTACTAACTGTTATCACCACGCGTGCAATCAATGATTGTTAAAATGCCCCACGTATCCAAATACATTCAACTGTTTGTCCTTTCAGACAGAACTATTAACGAAAGTGTAGAAGCATCAAATGCCTGTGTATTTGTATCTTATCGTACATAGAAGCCAGTCTCCTTCCCTAAACATAACACGTAGAAACTATACATGCAACTAACACTGGCGCAAAACGTAAGTTTAAATTATTTAGTGTCGAGACATTGAGCCTAGAGTATTGTAAATTTTTAAAATATTTGCGTTGATATTGAAGTAAATTCATGTGTACCGGTTAGTGTAAAACTTGTGTTGAATCTGTCTATCCATTAGTGTATTTGTAATGGTCTACTTATTAGTTGCTACATGCTTTCTTTTATCACTAAGGCATAAATGCAATTACGAACGCGTAGAAAAGTGACAAGGTTTGTTCGCTATTCTAAAGTAGTAATCACGTCCCAGTATCTATTTGTTTATAATGTCTGGAGGTGCGTAGACTAAAGCACTAGCCAGGCATAAACTGCGCATAGTAAAGGCAATTACGTGCGCACAACTAAACGCTCAGACACACATTTCTTACCTCTACATGAACTCCATTTCAGAGACACATTTTTGTTATGTTCATTAAGAATCAGTCAGGTTTTTTCTTCAAACTTGTCAACGCATTAAATTTTATTCTTCTAATTTGAAATGAACATTACTTGCCAACATGCGGATTCTTTAGTGTCCATGATCTTGCGTGTTTTTGTTACACTTTGGTTTAAATGGAGAAGTTTACCTCTTGACTGTGCATCGGACGGAGACAGCCGAAGTAAATATTAATTGTTCCTCTGATCTGATGGGTAAGTTAAAATTATCATTAAACATGCCACCTAATTTTTCTCATAAATTACACATGAAAGGGTTTTTATCGATCAGGTTAGCGTTATATAAATGCGCACTTCCATTCACATTGCTTCGACACTAACAAATAAAACGAGATGTAAAAATATAACTCCTGTTCAAAGTATTTACACGCGTCTCAAGACTTTTTGCTTTACTAAGTCTCAAAATCAAGCATTTTTCTCATTTGTTGAGTCTACACAACTTGCATTCGCGGTTTTTCGCTTTCCACTATAACCTTCGCAAAGATCCGATTGATTTCAATTTTCAAGTACGAATCGGTCTTCGTCTTCTTGTCGGCTTGGTGCGGATTCGTCTGTTTCTTCCGAAGGATTCAACATCGTCCATACTAACCACTGGAATTGAGGAAGAACGAATCTTCGATGACAGACGACTTTTCGGAACGTTATTTCCCGTTCATATTGTGAGCATTGTACGGTGTGTGTGATAAGAGGCCTGATGGGAAATTCCATATCGAAAGGTTGCCAGTCAACGAAGATTAGATCGTACCTCATTTTCCTTCGTGAGACAGGAACGAATCCGCGTCCAGCCAACAAGAAGACGAACTCGATGCGTACTTGGGAATGGGGATCAATTGGATCGCAGCGAAAATGAAAGTGCTTAGCGAAGATCCACGAACGCAAATCGCGAAGATTCACCATTTCAAGCTCGCATTGAGCAACAATTCAAGAAATATTTTTCTCATTTGTTCGAGGGTGGGGAATCTGTGCTAATTTCTTCAAAACACAATTTAGTGCGTTATGTGTGAAATGGATATGCTTATCGAAAATGATCTAACAGTTGCTGAAATAGACTGCTATCATTTCTACCGCTAATTAAATCTTCTCGATGATTGCATTAACTCGGTTGATTTGTTTCCATTTTTAAGTTTAGATTAGTTTTCAACTAACAATTTTATTTTGTAGACAATACAACTAGGCAATAATTGATTGCGCGGGTGGTGGTAATAATTCGTTAAATCAAGTTTGCGAGCTTGAATTAAACACCAATACCATTGTATTTAACCGGTCGTAGTCCGCTGCGACTGGCGGAAGATTTTTTATGTTATTCGACGACTGGTTAAATACAATAGGATTGGTATTTACTTCAAGCTCGCAAACTTGATTTAAAGAATTTTATTTTGTTACGCTTTACTGGAACAAAGTGTAGGTTGACATTACCTACTACAGAGCAGACATAATATTTTAAACGCACACACATCAATGGAATTTTACACTGCTATTTCTTATTTGGAATATAATCCTGTTTCTCAAAGAACTTACCTATAATTAGACGCTCATCATCTAGTACATTAATGCTAATTTATCAAGAATATTTTATAAATGCTTAACTATTTATGTATGCATGTTAGTATAAAATGAATATTGAACCCGTTCGATGATATGTAACTATGAATAAAAAAGTCGTAAGTTCGATTACTAACCAGAATCGTCAAGACTGGCACGTGCTATAAAATAATAATGACGAGATGTGCCAATTAGGTTGACTGCGTTATCTCTGTTATGCCGGTTATTTTATGTAAAAAATATAGGTATAATTTTCTTTAAATCAAGTTTGTGAGCTTGAAGTAAACACCAATCACATTGTATTTAACCAGTCGTCGAACAACAGAACAAAACTACCGCCAGCCGCAACACACTGACGCGTTTCCACCTTCCATGATCATCATCAGAGTACGACGGCAAACTGACTAGCGAGGATCAAACGCATTGAACATATATGGAAATCAAATTTAGATTGTATGTTGACATTGAACATTTGACATTACCTACTACAACGTAGACCTAACATTTTAAACGCACACACCTCAGTGGAATTTTACATTCTGCTATTCCTTATTTGGGATATAATCCCGTTTCTCAAAGAACTTACCTATGATTAGGCGCTCATCATCTAATAAATTTATGCTAATTTATCAAGAATACTTTATAAATGCTTAAATATTTATGTATGCATGTTAGTATAAAATGAATATTGAACCCGTTCGAAGATATGTAACTTTGAATAAAAAGGTCGTAAGTTCGACTCCTAATCAAAATCTTCGAGGCTGGTACGTGTCACAAAATAATAATGACGAGATGTGACAATTAGATGGACTGCGTTATCTCTGTTATGCCGGTTATTTTATGTCAAAAATATAGGTATACTCTTTTCATTATATTTCTTCTCGTTCAAATTACTTGGTCATAACACACACAGAAGATTTTGGGGCTTATACATCAATTAGCCCTGTCCGTGGTCTCCTTCACATTCTCCGCTCCCTAAAGTAACAATACTAAAATCATTATCAAAATCTGACACAGCATTTGTATCGGCAGACATCTAGATTTTTGTCAAAATTGATCTAAATATCACAATTAAACTGTATTACAGTGATGTCAAAAATGATTTAATTACAGGAATGCAAAAAATCGAAATGAACCATCAACGTCCAGCGCAAGAATCGTTGAAATACGGATTTTTGATTGAAAAATATTTGATGCGCGGGTAATAATAAAAACGCATTAAATGAAGGTTTTGAAATTGTAATAAACAATAATTCAATTTTAATAATATGTTCGCAAAACTATCGGCTGCACAATTCCAGTCAAATGCAATGTACGTAAGACTATTAGGGTGAGAACCGTAAATGTGATTTTGTTTACCTCATATATTACAACTTTATATTTCTCTAAATGTGTCTTAATTGCTATCTTGTTTGTGATAATCCGGTTTCCATAATTTAACACTAACGTTAAAGATTATGAAATAGAAGATCAAATCAAAGAATAAAAACTGAAGGTATAGGGATCCATTTGTAAGGAATTTAGTATTAAAACGTTTTTTAAAATACTAATGAAATCCAAAATCGAAGAGTTAAAGAAGCCTAGATTGAGAAAAATAAAGGAATCAATGCCTAAGAGTAGATTTTTTTCGTCTTCGATTGAAGTATGATAAAAGAAGTATCACAACATTCAAACCGTACAAAATGTACATAATATAAGGCAAATAGCACGTATGTCCTTTATCAATATTACCTTACGTAAAACTGTGTATCTAATTAAACGAACATTGGTTGCGCGGGCAGTGGTAAGAATCAATTTTTATATCAAGGTTGCGATCTTGATATAAACATTAGACCTGTTATGTTCATAGATTCGTCAGTATAAACTAAGCAGTGTATAGTAGACCGGCTTAGTCCTTATTGGGAACTCATCAGGTAAAGTCCAGAATTTGCTGCGGACAGGGCTCGACCATTGACAAATCAACTTTGCAAACTTTTGCTCTAATAACTGAGTCACACTGTCGCCAATTTAATCATACAAAATTGATTAATTTTCATCACTTATGGAGCAATCTGTGAAGTTAGCTCCACTATTGCTGGTTTCCACAGTCGTATATGAGATTGTACCGTCCAATTGTCTCACATACCATGACCAAATATATAGTGGTTATATGGGGCGGGGTATCGGTTCTTATCGATGAGTCGCCAGTAAGCACGAAACGTGTGTTAACATGAAACTATATATATCGTTCATAATGACATTGGTTTATCCTTCTGGAACTATTTAAACTAATTTAATACTAGGTGCGAAACACATAATAGTATAGACTAAGAACTGCATCAGGCAGCAAAGGAAAATCATAAATTAGACCGGTTTTGTCGTATTGTGAACTCTTCAAGTATTTTTCAGAATTTGCGGCAGTACCTGAAATGTTCCCAATAAGGGCAAAACAGATCCACTGGATGAATTGCTTTAGCTACGTTAAAAATGCATAGTTCATACTGAAAAATATAGTCTTGGTGTTTATATAATGCAAGGAAACATGATTTAAATAATTGTTATCACCTCAATCATTGTCTAATTGTCTAAATGTTCAATTCAATACCACATCCACAGGTAACTTCTTCTCTATAATTATATATGAAGGGTGGCTAGTTGGAACTTTGTTATAATAGGTGTCCTGTAAACTCCAACTCAAAGAAAGCCAACAAAAAGGTTAGAAACTATATCAATGAAAATTGTGAGCAGTGTTCTGCAGTGTGGCGCAGTAGATATTCACAGACACAAAAGGAAAATGTGCTCCAGCTCGAAGCTTGACCGCGGCACAATATCGCAACCTTGATGATAGTACTTGTTATCACCGCCCGCGAAACCAATGTTCGTTGAATTATATAAATGTTCATTTCAATACCACTTCCCTATGTAGTCCGATGTCTGTTCAATAATGACAGTTTGGTGATGGTTACGATCTTGATATAAACACATGACTCATTAATTACTTATATTTGTCAGTATAAACTAACAATTGTATAGTAAAGTAAATGCAATTCATCCAGTAGACTGGTTTCGTCCTCATTGGGAACTCATCAAGTACTTGCCAGTATTTTCTGCGGACAAGACTCCAACCTGGACACGTCAGCTTCGGAATCCGGTGCTACAAAATGTGAGCCACTCTGTTGCATTCTACACACAATTTTCAGTTATATACTAACTAATGTAACTCGGTTAGTCTTTTTTCCTTTTAGGCGGAGTTCATATGGCATCCATAAATACCCAAAATTCCAACTAACCATCTCCAATCCGTCATTATTGAACAGACACCACACTAAATAGGGAACTGGTATTGGAATGCACATTTATGCTTAATGGTTAGAGCACCAGATTCTGAAGCAGACGTGCCCAGGTTCGAGCCTTGCCCGCGGCAAACTCTGTCCAGTACGTGATGAGTTCTCAATAAGGACGAAACCGGTCTAATTGATGAATTTGTTTATACCGACAGATGTAAGTAACTAACTGGTTAAGTGTTTATATCAATATCTCAACCTTGATTATCGTAATTGTTATCACAGCCGGCGCAAACAATGTTGGTTTAATTATATAAATGTTCATATGAATACCACTTCCCCATGTAGTGTTGTGTATGCTCAATAATGACCGATTAGGGATGATTAGTTGGAACTTTGTGTATAAATGGGTGCCATTTGAGCTCTACCTAATAGAACAAAAGACTAACCGAGTTACATTATTTAGTGTATAACTGAAAATTGTTTGTAGTGTGCAGTAGAATGGCTCATTGTTTAGAGCACCAGATTCCAATGCAGACGTGTCCAGGTTCGAGCCCAGTCCGCGGCAAATTCTGGTCAGTGCGTGAGGAGTTCCCAATAAGGACGACACCGGTCTACTGGATGAATTGCCATTTCTACACTGTACAATTATTAGTTTATACAGACAAATTGAAGTATTTAATGGGTCAGTTATTCATATCAATACCTCAAACATGACTGAAGAGAAAATTGGTCAAAAACGTCATTTGCTATACAACTGAAAACTGAAAATATGAGATGGCTTTATTGGTCAAATGAGTGAGTTGTTAGACTGTGATGCAAATGTGACGCGGCTGGAATGCAAGTGTCGGAAATTCTGTCGAGTACTTTCTGAATGACTAATAAAATTGAAACACATCGACTGGATAAGTTGCATTTTTTATTTTGTGTTGACTAATTACAAATGGCTGAAGTCCTGCTTCATACCTAGTTACCAATTTCCTAGGTGGCAAAATTTTCATTACATAATCCAAGATTGTGGGTGGTTATTAGGAATCCTGGTAAAGAGCGATGCCGTTTAGGATCCGCCTAAAAGAAATATATAACCATAAATCATTTTTTATTATATAAACGCCAGGTACATGGAGTGCGTAGATTGGTTGGCGCAAGAGTAGCGGTGGAAATTCTGGCGAGTAATTCTGAGTGCCAAATCAAGTTGAAACCCGTCGATTTAATGAATTGCCTTTGCTAATTCACGTAATGCTTTTTGATGCTGACATCGTTTATATTTCTAAAAGTTCTATCATGACTCTTTGATTCAATATCATTTCCGATGTGGCATTGTGGCTGCTGCATATCGGCAGATCCTGCGTCAGCTATTTGGAAATTTATGATGTAAGCGAGGCAGACAAGCCTGACCAAAGACATAGGCCATAATATAATTGAAAATTACATATAGTTTGCCGCTTGCTCGTCACAGTAAATAGGTTGAAATACTTTGAAGCAATTGTGACGCGGTTTGGTTCAAGCGGCGACAATTCTGTCAGGTACTCGCTCAGTGCTCTACGAAGATGTAAACCTATCAACCTGATTAATTGCATTTGCAATCCTATGAAATGCTCAGTTTATGCTGACAACTTATAAATGATAAAAATTCCGCCCTGTTACTTTAATTCAATATCGCTTCCAAGGTGACGTGGTGTTTGTTGTTTAATTACAGAATAGTGGTTGGCCAGTTAGAAGTTCAGGTCATAAGCAGTTCCAAATAGACTCAACCTAAAGGCGAGACTGACAAATGGCATAAATTGGTATTTGAATTTGATTCGATTATAGAGCTCGACTTAGCTCATGCAGTGGATGAGTTTCAAGAATCTAAAGTAAAGGTGTCTTGGCTCGAACGCTGCAGAGGGAGGGGATAATAGCAAATTGATGACGAATACCCAATAGAGTTAAAGCAGCTCGATTTGGTAACTTAAATTTGCTAGCTTCTACAATGTTTAATTTATATTTAAAATACATATACAGAAGTCTACTTTTAGTAAAATTTTCTACATATTTCAATGAAATTTTGTGAATTATTCGATGGACAAAACTAGAAGTTATATCACATGTGTCTTAATGCCAAATGTAATGTTCTTAGCATCTGTGACGATTGGAAATATTAATTGGTTGTCACATTACGCTCAGTTAATTTTAAACTACGATGAACGATTACTGGTGATTTGTGAATAGTTTTTAAGAAGTAAATATTAAAAGAAAATTTGTTAGTCACCTAGATAATATTTCATGTTATTTTAATTTATAATTAGACTGCCTAATTACTTTTTATGCTAGAATGTTAATTGTAAAAAAAAGTTTACTGATTTATTTTAATCCTCGCAATTCGGTTTGCCGTCGTTCTTTGATAATGATCATAAAAGGTCGAAACGCGTCAGAACGTGTGGCTGACGGCATTCTTGCTATGTTGTTCGGTGACTGTTGAAATGAACTGCGATTGGTGCTTACTCCAAGCTCGCAAACTTGATTTAAACAATTATTACAATTCATCGCAATAATTGTTTATTTAATTTTGTTATATATATATATATATGTAACCGCAAAAAGTTATTCTCGTGACTGCATAGAAATTATGCAGCTGACATTTCCAGTCAAGTACAGGGGGAGACTCTAGTGTGAGGTTTACATAAATTGCTTTCAATATATATATATATATATATATATATATATATATATGTGCGTGCGGTTTGATCCTCGTTAGTCAGTTTGCCGTCGTACTCTGATGATGATGATGGAAGGTCGAAATGCGTCAGTGCATTGCGACTGGCGGTAGTTTTGTTATGTTGTTCTACGACTGGTTAAATACAATGGGATTGGTGTTTAGTTCAAGCTAGCTAATTTGATTTAAAGTATTGTTACCACCACCCGCGCATTCAATTATTGTTTAATTGAAGTTCATCTTGTTCAATCACTTGTTCGTATCTAATCAGTTGTTTTAAAATACCAATCTAGTCGCTCCAAAGGTTTATTCTGTATTAATTACTAGTATCTGAGTTTGAGGTTATATAGTGACATTTTCATTTGTGATTACGATAGTTATCGTTTTGGGCCGAATAAAATGGATAGCATGACTGGGATAATTGTTACACGTAAGAACTACTTTCACTGCTTTAGAGGCAAACAACGATAAACTAACATATATTTCTCTGAAGCATTTCACGATTTGCGATTTTGGGTTGTCGCGTTGCGCAATCAGTTTCGTAAAGATTCCCATTGATCTCCATTTCCATGTTCGCATTGAGCTCGTCTTCGTTGTGGCTTGGTGGTGATTAGACCTCCGAAGGCTTCAACATCGTTCATACTATTCACTGGAAATGAGGTACGATCTGATTTCGTTGACTGACAATGTTGCGATTCGTCATTTCCGGAATAATCGTCAGGTCTCTAATCACGCACACGCAGTACAATGCTTACAATAGAAGCTTTAGGTAAATATGGTAAGCTCGTTGCGAAACAGTTCTATTTATATTTTTTAAACTTTTGGCTGACTAATTATTTGAAAAAAAGAATTGGTCTCAATAACTAAACTCTATATATGCATAGGCATGGAGAACATGAAAACACCCACTCAATAAAAATATCAAGTGAGAGTGTGTTAGGATAACATGGCATCGTGAATGGAGTCCCAAATTCTGAAGTAAATGGACCCGGTTCGTGCTATGTTCGCGGAAAATTATGGAGAGTACTTGATGAGATCCAAATATGGACGAATCTGGTCTGTTGGATGAATTTCCTTTGCTTCCCGACGCCATGGATAACTTATAGTGACAACATATTTGTATATATATATATATTTATATATAGAATTATATGTGCGTTAATGTACGTGTTTACCTACGTGTGAGTGTGTAGGGGATTATTTAATGAAGACCTTATATTTAGTCATGTCCTAATCGTTAGTGAGTATGAAAGGAATATTGGTAGATATTTCTAGAGTCAAGAATGGCAAATTTTCCATAATATTTGCTTTGAAAGTTTCGTCTTGAATGTTATCACGGACCTGATGTTGGTACAAGAATGGATACACCAAAAAGTGATGAAACCACCAGAAATTATTGATACTCTAAAATATTTAATGGAGAATATACAGTTTGTTGGAATTTTCAGAATTACAGGATCTTTCAGAAACTGCCTTTTAAGGAAACAAACATGCCGTGCAATTAGACATGAGAAATAATCCAGGTAAGTCAAAACTACGAGTGCAAATCTACAAGCGACGACTGTCACCAAAACGTAGTCAATCAGTCCGCAATTATTGATGCTCTCAAGTATTTAATGAAATGTATACGACAAGTTGGAGCTTTCAGAATGACGGGACCAGTCAGAAACCGTCTTTCAGGGGGACAGACACGCCGAGCACTTAGATATGAGAAATATTCAAAGTAAGTCAGAACTACGAGTGACAACGTAAAACCGAAGCCTGTCAATTGTGGATATGACGAGCTACAGAATTCTTCGATTTGATTAAATTTCTTCAGTGCAGCGCTCCTTATAGTCAAATAAAACCGAAACAACCAACAAAAGTTCTTTAAATCAAGTGTGCGAGCTTGAAGTAAACACCAATCCCATTGTATTTAACCAGTCGTTGAACAATATAACAAAACTACCGCCAGTCGCAACGCACTGACGCGTTTCGACCTTCCATGATCATCATCAGAGTACGACGGAAAACTGACTGTTATGTTGTTCAACGACTGGTTAAATACAATGGGATTGGTGTTTACTTTAAGCTCGCAAACTTGATTTGAAGAATTGTTACCACCACCCGCGCAATCAATTATTGTTAAACCAACAAGAGTTAACACAAAGTCTAAACGAGAATTCGTTTATCAATTTATTTGTATTTATATTTGTGTTTCTATAAATGTAAAATGTAGTTGATTCATTATTAGCCTGCATGTGTATATTTATACGAAATTATTTGCAAATTCACTGAATGGCCACCTTTCCTACATGATAGACATGTGATTCTGTGTATAGCCTCTATAAAATATATGCCTATCAAAAATGAGTAATACTTTAGCAGTAAAACAATCATAGCCTGCGCGGGAGGTGATAACGTTTCCTTAAATCAAGTTGGCGAGCTTGATATCGATACTAATCACATTGCATTTAGCCTGTCATACAACATGGTTAAACTACCGTCTGTCACACGTATTGACTCTATTTGATCTCTGCTAGTCAGTTTACCATCGTGCACTGATAATGATAAATAAACTCTTATCACCACTCGCGCATTCAATGCTATTGTAATAGTAAAACTTATATCTATGCAACGGAAGCCGCAAAAGGTTTATATTCATGATTGAATAGAAATTGTTCAGCTGATAGTTCCGATCAAGCACAACGTATGCGAGACTACTGGAGGTGAGAACCACATATCTTATTTTGATTTTCATGTATATGAATTTCTGTTTGTTCCTAGCTATTCAATTTTTCATCGTGCTCTAATTATGAACGTAGATGGTCAAAACCCTTCAGTACTTGTGATTGACGATCGTTTTGCTTTGTTTTGCGACTAGCTGAATACAATAGGATTGGTTACATATCAAAATCGGATGCTTGAATAGAACAAATTTCAATGGATAAATTGTATTTCAGAGATATGAAGCACATAAATTATACTCAAAATATGTGCAAACATTTGGTGTGATGAGCTGTCTTTGGATAAAGATGCTCGCTCATAAATATGGTGATTTCGTAAAAAACGCGGACTTGGATATTAACATCCTTGTTCAGAAAAATTAGGATCAGATTATAGACATATCTATGCTTATTGGATTATTTACATTACTTTGAACCTATTGCTTCCGGGTTCAAATCCACAACGCAAAAATTCTGGCTACTACCGATGACTGCCAAATTAGCACGAACGCGGTCAAATAGCCAAATTGCACGTGCTATCATAATCATTTAATACCGAGTGATACAGTGATCTCAACTGTTGTATTATCATTTTGTTAATTAGTTGTATGCAAATATATCTTTAAAACGTTTTGTATCTTGACTGTTATCCTTTGAAAATTTCCCCTATTTTTAAAGTGCTCTGTTCAACTCTTGGCCAGTTTTATGATTAAACATTCATTCCCTCTACCATTAACAATATTTTGTTGACGTATGACAATTACGGTATGTTTTGGTGCTGCTCTTATAACTTGGTATATCTTTGGTAAGTCTTCACATTGTTGTTATTCTCATGCTATACTTGGATTATCATCTTCCTCTTATTTGGACTTACCTACCAATTTATTATATAAAAGTATTACATTATTACCTATTTGTGCACCAGCGGTCAAATTTACCTGGAGGTTTTCCTCCAATTAGACAGATTTCTGTCTAGTAAGCGATACATCTCTAATAGCCTGTATTCGCTTCAATTCAACGATATAAAAGGGAATTGTTGAGAATTTAAACTGTATGAACGTTTTTTTAATTTTAATGAAAGCTTGAAACGTATTCACATCTGCTTAAACCCGGCTATGTGATTAATGTGCTGTGTCTTATTATATTTCGGACAAAGGTACTGGAAATAAGGAATAGAAACTTCAAACAGTCAAGGTTAGGTCGAACTTCATTTACATAATGTAATCGCACTGTGCAACCAATAACACCAACTTTTAATTAATAAAAAATTAACGTTTCTTATTGCATCAGGCTTTTTGTACCTTTATGTGTTTTGTTTGTGTATTTGGGACTGCAGCGATGGCGTCATTAATGCAATTGATGAATTCGCATGATGTTTGCGTTCTGTCGTCGACACTGCGCAACATAGATTCGGCTAATCTGACAATTCCAAGTCAATTCAATTCACATGAATTGGAGCTTAATAGTCTTGAGGTCAGTGCCAGGAATCCAGACATTGCATGGGGTCCTGACCAGCAAAGGTGGGGTTCAAACTCATTTGCTCAAGCACATAGTAAGGAAGCTAAGACTCATAATGTCAAAGGTATGCTGAACAGTTCTGGAGAAATCGATTATCTAAGAAACGCTACTGCTGATAAGATACCTTTATCTTCAAACGATTTTGGCAACATTGCAGATAATTTCATCGGGCATCAACCTAAACCAGAGCTACCAACACAAGCTTCATCAGAAAATACACTAAACCACAAACTGAATCAAAAGAGAGTTCTGACTGCCCAGTTAGCTGAGCAGAATTGCACAGAAAATAGCCTATCTGAGCCTCTATACAACTTGAACAATATCAGTAGACTTACAAGTAGTCAGGTGAAGCATCTACAAAATCCTTTGTGTTGTGGTTGTAATAAGAAAATCAGATTTCCTACTAAGATAAAGCCGATTGAGACAAATGTACAAACTGAAAACGCACGGAGTAATCCATCAGTGCGAATTGACCCAAACAGCATGTCTGTATTGCCAAGAGTTCCTCGATTTGACCCTAATCTTACAATTGATACTAGTATGAATTCTCTTGTTTGTCATGAAATTTCAGGAATTGGCCAGAAAATGGTGTATTCGACAACGGGTTTGTCTGGAGGGAAAGAAATTTTTATGAAATATCACGAAGATAAGGCAAACGTGGGCAACTATAAACAGTCGCGTAATAGTTCTCGCGTAGGCGTAGACAAATTCGACCTTTCTCAGAGTGGTTCTGCTCTGACGAACAAAGACATGTCGCTGAATAAATTGCGTCAAATCGGATCAACAAAAATATCAACTAATAATGAGTCACTGGGTGACATGTGTACAACAAAAGATGGTAGCGACGTCTTTGCTAATGTTGTTGACACTTCAAACGTTACAAATGTGTGTTCTTTACGTTCGCATTTTAAGCTAGAGAATGTGAAGCCACCTCGGCTATTGTCCAGTGCAAGTCAATTTGCAGCTCATACTTCGTTCTCTTGCCAAGTCACGAAACCAGCCACGTGCGTGAGGTCGGGAGAGAGGGATAATTTTTCAAATGGTTATATGAGTGTTGAAACGCGTAGAACTGCCGCAGACTGCAAAAATCGTCGTGAATCACTGGGGGCATATGTCGAATCGAGAAATGTAGACGAAAGCTCAGGCAGAAGTGTCTGCTCACGATTTAATCAAACTGACACTGATATTCCCTTCAGTTATACACCAGGTTCGCCTAAAAGTGTCGATAATCATTCGGTATTAAAACGGAAAATTAAAATTGAGCCAAAGACTGAACTTGAAGAGTCATGCGAGACTCAGCAGTTATTCGATGGAGAAAACTTGTCAGAAGACAAACATGTGCGTCATTATGGCCTTCCAGGTTATATAAGTTTAACAAAATCCAAAATGCAGCGCAGTATTTCTTCTTCTTCGTCATCATCATCATCATCATCGTCCTCTTCAATATCATTGTCATCGTCCATGTCATCACCGTTGTCTGAGTCCATGGATAATAGCGATAATGATTTGCATCATAAATGCCTTGAAGACTTCCGCGCAAATTTGCTACACAATTACAGGAACAATGAGAATTACTCGAACGATTTAATTATTGATGATGCATATTTTTTCTACGATAATTTTAAAAGGGCTCATAGAAATGCTTTAAACAGTGGCGTGAGGGAAGTTGATGATGAGAATTTCGGCGATGACGTAATATGCTATGTTGAGCCGAACCAATATTGGCATGATCAGTGCTTCAAATGCAGCCGATGTCGCGTGTCTCTAGCTCTTGAAACCAAGTGCATTATACGTTCCGGACTTCCATACTGTTCAAATGCATGGAAGGAGAATACAAAGCAGGAAAAATTTAAGAAGGACACCTCTCATAACCTAAATAACTCGCAGTTACTCGAAAGACAATACAACAGAATAAAATTGAAAAAGCGACATAAAAACATTGACGAGAGCCGAAGTCAGTTCGAGGCTGCGAAGGATTTTTCAGGCTACCATTCAAGGTGCTCACCAGGCACCACACGTTTGGCATCTCTGATTGCAAATCAAACAGCTTCGCAAAACTATAATTCGGTAACTGTTTTGACTACGCCCTGCATTGGTTTCAAGAACTAACTTCCCTCTTAATATAAACAAAAATTGGTCGGTGAAAACACCTACTATAATCAAGGTTGGGATCTTGATATAAACGCATTACCCCTTATGTACATAATTTGTCAGAATAAACCAAGCATTGTATTGTGTTTTTAAAAGGTAATTCATCCAGTAGATCGGTTTCGTCCTTAATGGGAACTAATCACGTTCTGTTCAGAATTTAACACGGACAGGGCTCAAACCTGGGCACGTCTGTTTCGGAATCCAGTACTCTAACCAGGATGGCTCAGTGGTTAGAGCACCAAATTATGAAACAGACATGCCCAGGTTCAAGCCATGTCCGAGGCAAATTCTGGACAGTATGTGATGAGCTCCCACTAAGGACGAAACCGGTCTACTGGATGAATTGCCTTCTCAACACTCTACAATTCTTAGTTTATTCTGCAAAATTAAGTTCATAAAAGATCATGTGTTTATATCAGGATCGCAAACTCGATTATAGTGAAGCCCTTCTTTATTAGCAATTTCACATGCATAATTTCTCAGATTAACTTTATAGCCAATTATCTTTTCATCGAAGGATGTACATATTAGTTCCAAGTAAAGTTCCAATTAAATTAGTATTAATAAAAAAATTTATGATTTGCTTAATTTAACACTACATTATTCTTGGCTGGTCCTCGGAATGCGATCTAGGTATAATGTACATTCTCATCAGTGGATTGCCACAGAAACACAAAAAATAGCAATGGGTGTGGAATGGAGACTTCCGTAACCATATTAATCAGATTCTTCGACGCTTGTTTATGTTGAATACATTTTTGTTGAGAGCTATTGTACATGCATTTGCCTATTTAGTACGGCGCATCTAGATAATGTTAATTCCTACATAAACAGGTGACAGTTCAAAGTCACCATGAGCATATGCATGTGGTGAAAATTACAAGCATGGTGGGTTTTTGACTACATCGAATTTGCAATTATGTATCAGGTATTGCGCATTTAGTACCAAGTTATTCCAACATTTGCAATCAGGTACAAAGTGTACGTGTCTACTAGAGGTGAGAAAGGTATATCTGAATTTTCACGCCATATACATGCATTGAAGTTCGATCTTCGATAGTCTTCTGGCTATCTTGATCTAGTGGTGTACATGGAAGGTCGATACGCGCCAGTATAAGTGACTGGCGGTAGTTTTGTTATGTTGTTTGACGACCGGTTAAATACAATTGGAATGGTATTTAGTTCAAGCTTGGAGATTTGATTTAAACTATTGTTACCACCATCCGCGCAATCAATTAATGCTTAATTGTAGTACCAATAAATATATGTGACGAAAGCAGCAAAATGTTAATGTTCGTGGTTCGATAGTAACTGTGCAGCTGACATTTCAACTCAATTATTTTTTGAATTTTTTTGCGGTGTGTTAGCTTCACATATTCCAATGCCGCGTTTTGCGTACGCGAGTAATAGTTATACACGGGCAGTTACACAAAGATCCGATTGATCACAATTTCCAATTTTGTTTTGTCTTTGATCGGGTTGACTTCTTATTCGTTCAACTGGAAATGCGGTTCAACTCAATTACAATTTATACCAGACTACTAGAGTTGAGAACCGCGTATCTAAAATTGCTTTTCATATATATGCAATGAAGTTGGATCTTCGATTTCCATTTAGCCATCTCAATCTAGTGATGTACATGAAAGTTCGAAAATCGTCCGTACAAATGACTGACGGAAGTTTTAATATGTTTTGCGACTGGTTTGAATCATGGGTTTGGCGTCTATCACATGTTATGCAAACTATATTTTAATAATTAACCAAACGTTTTGATTTCATATACCAATACATTTTTAATCATTGGAGAGTCATTGGCAGGGGCCAGCAGTACGTCCCGCACTTACTATATATGTTTACTTTTATAAATATAAATATTTTGCTACATTAAAAAACAATTAATAAAATCCTTTGACCTCGTTCTTGTAGCATACCTAGCAATTTGCCGACAAAGTATACTCTATTTAACGGTCATTATGCTCTTGACGAGCTTTATGTCGTCTTATAGAGGAACATTATTGTTTGACTAGGTAATTGCGTATCAGGTTTTACGCAAATAATGCATAATTGCATATGTTAGCTCTCTGCAACCAACATTATCTAACTGTTATATATTTATCTCAATGATGTCAAGATTACCACGAAAATTAATAACTAATATCGATCAAGGAATGAGTGTATGGATTTTTTGGATCTTGAAACAAATTGCGTTGGTATCAGGTACCAAGTCAACAAACATATATATAGTATATATAGTGAGTTTGTTCTGAAGTAACATTGTCGAAGACTTTATCATAAGTTAGCTCTGCTAGGGTAGGTTTACACATTCGTATAGAAGATTTAACGTTTAATTGTGCCACATTTTTCAGACAAATATAAAGTGAATATAATGTGCACTTCTGGCTCCTACTGATGAGTCGCCAGTAAACACGAAATGAATGTGCACGAGATTGTACACGCTGTTCATGCTGTCTTTGGTTCTTCCTTCTGTTCACAACCGAACTAATTTGTTACAGGTACGCATTAAGCTTAATACCAATTTATATATATATATATATATATATATATATATATATATATATATATATATATATATATATATATTAGCTCTCCGCAAAAAACTTTATCTAAATGCCTGGCTAGATGTTTCTCTCGCCGATATGGAGAAAATCATCGATATTTCCCTGGACTGTCACTGAGGCTCAAACCAGCGACATATCCCATAGTAATAATTTTTTTGACTCCAAAGACGTTAATATATTTGTCATTTTTTAGCTGTTTGACGCTCATTGTTTTCCACGATGTCCTTTGACCGGGTTACCTGATTAGAACGAACTGTGATCCACTAAAATGCTTTTCCCTAATACTTAGATTCAGTAAATTTTATCCTGCTAAAATCGGGTTATGATCATAGTTTTTTTTCAAGTCTATCAAATAACTAGTAAAATATTCAAACAAGCAAAGACTTTGATGGGCATTTAAGAGTATACAACAGCCTTGTGACAAAGCCTTGTAACCGGAACCTCCAATCAAGGGGAAAAAAACGCAGCATGTGTAGTCATAGTATACTGTTTTCATCTTCTACTTCTATTTTCATGTTTATGCCAGTTATCACGTTTATTTCAAATGGTCGTGGTGACTTTTGTGCTCATGGCCTAGCAGTTTCGAGGCAAACTATCACTGACCTGTGGGCCATTGGCAATTTAGTCTGCTTTTGATATGCCTCACAATAAGGAAGAATTCAATTTCTTTATGCGTGGAATGTCTGTGAAACTGTGAACCTTAAGCTTTCTCGATTTGCTAACTACCTATTACACTCGATGCGATGGTCAAATTCCACAATCGGTGTACTGGGATAAATGAATGTGAGCATAATTGTAATAGCGTTTTGATAATTATCGAAGAATTTTGTATAGACGATAATAGCGCGTCCGGAACAGCACTTAAAACATAGAGACATCATGGATAGACATGTATGTCAGACCATAGGGTTTGCTTATATTTATTCTGTTAGGGCAGACAATAAAAAATACTTTAGGAATGAGGGTACCACATTTGCCTCAAGTTTTTTCCTGTGCGTATGGTGTCAACCCTGAAGGTTATACTGGAAATGAATTCCATAAAATTGCGGAAAAAAGAGAGGAAAATTTGGTTCCAGACAAGTAGCTGATGGAGAGCTTCAAAATGAAGAGACAAGTGAGAACTCTTCAATTAAGACCAATAGTTGGTTCACCTGGAAATGTAAAGGATTCAAGACTTTACTGACCTACGAGTGCTATCAATTGTCCCGCACAAGAAAAGTGCGGTCAAATCCACAACAAGAAGGACAGTACTGAGTATTACAACTCAACATTTAATTCACCTAAGGCTTGGATAATACCAAATATACAGAATTCAGTAACTATTTACGTTCACTTATGTAAGCATATATATATATATATATATATATATATATAGATATATATATATAGATATATATATATGAGAAATACTATTCAATGTGGCCCTCAAAGTAACAAATAATTAATTATTCAAAAGGAAGAAAACACACATTGAATAGATAAATGTATATGCATGACTTTGCAACACATCCATTTTTTATTTGTTGTTTTGCCCAACTGATTTTGATGTTGCATTTTTGTTGCTAAGGTCGCATATGGTGAAATGTGTACAGATGGGATTGGTTTAACTTATTGAATATACGTGTTGCCTCAATTTATTTTCGACCAGTCTTATACTACATTGTGTTTATGAAATTGTTAAACAGTTAGCAAAAGTTCATGCTGTTCGATATGTAGTGCTTTATAACTGTTTACGCATTATTCCGACCTCGCTTTGTGAGTTATATAGCATTCTATGTTTTTGTTATAAAATCAAATCATGTGGAAGGTGTTAACAGATTCTATTAATTAGCAGAAACTTAATTGCCACAATTTATGTGCTGCCCCAAGTACATTTGCAATTTTAAGCAGTAAGAGATTTGAATTAAAAAGTCAATTGATCTTCAGCGTTCAAAAATATTGCTCTCTGTGTGTTAAATGTTATTTTTAACTGAGTATTTGGAATGATTTTTCTTGTGACTCGGCTTATTTTTTATTCATTATGGAGGCTGGAAGATCTCATCGGAAAGATTGATTTAGGCTGCTGTCTTCTTTCACGCGAACCAAGCGAGATATCATGTTAACGTCAACAAATTTATCCAGATAGTTGCTTATTTTCAACATCCACTTCAAATAATCTATTACTTCATCAATTTTGTTCTCGGAGCTTACCTTCCTAACTCAGTTGGCTATGTTATCTACCAGGCTCCCCTTGTTAAATCTTATAAGGTTACGTTTGTTATAAATTTATTGCTACGTGAACGTGATTTCCCACTATAGATTCCTTTGTCAGACTCGTCAGCGTTCTCTCGGATCAATATATATATATATATATATATATATATAAATATATAAACCGTGTGCGACAGCCTATTTGGTATATAATTCAATTAAATAGTTAAATGAACATTGGTTGAGCGGGCGGTGATAACAATTATTTAAAACAAGGTTGCGATCTTGATATAAACACCAGACCTATTATGTACATACATTCGTCAGTATAAACTAAGTATTGTATAGTGTGGATAAGGTAAGACATCCAGTAGATAGGTTTTTCCATTTTGGGAAATCATAACTTCGGATAGAGCTCGACCGTGGGCACGTCTACTTCTGAATCTGTTATTTTAACCACTGAGCCACTTTGCAAAATTGATTAATTTTCATCACTAAAGTTTTATTCTTTCCTAGGTATGTTATAATTATCTGGGCACATTTTTTTGTTATGACTGATAAATTTCTAACCATATTTGTCGGTAGTACTATATGGATTGTCGTAAAATGGAGAAAATTAAGCTAGTGACGTGTGGTCTGAATTGTGTGCAATATTGATTGCTGTTTACGCGATGGATAAAAATGTAACAAAATGTTGATCATAGAAGTTCGTAAATAATCAGTTCGCTTCAACTAGGCTATTGCATTACTGTGTATCAAGTCCGCCGTGGAATTAATCATATCCTATTGCACTAAAAATATCTCGTATGAAATTACTGAGATGCAGTCCCTGAGCGTGAATCCTGATACAGTTTTAAATTTTTGTGTCAACTGTACGTAGCACAACTTAAAAGTGTGAATAGCAACTTCTCTATTGAGGATTTGACCGCATTTTTCTTGTGCGGGACAATTGATAGCACTCTTAGGTCGGTAAAATCTTGAATGTTGTACATTTTCAGGTGCTCTGATTATTGGCCTTGATTGATGGGTTCTCACTTGTCCCTTCTTTTTTAAGCCTTCCATCAGCTGATTGTCTGAAAATGACGTTGGAACAAGATTTTCCACTCTTGTTCCAACGTCATTTTCAGACAATCAGCTGATGGAAGGCTTAAAAAGAAGGGACAAGTGAGAACCCATCAATCAAGGTCAATAATCAGAGCACCTGAAAATGTACAACATTCAAGATTTTACCGACCTACGAGTGCTATCAATTGTCCCACACAAGAAAAATGCGGTCAAATCCACAACAAGAAGGACAGCACTGCGCAAAAAGATTCAACATTTAAGTACTCTATTGAGGAACAGTGTGAAGCGTGAAAAGCGGAAGAAGAACTCAAATGCACAAGATATGCAGTTCGTATGGAGTTTCAGTGTTCAGTTATTGTTTTGATTACCAAAGGGTATTAGATAATTCTACGAAAATAGGAGTAACTGTTAAATCTGATTTTCGTCGAGGATACAGTGCTTGAGTCTGAGCTTAGAACATCAAATATTTAATTCTCTAAAGAAAATTGGGATTTTTATTTATTTTTATGATGCTAATATAAATTTGTTTAAAAAAATATTCTTCATTTTTCAAGGCTTCCGTCTCAAATCAGGGCATTCATTGTTCAGCCTGCCTTAAGACAATACGTTGTGGTACCTGGTACGTTAAACTTAAAGGAAATCACTGGAATCAATCTCAATATGCTGCTACTAGTACTACGGTTTATTCTGCGCTTCCAGAAGGTCAAGTGGCTGAAACTAGCCAAGAGAAAACCTCTTGTGCACAAACTGCTGCCTCTTTGTGCAATCAAGTCAGTGAAAATGGTTGCACAGATTTCCACCAAACAGTCCCAGTTGCCCGAACTACGCCAAAGGAGTTTGCATTAACATCTCAAGAGCCGGTATATGGAGAGGCGCTCCTCAATGACGATTCTCATTCTGATCATCACAACTGCAGCAATAAATATGAAAATATTTGTGACGAAAGCTGTTGTAGCAATGATAACAACGATAATGCTTTCTATTATTTTCATTATAACACCAATTGTCTGGGCTGCAAAGTCTGCGGTAGAATTGTGGAGCCACACAATGCATGCCTATTAATTGGTAGAAATTTTGAGAAAATTTTCGAACAGCGAAAATTACCCAGCGTGCATACAGACCATAAACAATGTGACAATGAGCAAGGATGTACAAAAGGTAAACGGCAGTGTGCAGGGGAAAGTCCAACTTTGCCAGCAAAAAGCGATTATAAAAGAGAAGATAGCTTATTACAAATGGACTGTAAAATTGAAGATACAAGAGGTCAAATTATGAAATTGGTTAATAGAATTGCAAATTTGCGTCGGCAGGTCATATGTTCTGCACGGTGTCACTTGTTTTACCGGCAGTACATTGCATTTTGCGTTAAGAATGGCGTTGATTACCGCCGGTGTTCATTGGGAGGCTTACGAGTGTTCTACAAGCAAAAATGTAATGGTAACCAATTTATTTGTCGCGATTATGCTAAAAACGAGAGTCTTCAATCAATTATGCAAGTAAACGTTGGACTTTATGAAAAATTAAACTGCACGGATGATAACAAAGATAAAACCATTGTTAATGTGAACTTTAATAAAATAATTAATATGCAATCATTCAATAAATCACAAATCTCTAGCCCAAGATGTGAAATACAATCGAGATCAAAAGAAACCTTTGAGAAAAAGGTTTCAAAAAGTGAAACATATATTGATGATGTTGACAATGATTATAGGGTTGACATTTGCTATGATGATAACGGTGATATCAGTATTGATGATGATGTCGAAAATGCTGCTGAAGATAATGATACCTGTAATTCTATTATTCTTGGCAATGATAATAACGATTTTGTGACTCATAGAGCTATGAAATATGATGAAGTTGTTTTGAAGCCATCCAGAACGATGCCAAATAATGCCTTAAAGATGACGATGAACGAAGCTTACACAGCTTCTAACAACACGAAGACATCAAATATTGAGTGTGACAAAAATGGACAGCAGGTTAATGTAAGAAATAATTTATACATTAAATTATTAATTAAAAAATCATTTTCTGTACTTGAATTAAGTTTGAGTGGTCTTACATATAAGAATAGATTTTAAGATAAAAAAAACTAGAATTTAGGGAAGTCGCAAGCAGAGAAACTAATGACACGTCCAATGATTCATCCAATGATTTGAAGTAATGTACTTTAATGTTGCAAAAAGACATGGCATTTATTTTCCAACAAGCCTGTTGGTAGGATAATACGTAACTACGTTCCAAAGCGACTGTTTATTTTAATATTTAAATGATGTGAACACCTGACCCATTATGTAAATCCAGTTGTCAGTATGAACTAAGAATGGTATAGTGTAGAAAAGGCAATTAATCTGGCAGACCGGTTTCGTCCTTATTGGGAAATCATGACATACTGTTGAGAACTTGTCGCGGACAGGGCTCGAACCTGGGCACGTTTGCTTTGGAATTTGGTTCGCTGGCCACTGAGCCACACTGCTGCACACTACACACAGATTCCAGTTATAAATTAACTAATGTGTTTTGGTTGGCTTTTCCTTTTGTAAAGTAACGTGGGATTTTTGACATTGCGATATAGTATACGAAAGCGGATAGAAGGAGTGATAAGTAGAAGGAAGTCGACTGACGATGCTACTCATTTTAAATCACTGTAAAACACGTTTAAATACGCACAGTTGTAATCAAACAGCCTTTGCGCTCTAGGAATTTAAGAGTTTTTATCTCGCGAACTTGTCCTGCTTTTTGCAACTTGTAGACTGCCAAGCACGGTATCCAAATCTAATGATTTTGAAAAGAATCACAATTTATTATGGCACTACCAAATAGGTCCCATATGAGGCTAGTTAACGGTAAAAAGAAATTTTTCTCGCATTCCAATACTAGAGCTTTCTAGACAGCTATGATGCTACCGCCTTTATAAACGGCTTTTTCTGACTTCTCGTCCGCTTTCGATTTTGCTTTGCGCAAGGTATTATGCCGGGCTATACTTGATTTCGCCATACCGATTAAACTTGTTAGATTAACTAAAGCCTGTCAGAATGTCTCATTTGCATGTGGTCATATCAATTACGGTCTCTATGAACATCTTAGAATTGACCCGGCATTAAGCAAAAACATCTCGTTGTTTCCACGTATTCCAAATATTTATTCAGGGTTCTGCTGTTCAGGTCAATTTAAAACTACCAAAATAAAAAAATGTGCTGGCAGCCAACTTGCTTTTCTCGAATATGTTGGATGATTATCATCTTATAGCAGAAGAGAAGGACCAGCTCTAGTGAGCCTTTATTTGCGCTCAAGAAATTTCCGTTTGTCGGGGTCTATAGCTAGATTACTCGTTTACGGTCAGAATGGCCAATTTTGAACGGCGCCTTACAGACCGCTTTCCACGATTTCGTGTAACTATTATCTCGCGTAACTCCAGTCAAATCGGATTCTACGGAGATGTTGAGGCCTATTAGCATTGCTGTTGCTGCCTTTAGCAGATTAAACAAACCACTATTGAATCGCCCGTAAATTTCAATAAGCAGCAGATAAAAGACGTTCAGATTAAAATTATCACCGGTTCCGGTTTAGGTTTTGGAGACTTCAATGAGGATCAATTATAATTTTGATTTGCTAGACAACTTTTGTAATCGATTTATTTCGTTTTGTCGTGGTTATTGCAAGATGACCGCCAAAAGTCATTGTTTAAGGACAAAATGTATGAGCCAAATAATTCAATTCGGTCTCTCTCTCTCTGATTGATCAATAACAACATAGGTTGTTGCGGAGTGCCAATTGAATTAGTCATGGCAAATTTTGAGACGACCAATTGCAGAACCTACCCATCAAACCACCGAGGATTCTCTGTTGGTTGCCTGACACCGCAAAAGGTGTAGAAAATTAATCTCATGGCTGGATAATGTTATCAGAAATATCGGTTATTAACCATGCCGCACCATGACTTCAGTAATCAATAACCACTTCACTATAAGAAAGAATGTGGGTCTAACCAAACTGAAATGCCAATGTGGGTGTCTAGTTTAATATGTTTTATTAACAATGGCTCTTCAACAACACATCCACATTTTTTTATGTATGCATATAAGTGCTTACGTTTATAAGCAGTGGTAATGACAACCTCAAGTAAAGGTATTTAAAATGCGGCTTAGAGTAAACATATTTTATTTGCTGAAGCTTTAAACTTTGCAAATACCATGGTAATGAGAGATTACGTTTCAGCAAAATTAAAAGTAATAAATATTTTATACATCTGCTACTGCAACCGTATTCTCATTCTCTGGCTTCGATCAACATTAGCGGTTAAATTTTTGAGGTATTGTTGAAATCATTGACTAAAACATATAAAAGTTATATATTTTTCCTGCGGAAGATATTTGATTACACGTATGAATTTAGTTAACCGGAGTGGTGAAACTAACAACAAGTTTGATGATAAAGACAAAGTCTGGTACATGCACAGGTTGGTGCTTACTGGCAGTAACCGACAGTAAGCTCCAAAATCACAGTATATTGTGTCAAATCATAAAGCAATGTTTGAGGGTGCATCATCGCACAAATACGCATATTAAAGCAGTAGTGGCGTCAATATGCTATAAAGTCATTTAAATTGCAACTTCAAAGCCAGAACGAAGTGTATAATTTGTACCGCCCCTCCAAATTAGCGACAATTTTATGTTGAAGATTTCACAGAAAAAGACAATAACAAACAGTCTGAAAACATACTACACGAGAAAATACCTCCTACACACGTATTGTTCTACCTCAGTTTTGTCGTTATTATGGTAATCATAGTGTTAAGCAAATAAACATAAAGCATTTTCGTGTATTTTTTGCGTAGAGATAATATGCATACATTCGCGTATTACGCATGGTGTGCCTAATAGAATGTCAATCAATAAAGAACTTGGATTATACGTGAAAACGTTATAAATTGTCATGATCAATACAAAAAATTGCAGGAGTAGCTCGTTTTGAAAACGTGGTAATTGAAAATCATGGGTTTGGTACCATTCTCTGCGTTCATGCCTATTTTCCTCAGGTGAAATTGTTTTAAATTCGCATAGTAAATAATTTGATCACGATTTTGACCTTACTGCAGTTTTTATATTCAATCTTAAAGATGACTGAACCACCCAACTGTCGGCATTTAAGTCTGAGCGTTGTGTCAGCCGCTACAGGTGTAGAAGCAAACGCATGCCTATTTAGGATCACACACCTATCAGGCTGAATTTAGCATATCCTTCTGGTTGTATGTGGATAAACTTGTTATAGTGTAGGCCATATCTAACAAATAAATGTACATACGTTAGTTCACCGCAGTCAAATCAATGTGGGCGCAAACATTAAACCAGTATTACCTTACCACAGATATGATGGTTTCGTGATTTAGTGCTGCCTTTCACTAAGAACTCGATGGTAAATACGAAGGTTTCGCGTCACAGGAAATGCTCATTTCTTTCGGCGTATATTTCCTATATCCTCCTGGTGCAAAATAAACAATTTTTTTGTTCAAAAGAATTGGTCTGCGCGACTGGATTTTTCAAAATTATCTGATCTTTGCCACAACACAAATTGGATAATTTTGAAAAATCCAATTTCCCAATTGTTTAGTTGTTAAAATGATGTTATTTTTCCACAAAGACTACGGCATTCCCGTCAATTTTCCTCCAAGATATGTTTTCCTTCAAATTTGAAATTCTTTTTCCAAGGTCCGTTCATCAGAAGAAGTTTAGAAAATTAATAAAACAATTAAAAATTTCGATCCAACGGTTTCATTGGTACTTAGTTATAGATCTCATACAAATTACAAGCGTTTCACTAGGTTAACATGTGTCATATGTGTGAGTGAGTTCAATAGTCAGTATTGTACTCTATATGAACTTTAGATAAAGGATAAACATAATTAAACAGTTACATATGAAAGATGGTTGATAATAAAGTTGATTAATATATCGCAAATTTCTAAGATCACACATGAGTTACGATCCATGCACTAATGGTTTCCGACGATACGTACGGTCTGTGCTCCAAATCGAGTCTGGTGATTTTTCTACCACATTTTCATTCATAAAGCAATCAATTAATTTAATTTAATTGATTATCTAATAAATATTGTCGAGCTATTTCTATCGCATATCGATATGCGTAGAAGACCATCCCAGTTAAATTTATGACCCGTTTCTACTGTATGACATGCAAGATCTAATCGATTAGCATGTCTGTACTTCTATACGGTTCTATATTCCTTTCATGTTACCTTAATAAAGCGCGTGGTTTAACCAACAAACATGGAGCTACAGTCCTTACATGGAATCTTATACATTTCTGATGTGCTTAACTATTCAATTTTCTCATTTTTGTCGGGAATTTCAGTGCCTAAATTTGAGGTAATTTCTAAATGGACGTTGACTAAATTCCAATGCTTCCGTTTTTATTTTGCTGCCTAGTTTGGAGGAAGATAGCATTTAAGGGTTCACATTGCCACTGAATATTTGTCATGGCCTACCCAATTCAATCTCACTATCCACGATTTTCTATCGTGTGTTGTCGCATGGGACTATCAGTTTCGCAAAGATCCGATTAATCCCCATTTCCAAGTACGCATCCAGTTTGTCTTCGTGGTGGATGGGTGTTGATACGTCCCTTTCCTACAAAGGCTTCGACCTTGTTCATACTAACCATTGGAAATGAGGTACGATTTAATCCTTGTTGACTGGTAACGTTTTGGAACGGAATTTCTCGTTCTATCATCAGGCCTCTAATCACACACACAGTCACAGTGTTTACAATAACAGACTGTGTGTGTGTGTGTGATTAGAAGTATGGTGATGGAACGGGAACATCCGCTTCTAAACGATGCCAGTCAACGAAGATTTGATCGTTACTTATGGGGATCAATCTGATTTTTGCGAAACTGATAGTGCAATGTGACAACCCTCGAAGGCAAACCATTGATACTCTAAATGTGATGCTCGCACTGCGCAATCTTTCAACAAATATTCATCCCATATAGTGTGTTTGACTTCAAAATTAGGTAGGATACTCGAGTAAGTTGCCCATCTTTAAACATCTCGTTTTAATTTTGGACCTTCGTTTATTAATTTAATGACCAGAAACAGTAATTCACTCAATAACTCACTTCCAATCATTAATTAGATTTTTCAGTATTGTCGAGCCATTTAAAAATATTTTATCTTCTTTTACATGATTCCAAATGAAAAAATATAGCATCCAAGTTTCGTGAGTATAATTTGTGTTTTAGTGGCGTCCAATCTAAAAATGGTTTTTTCAACTAATGCATGAAGATGTTTGCTATCGGAACTGAAAATGGCTGTCCCATTGGGACTCCCTTAATTTGCTTCTAAAATTATTTCACAAGTATGAAACAAGTTGAAGCAATGATGTATTCATCAGCACCATAATATATCTAATTGACAGTTTACTTTCTTCTATTATTAATACGTGATGAAACAGAAAACGGCGAACACGTTCCCCTAATTTCGTTACCGGTGAGTGGTTGTCCAGAGTTTACTTTCACCTAGCTCATATTTATCCATAACCTCAACTAGATGAGAAGAATTCATTAAGGCATAATCTAGGAAGTATGGGTGTTTTATTATTCTGTGACAGAAAGTTGATTATTGTATTTGTTAGAGAGTGTGGAATATTAGCTATTATTCTTAATACTTTACTTTACTTTACTGCTGCTGACTCCTTTTGGAGGATAAGCCGGCTCCATGACATTTCATGGAGTTATAATAATCAAGGTTGCGGTCTTGATATAAACACCTGACCCATTAATTACTTACATATGTCAGTATAAACTAAGAATTGTATAGTGTAGAAAAGGCAATTCATCCAGTAGACCGGTTTCGTCCTTATTGGGAACTCATCAAGTACTGGCCAGAATTTGCCGCGGACAGGATACGAACCTGGGCACGTCTGCTTCGGAATCTGGCGCTCTAACCACTGAGCTATCCTGCCGCACACTACACTACACACAATTTTCAGTTATATACTAACTAATGTAACTTGGTTAGTCAAATTTTTCCTTTAGGTGGAGCTCATATGGCATCCATTTAGACCCAAAGTTCCAACTAACCATGCCCAATCTGTCATTACTGAACAGACACCACATTACATGGGGAAATGGTATTGAAATGAACATTTATATAATTAAACGAACATTGGTTGCGCGGTGGTGATAAATACTATAATCAAGGTTGCGGTCTTGATATAAACACCTGACCCATTAATTACTTACATATGTCAGTATAAACTAAGAATTGCCCAGGTTCGTATCCTGTCCGCGGCAAATTCTGGCCAGTACTTGATGAGTTCCCAATAAGGACGAAACCGGTCTACTGGATGAATTGCCTTTTTCTACTCATACAATTCTTAGTTTATACTGACATATGTAAGTAATTAATGGGTCAGGTGTTTATATCAAGACCGCAACCTTGATTATTATAATTGTTATCTCCACCCGCGCAACCAATGGCCCGTTTAATTTCATGGAGTTTCTTGGGAATTTGGTACAAGTGGTGTCCCCTCACCACTCGGCTTTTTGATCGAGGACGCACCTCTAGCCTTTGCACATCCAAGCGCAGTCTGCAAAGCAGCAGTAAGTTGTATGGTTGCCGGTGGCTGTTGAGAGCTCATTCGCCATTCGGAAGTACGGGGTACTGTCCAGGAGTCCATGTAATCCTGTGGCTGTTGTCCCCTTTTGTGGCGGGGAACACACGCCGAGTCATGGTGCCGTCGTCGGGCTCATGTGGTATTTTATAGGAGATCCGATTGCCGGTCGGAAATCCACCACGCCCTGGTGACACCACCGCCATAGCCCCGTTAGCCCATGTACGATCGGCCATCGAAACATGGTTGACACCGTCGTACCACGTTGAGGAGGGGATGGGCGGATTGCATCTGAAGGTATCAAGGCGTTAGTTTGTAATTACTTTATGTATCAAACATCTCATTTCCTTTTTAAATTTACCAGCCAAATCTTTATTCATTTTAGTGTAGACCGTTTTATTATTTAGTTGATCAAACGTTTCACCATTATAATACGATTGACTCATAAAAAAGTGTGTCTCCTATTTCATCTGCCTTCAAATTTACAGCATTGTTTGTTATCGATTACTTCGAGAGACAATTGACCTCATATTACTTACAACCATCGTTGCTATGTTTAATTAAAATTTAACCATATTTTTATCTGAAAGGATTTGAGCTATTTCAACGGTTTTAGTGATTGTCTTATTTCGTGCTGATGTCTTAATCTGAATAGCAGTGTTCAAAGTACAGTTAAGCAGTTTCATCTTATGCCCATTAAATTTCATTAACGAAAGATTTGCTACACGATTGATTTAATTTTATCCCCCCAAATGTCTCTGGATGCATAAATTCTCCAACTGTTCATCATAACTATTTATTACCTTTCTACTTTCTACGGTACGTAAATTGTCTGCAAAATACCCTAGTCAATTAAAATTATCAGTGTGCAAAAAGCGAAGTAACGTAAGACTTATTTTAGTCTTCTTCCAAATCGATTAAAATTGTCAGTTTTGTTCATCATGTAACAATGTATTCGATAGGTTTAAATAGAGATCACGTTTAAGATAGGTAACGTAAACTGACAAATTTATGTATCAAATGGGCCAGGCGTTTGTATTAAGATCGTAATCTTTATTAAAAGTAATTGTTATCACCGCCCGCGCAATTAATGTTCAGTTAATTTAATGATCAATATTCGTTTAGCGAAACATCAGTAATTTGCTTGAGATCACAGTAGTTTCAACCAGATGAACATACGCGTGTATATAATTGAATTTAATTGAATACTTCTCAGTTGTAAAAAATACACACACACACATACTCACTCAAGCGCTTACATAGTTATAAGATACATCAAAAAGTATATTAATGACATTTGAATTTTTCTTTCTAATTGTATGAAACTCCGTGATGAGCGGGCCTTTGTATAGGGTTTCGGAAATAAAAGCCAACATATTAGTAACACCAAAATTTGTAGAATGGAGAAGCCTATAGGGTAAACAAAGAATTGGTAGTTTTACTAGTTAATTGATGCCTGATACGTAAATGCATATATTCTTGATCTTTACATACAAAAAAATATTAGTTATTTATTTTTGATTCAATTCATCGTATAGGTGAACTTGTCAGCATTACTGAAAACATCATTGAATTTGCTTTTATCGCATCGTAAACCGTTATTCAATTAAACTCAAAGAGCAGTTTCCATTAAATTAATTTGTTGGAGTCATTTACATATTTTAATCTGTATATGTGTTCTATTATTTGACTTACAGCTAATAATGCTTTACATATGTAAAATCATAAATAATTAATATTTTTTATTACTATAAAATTTAAATCAGTTTAAAAGAGTAGCTTGTCTAAATTATTAGTTAAAATTTTCGAGCATTTACACTTTATCTATCGTAATGTGTCCAATATACACTTTCGTAATGCATACTGGGTGATTTGCTGTCAATTCAGTTAAATGGTTAAGTCTTGTACAAGCATGTACATACAGAAAAAAAGTGAAATTGTAGTGAATTAAATGCTGAAATTTAATTCAAAGCCGCAGAAGGATACCATTTGCAAGTTGCAGTGTTCGTGCAGATGAAAGGCATCATTGTCTTTTAAACAGAAATATTTTAAAGAATATGCGAAAGTTAAGGCCTTCTCGTTATAACAGTAGATTTAAAGACCTTAATAGTTCTGGAGGCATATCACTACCTAGGTACATAGTGTGCAATATCAGATTTTCCGACACCACTGCCAACACATTTTCGTTTATAGTGGTCCAAACGTTGGCCACACAATTCACGAGTATTAGTTTATCCGTTTTAAATATTATAGTGCTGACAGACCCTGAGTTCTTTCTCATCTGAAAACTCGTAGGTGGTACACCAGGTTTCTATCTAAGCTATAATCGGTTACGGACACGCAGTATGATACTTTTTCTTACGAAATCATGGGTGATGTACGAAAAACAGAGGCTGTCGCCCTAACGACGTTTCCTATAATCCGAAGCATAAATATAAGCACGAATCAGATGTGCGCAACACCTAATACACAATTGCATATATTAGCTCTCCGCCAAAAATCAGTATCTAATTGTTATATATTTATTTACATGATTTCATAATAACCACGAAAATGGATGACCGATAACGATCAAGGTCAGAGTTTATGGATTTTCTGGAGTAACAGTTGTTCAGAAGTAGTTGTAATTCTCAATTTTAGTGAAATTTAGCATACGTTGATTTCCATTGTGATGGTACCCTGTACCGACACGCAACCATAGAGTTTGTATTTGATACCGACTCAACAACCATAATATTGGTACCATATATATATATATATATATATTTATATATATATATATAGTAAGTTATTTTGAAGTCGCAATGTCGAAGATTTTTTATGAAGTGAAATCCCTTACTTCTTGATTAACCATTCGTATATGAGAGTGTATCGTCCAATTGTCCCACATTTGTCACCAAAATATAAAGTGGGTATAGGACGTAATACCGGCTCCTACTGATGAGTCGCCAGTAAGAACATAACGAATGTGCACATGAGATTATACCTTTCGTTCATGCTGATTTGAGTTTAACTTTTTGATCTAGTTTGTTACTATGTGCACAACACCTAATACACAATTGCATATATATTAGCACCTCGCAACAAACAGTATCTTATCTCTGAATTAGTATGCGATGTTTAATTTACTATGTGTCAAGCCCTATTGCTAGTATCTTTTTACGGGCTTAATGAAAGGAGTTTTAAAAGAGTATTATATTTTATTTGTAACTCATTCTATATCTGTAGAACCTGACATTTAATCAACAAATTTCTGTCTTTTGGTTTTTTACCAGCAGGTTATCTCGGTGGGTCGGGCACAGGAGTCGAAAACCCCACGTAAGTTGATACATTTAAAACTTGATCTGCGGCAAACATATGTTTGATTGTGATTAATGAGCATCAGATAGTGTTCGTGAAAACGAAAGTCAACGAGATGGTTTACTCAATCTGAATAATACTTCTATAATCGCATCATAGAATTGGTGCAACGAAGTTTTAATTCATGTTAATGGTGTTAACTACGATAACATTAATTTTAATCGAGACATGCGAATCGATTACTTACCACTAATTTTGAGCTTTACTGGCTAATCTTAGAAGTAGGGACTAAGTGTTGCAATTACTATTTAGGCATATTTATAAAATTTATTTGTCCAAAAGTTCTTATTGTGCTCAGGGTTGTTTAATTAATATTTTTCAACTCATAAAGGTTTTGTTAAATTGTCACAATATGTTTTCAAATATACTACCTTTACAATGAGAGATGTGCATATAAAATTGTGTGTTATGTGTTGCGCACCATGAAATAAATTAGCTAAAATATGACCAGAAGGAAAAACCAAAGTCAGTATGAACGGACGCTGAAATATAATATGCACACTGGGGACTCATACAGGTTCGGTATATGTATATTATATATAATGAATTGGCTTTGAAGTCTCATTGTTGAAGACTATGTGAAGTCAGTTGTAATACTGTGGGTTCACATATTCGTACGGAAGATTATACCGCCCAATTATCCTACATTTCTCTTCCAAAAAATATAGTGAGTATAAGGCGTAATATTGGCTTTTGCTGATGAGTCACCGGTAAGCACGAAACGAATGTGAAACTGAGATTATACCTTCCATTCATACTGACTCTGGTTTATCCTCTTGGTCTTATTTGAACTAATTTGCTACTAGGTACGCAACACCTAATACACAATGGCATACATCGGAGCTGTCCGCGACAAAAATATCTCGAATGTAATTGCAATACCGAAAATTCAACTAAGCCTTGGCTTCTGCAATACTGGGAAATTAATTCATTAGTAGCCAAAGATTTCGGAGAAATTTGAGCATGTGACTTTGCCTTCATAGAAGAATCATATTCACCAAGATGGGCGATAATGTTGCATTATAATTTGGCGAGCGATTCGAGCTGGAGTTGAAGAGTTTGTTCAATTAAATTTATCGCTACACTATGATCATTATTCAAATTTGAAATTTTATATATATATATATATATATATATATATATATATATATATATATATATATATATATATATATATATATATATATATATATATACGAATTATGCGGTTTAAAGGATTGTTTTAAGTAGGAAATAATGTTAAAATATCTTTAATCTTCAAATATTGCAAGCACTCGTTTATTTTATTGTACTTCATTTACACAAACACGCACAAGTGTGCCCTATAAATTCAGTAGAGTATGGAATTTAAAGTTTGAGCATTTTTATGCGAAATTGAACAGAAGCTCCTTAGAGTTATTTTAAATACCTATAAGTATATGTTTGATGCCGCTCACATAAAATGCAAATTAGACCGCTGAATATTTCCAACCATGGATAAGAGGTATTTAAACGCTATTAAAGAGCTAAATTTTTTTCTAAACTCTCAATATTCAAAATAAAATATGAATTAAAACAACTAGGCGACCACATCGATTATGAATTGAGACAAAATCTTCAAGAAGTTTTGGCGCAAATTATCATATAATACGCATGGAATATGATCAATAAAAATTTGGAATTTAGTTGAATCAAGTTTGTGAGCTGGAAATAAACACCAATAACACCAATCCCATTGTATCTAACTAGTAGCACAAAGTAGAAAACCAAACATCAGTCACAAATACTGACACGCTTCCATCCTCCATGGTAATTATCAGAGCCCTACTGCAAACTGACTATCGAGGATGAAACCACAATTAATATGCAAGGAAAACAAAATTTTACATGCGGCTATCACCGTTACCATAATACTTGAATGGAAATGAAGGCTACAAAATTTCTATGCAGTCACAAACATTTAGTTATTGCTGCTCCTACCGCACTTAAGTAAGTTGGGCAATAAAAGAACCATCATTGACTGTGCTGGTGGTGAAAAATTTACTTTTTGTGACAGCATTGAAATCGTGCAACCGAAATATCCAGTTAAGTACAATATATACGAGACAACTAGAGGTGAGAGTCGGTTATTCTCATTTGCTTTTATATATATGCATTAAGGTTTGATCCTCGCTAGTTGAGTTACCGTCTTCGCTCTGATGATGATCATGGAAGGTTGAAGCGCATCTGTACGTGTGACCTACAGTTGTTTAGTTATGTTGCGCGACTGGTTAGATACAATGGGATTGGTTTCTACCTCAAGTTCGAAAATTTTATTTAAACAGTATAACAATTTATGAAATGAGGTTTCTTCCGTTCGCCAACCAGCTCTGATGAACATCATAGAATAGTTTACTAAAGTTTGCGAGCTTGATATCAATACTATATATAAAATTGTCTGTATAATCAAAGCACGGTATGATGTAGAAAAGGCTTTTCATCAAGTAGAACAGTTTCTTCCTTAGTGGTAACACTCCAAGTACTGCCTAGAATTTGATGTGTAAAGTTTTTTAAATCAAGTTTGCGAGCTTGAAGTAAACACCAATCCCATTGTATTTAACCAGTCGTCGAACAACATAACAAAACTACTGCCAGCCGCAACGCACTGACGCGTTTCGACCTTCCATGATCATCATCCGAGTACGACGGAAAACTGACTATCCAGGATCAAACCGCATTGAATATATATGGAAATCAAATTTAGATATGCGGCTCTCACCTCTAGCAGTCTCGCATACATTGAACTGGACTGGAAAGGTCGGCTGCACAATTTCTATGCAGTCACGAACATTAACTGTTTGACTGTTTTGCCTATATATTTATATGTGGCGAAAGCTGCAAACAGTTAATTTTCGTTCAGTTGTGACCAGAAGGATAAACCAAGAGACGGAAAGTAGCATCTCATGCACATTCGTTTCGTGCTTACTGGCGACTCATCAGTAGAAGCCGGTATTACGCCCTTTAACCACTATATATTTGGTCGAAGAATGTGGAATAATAGGACGGTACAATCTTCTAGACGAATGTGTAAACCTGTAATAGTGAAGCTAACATCATCTAAAGTCAACAACAATGCGACTTCAACGCTAACTCACGCTCATATAATATATATGGCCGAGTCTCGTAAAAGATACTAACGACTATGGCTTATTGTGTTAGTAACTGATACTTTTTTAGAATCGATGAGTACCGAGCTACTAACACTATGGTTTCCGAGTCGGTACATGATTACAACCTGATGGATATCAATTTATGCTAAAGTTCACCCAAATTGAGAATTGAGGTTGGTATCATGTACCGACTCGGAAAACATAGTGTTAGTACCATCTACCTTTTAGGTACAATAATGTTGGTATGGGTTACTAACACAATAGCCATAGTGTTAGTATCCTTTACAGACTCGGTATATATATGATATAGTGTGAGTTAGCGTTGAAGTCGCATTGTCGTTAGACTTTATATGATGTTAGCTTCACTATTGCAGGTTTACACATTCGTCTAGGAGATTGTACCGTCCTATTATTCCACATTCTTCGACCAAATATATAGTGGTTAAAGGGCGTAATACCGGCTCCTACTGATGAGTCGCCAGTAAGCACGAAACGAATGTGCATGAGATTATACTTTCCGTTCATGCTGCCTTTGGTTTATCCTTCTGGTCACAACTGAACTAATTTGTTACTAGGTTCGCAACACCTAATACATACTTGCATATATATTAGTTCTTCGCAACAAACAGTATTTAACAGTTAATTTTCGTGACTGCATAGAAATTGTGCAGCCGACATTTCCAGTCAAGTTTAATGCATGCGAGACAGCTAGAGGTGAGAGCCGCATATCTAAATTTGATTTCCATATATATTCAATGCGGTTTTATCCTCGATAGTCAGTTTGCCATCGTACTCTGATGATGATTATGGAAGGTCGAAACGCGCCAGTGCGTTGCGGCTGGCGTTAGTTTTGTTATGTTGTTCGACGACTGGTTAAATACTATGGGATTGGTGTTTACTTCAAGCTCGCAAACTTGATTTAAAGAATTGTTACCACTACCCAAACAATCAATTATTGTTAAATTGATGCGTACAGGTTTGAACCCAGGCACGACTGCTTTGCAGTCTGTCGCTCTAACCAATTTGTTGCACTGCCGCGCGCAACACACAATTCTCAGTCAAACACCAACTTAGGTTTTTTGTTTTGCATTTCGTTCATGTGGAGGCTAAATGTGATCACTTTAGATCAAACGTTTTTACTAGCCACTTCGAATCTTTCATTATTGAGCAGACACAACGCTTCTTTAGGAAGCGGTGTTACAATGAACATTTATTCAATTCAACTAGCATTGGTTGCGTGGGTGGTGGTAACTATTATATAAAGGGAGTTTGTAAGTTTGATATAACCACCAGCCATATTATATCAACATAAGTCAGTATAAACTAAGAAAGGTATAATGAAAATTGTGTGTAGCATGCGCCTGGTTAGTTCAGCGGTTATAGTCACAGACTCAGAAGCAGACGTGCCTAGGTTCGAGTTCTTTTCGCGGAAAATTCTGGACAGTACTTGATGAGTTTCTTATAAGGACGAAACCGGTCTACTGAATGAACTGCAATAATTAAACTATACAATACCTAACTTGTACTGACAAATGTATGTCCATAAAACTTCAGGTATTTATATAATGATCGGAAACTTGATTAAATTAATTGTTACCGTCGCCCATGCACCAAATTTTTGTTTAATTGGATAAATGTTTACTTCAATACTACTTCCCCATGTAGTGTGGTGTCTGTTCTATGATGACAGATTGGGGATGGTTAGTTAGATTTTCAGGTCTAAAGGGATGCCATATAAATTCCACTTGGGCGAAAGGCTAACCAGAACCTATTAATTTATACATAAATGAAAATTGTTTCTAATGTGCGACAGGGTGGCTCAGTGGCTAGAGCACTAAATTCCAAAGCCGACGTGTCCAGGTTCGAACCTTGTCCGCGAAAAATACTGGACTGTACGTGATGAGTTCTTAATAAGGACAAAATCGGTCTACTGGATGACTTTCCTTATTTACACTGACAAATATATGTCCATAATGGGTCAGGTGTTTATATCAAGATTGCAACCTTGATTAAAGTAAATAACAGAACGTTTGTCTATCTATGGTTTGAAAATATGACTTAAATAATTGTTATCCCTACTCGCACTATCAATCGATGTTCAATTGATTACTTTGTGCGAATCTTGCTTACCTTGTAAAATTTACCCAAATTATTCATAATATTCCCATTTGTCAATCGCTCTTTCCTTTTTTTACCGTCAGAAATATAACTGGACGTTCCTCAGCATTCAGGTTTGAGAAGAAATATAAACTTGTGTATACCTTATATATGAACCGTGTAAATTATTATTGATAAATTTTAGCCTTCAAACAATTGATATTTGTGGTCGTAAATAAAACTTTTCTCTGTCAGTCCTTGGTAATATTATTTGAAAATCAATTCAAGTTTGATGTTTCTGCAACCCTTGGCGAGATAAACCTAGTTTTTGAAGAGGAAACTGTATAAAACATGTCTATCTTACATAGTATAATTCCTTAGATTACTGAGTCTGCAATTGCAGATTCTTGGCATCCTGCGTTATTTCATAAAATGTAAGATTATTTTTTAATGATATCATTATTTTAAATGAAGTCAAAGAGCCATATTTTTCAATATGTTCGGTCTTTTCACAATATCGGTATTGCAGCATCAAAACATCTACAAACCTTACTGATTAGAAATTAAATAGAATGCTTCGACTTTTTAGTATCGTTTTTTAAGTACCAAACTCTAATAAAACTCGGTTATTATTTGTCTTAGTGCTAAGGATTTCTATCATGAGCCAACAACATCTAGTCAGAAAAAAGTCTGTCAGACTATTAAAATACTTCGCCTGCTTATCCCTACGACTACTAATGTAACTAAAAATACCACTTTATTTATGCGGACAAATCCATTGATTGGAAAATCAGGCTTCATTATCGTAGCCATGATGCTTCTTAGTAATACTGTACGAAATTTGTTCGCTAGAATAATTTAATGCCTGAACAATATTTACATTGATGATCATTTTCTGGTTCTACACATTATTTTTTACACGATGAAGCATAGTAATCAACATATTTCATAACTCACACATGTCTTGTTTTGTTTTCTTTATTCACATAATAAAAGTGATATCTAGATATTGGAATTTACATTTCAATCCAACCAAAGGAAAAGTTTCCTAATGCTTTGGTGATGAGATTAGTTTAGTCCATCTTGTAAATTTTCTAAGAGGAAATACACAGTATTAGTCTTTTGTCAAAGTTTACCTGTAGTCAACCGGAATTTTGTGTAAATCGATCAGGCAATTTATAGACATTTAATTTAGATTAACAATTTTATTCTCACTTATTTATTTAAAAGATATTTGGCTCCTTAGTATCGGTATTTAAGCATCGACTTATGACACATAAACCAATCCTTCGCGAAAAATATTTGACTGTATTTGAGACTACAAAAATTTTCGATCAGAAGACAAATAATATCTAATTAGTAAAATTATCTATTATTCGTTAAAGCCATGGTGCTAATATCCAGGTGATTTCATCGATAAACAGATTATTTTTTTGGCATTTATGCTAATCGATACGTGTAAGAATACTTATTTCAGTCAGGAAGATTGCCCACAAGCCTATAAGCCGAAATCGTTAAGCATCCAAAACTACGGTTAAATAGAATAATAAACTGTATAAAACTCTATGGCTTCATCCACTGAATCTGCAAGAATCGTGCAAAGAAATTTTAAGTAACCTTCAATTTGTTTGATAATGAATAGAGTGAAGATTGATAATAGTACCGATTTATAAGTTAATAACTTATGAAAGAAAATTTCACCATAATAAGCACATATTTACCAAATTCTTCTTGAGGGCGAATGCATTTTAGCTTGAAACCTTGCAGCATTCTAAACAAATAAGGCTTCAATAGACATACGAATGCACAGAAATTATTTAAGATATAAATAATTGAAAGAATAGCACCCGAAATACTTATACCTTAGCCTGAGGAAGCTTAGTTTCTTTCCACACTACCTACCGTAACAGTGTGAAATGTTGGTTAATGTCGGTATGCTTTCCTTTCTTTAATAATGTTAATGATTAATGTGAAATTAATGATTACTCAAAGTCAGGTTTATTTACAGAGTTTGTAGGTTAGTAAAATGAGAAGCAGAGCAACATTTATTTATCCTTTTTTACATAAATGATAATGGAAACAGAAGTTAACAACTATAATAAAACATATTTTTATTATTTAGGCAACAACGACGCCATTAAGATCCAATAATTTGTAATGGCCAATACTACCTTTGCATTGTAATTTCACCCGTGCTACTGTGTGATATTGATCACAGCTGACAATCAGAACATACGCAATGTGATTATCAAGAATAGGTTTTCAATGCTTAAAAAAGATAGGTTTTTAAAGAACATTTTATGTGGTAGATCCATTTTCCACTATGTAACTCCCATTTCTGAGTGCACGAAGTCTACATTTAAATAAATCCTAAAATCGAACTAATGACGCAGATTTGTGGTCTTCAAAACCTGCGCCATCTTGTTCCGCCATGAGTGAATAATGAAAACATGGTATTGACGAACCTATTTTCTAGTACACTCTTAATTTTATGTACACGAGGTCTGGAAAGAGCTGATCTATAGGCTTCAAACTTGCGCAAAAGTCAGGATTGCTCGACACGAGTGAATGATGAATTTTGGTACTGTCGATTAATGTTTCCCAGTGTAATTCTCATCTCTAGGTGATCGACTTCTATTGCACTATGCCATGTTAAGGCACATTTGATATGTAAACATTCAAAGCTGTGCTATAGTTTTGCATATTGTAAACTCCATCTATAGTTGCCTGACGTCGACTATGAAATGATGATTTAGACTCACTTGGTACTGTAGATCTTTTAGATTCGACTCCAACGCTATAGTCATGTTTATCCGACATAAACCAATAAAGGAAATTAATATAACACTGATATCTAATTGATACTGCAGATATGTAGGCTTGAATACCTGCAACGTAAACATGTTTACTAGACTCGAGGAAATTATGCAAATTTGGTATTGTGGATCTATAGTTAATACAATTAAACAAGCAATGACTGCGCGGGTGGTCGTAACATTAAAAAAATCTAGTTTGCGAGCTTGGAGTAAACACCATTCCCATTTTGGTTACCCGGTCGTCGAACAACATAGAAAAATTGCATGCGACTGGCGGTAGTTGTTCCACGACTGGCTAAATACAATGGGATTGGTGTTTACTTCAAGCTCGCAAACTTATTTTGAAATAATTGTGGATCTATGTTGAATTGTGTACGATGTCCACTAGTCAATGAGGCTTGAGGCCTACTTTATAATACAAATCTATAGGTCTTAACAAGCTATAGCCGTGTTTCTCCACCGTTTATGCGTGATGCACAGTTAACATCGAACATCCATTCTTCTGAGTGTAAACTATATGTCTATGTGCAATACGTTCACCCTAGAATTCTTCATGCGACCCAATTGATGCTACAGATATCTAGGCTTCGCATTAGCGTCATAGCCATGTTTATACAAAGTGAGTGAATAATAAAAACAAAGTATTGCCAAACCAGTATTCATAGTATACTTTTACCTTTAGGTGCACGAAGTTTACTGTCTAATTATGCTTCAGGCTCACATAATGATGCAACACTGTAGGCTTCAACTTGGTGTTACAATCATGAAAAATGAAAATTTGGCATTTTTATCCCCGATTCATAGTGTAATCTCCACATCTAGTTGCACGACGTCCTACGTCCATTCGCATTTGAAACCAACTTGACGATGTTTAAATGTAGGCTTAAATTCCGCGCTATAGCCTTGTTCATCCGACACGAATAAGTGATGTGCAATTGTTAACGTATGCAAATGTTTCATAATGTCCACGACATCCCCAAGTGCATGACGTCTACTGTAAAGTGATGATTGATGCCCAATTTTTAATTTAAATCTGTAGGCATGCACCCTTCTCCATGACAATGTGTATCCGACATGTGTGAAAAATGCACACTTCGTATTGTTGACCTATGATTCATAATGTAACCCACACCAGTTATTTCACGACTTCTACTGTTCAAGCATACCGAAGGCTTACATTATAATGCAGATCTGCATGCTCGAACGTCTGAGCCATATTCCTGTTTATCTGACATAATTTAATGAAGTAAACTTGGTATAGTTGGTCAATGTTTCATTATGTGTCTCCCCTCTCTAGGTGAACGACGCCTACTCTAAAATAATACTTGAGGCTCACTTTTTAATGGGATCTTAATGCTTCAGCAGCTGTATCATATTCATGATTATGCAGAATTAGATAAAGTTGCGTCCTTGGAATTTAAGGCCAATTTTTCATAGTGTAACCCCAAGTTTCTATGTGCACGATGTCTAGTTTACAATTATTTTTAGGCCCATTTGATAAACCAGATCTGCAGGCCCCAACGTCTGTGCTATGGCTTTGCTTGTCCTACATGGGGGAATGCTGAAAACTTCGGTTTTTCAATCCATGCTTCATGTTGTCAGCTCTAACCCTAAGTGCTTAACGTCCACTATCCAATTATATATATATATATATATATATATATATATATATATATATATATATATATATATATATATATATAATGCATATATACATAATTATGCGCGCCCGCCTGATAAAATAGGTCTGTACGCTTCAACGCCAGCACAATAGTGATATTTATCCAATATGAGTTAATAAGGAAAATTTGGTGTTGCACATCTGTCAGTTCTAATAGATTCACCATATATTGGAAAAAGCCATCCTCCGCTAAAAATTGTGTTTGAAGGTGTAATGTGTGTCAATTAATCCTGTTTATAAAACAGGAAATGAGGTTAAGGAACGTCGATAGATCGACAATATCTTGTGTACCGCAGGTATGAATGGACAGAAAGCATTGTGTTGGAATACTTGGCGAGTCCATAGGAACTGACAAATATACAATATCAAGTTGGCATCATTCACATTTAACGGATAAACTTGGCTATTGTGCGCTTGTTGAGGCCTACAAATCTACTGTATCAAGTGGTTTTTCAGCGTTATTCAGCGGTTTATGTGGTTATATTTTTGGGTTTTAACAATTTTGTACGAAATAATAAAGGCGTTACATGTCTTGACACAATTTAATTTTTAGTTTCAATATTTTACCGTAATTAAATAGCATCATGCTGTATTTAGAGGCTACATAGTTTTAGACATTGAGTAACCAGATGAAACATTAGGGTTTTCGCCTATATGGGAATCCGTTTTCCATCTTTGTGCACAATACTGCAATTTTGAAGTGGACGTGCTCAGATTCGAGCCTCGTCCGCGGAAAATTTTGGCCAGTATATGATTAGTTCCCAATAAGACAAAACCGATCTACCGCATGAATTTCCTTTTCTATACTATACAATTCTTAGTTTATACTGACATATGTAAGTAATTAATGGGCCAGGTGCTTATATAAAGATCGCAACCTTGATTATAGTGCTTGACCTTCATGCTGTCCTTGTTTTATCTTTGTGTTCATATATGAACTAATTTGTTACCAGGTGCGTAACTACTAATAAACGATTGCATATCTATATTCGTTCTGCGCCACAAAAAGTATCTAACTGTTATATATTTAATAGAATGATGTTATGATTTCTGCGAACTATGATAACTTATAAAGATCAAGGCCAGAGTGCATGGATTTGCTACAGTAACAAGTGTTCAGAAATAGTTGTAATTCTCATATATTGGTAGGTTTTAGTATACATTGAAATCCAATGTGTTGGTAACATGTTATTACTAGTTACTGACATAATAGCCAGTGTTGATACAATTTACAGGCATTGATATATATATATATATATATGTATATGTACTGAATTGGCTTTGATGTCGCATTGTCGAAGGATTTATATGAAGTCTGCTTCACTAATGCAGGTTCACACATTCCTATAGATTGTACGTCATATTTTTTCACATTCCTACCCAAATATATAGTGGGTTAAAGGCTCAATACTGGCTCCTTCTGATGAGCTCCAGTACAATGATCTGAATGTGCAAAAGATTATACGTTCCGTTCATGTTGTCTTTGGCTTATCTTTTCGTTATATTTGAATCCAATTTGTTACTAGGTGCACAAATCCTAATCACACAATTGCATTTATATTGTATATATATATATATATATATATATATATATATATATATATATATATATTAGTTCTCTGCCACAAACATTATGTAAGCTCTATTATATTAGACTTGCACTTATTTAACTGATTTTTTATTAAGTCTTCTTTTAATTCTAACTTGTAATGTGCTAAACCTTTGAAATAGACTTGACTGTACTTTAATCAGGAGAGCATGAATGATGGTTCCATTGAACAGATAACCAGACGTATCTCAGTCGAACGGAGGAGTTTATGTCGACTTTCTCATTAATTGTTACCAAGATGGAAGATGAAGTGACGTAGAGAATAAAGACGAAATTGTTAGAAGAAAAACGGTATAAGCTATTTGCAATGGGAGGTTTTTAGTTGGTCTGGTTATATCTTGAATTCAGTGCAACAAAAATATATAAATATAGTCTGGTTGGTTGACTAATGCCATGGCTATAACGAAAATGCGGTACCTACGTTTGACCGATGCAAAAGTATGAGGCTTTACTAGTTGTTCGAAATGATTGTTACCTGCAATTTCATCTTTATGGTCGTACGCTCCAAATATTCGGCGTTGGTCCTTAATAATTAGCTTGCTTTGAAGTTGTACAGGCAATGAATAAATTTTAAGTTGACTCCAATTACATTAACATATTTTTATATTTAATGCAATGAAATGGTGACTGAAGAGGATATTCACAATTACGTGCCCTCTTATTTAGAATCAAGAAAATGGTAACAAGAGTAATAAAATCGTTTTAAGGCCAAACACATATTTAGTAATTTATGTACACTTTTATCTACAACTGCATTCATGCACATGTGCATAGGAGATTTCATCCTCAAATAGCTCACGTTACTTGACCAAATAAGAAGCGGTTTGAAGCGAAGCGATGCCTCCAAATGGGAAGTCGTCGGTAAGCATGAAACATATGATAATACACCTCTTGTTCAAACTGACTTTAATATGCATTCCTCGTGGTACACGAGGTAAATTTTACCGGGCTCGTCATGACTGAAGCATAAAATATGCTGTATTCTTTATAGATTTTATATTTTTTTAGACAAAATATGCGCTTTATTAAATCAAATTTTCGAGCCTAAGATAATGATAAACCCAATTTTATTTAATTTGTCCACCAAAAAGGATAAAATAACTTAATTCGCATGAGCCGATACCTTTCGAATTTTCGAGATCATTAGCTGAGCGCAACGGAAAAACTGACTAACGAGGATTAACCAACTATGTAAATATACGTTTAAGAAGTCAAAGATGCTGTCCTCACTCATAAAAGTCTCACTTACGTTGTACTTGAGTGAAAATAATTTTTGAACAGTTTCTTCGGCATTGGTGTTTGTAACAATTTCGAAAACTTAAGTAAATATCATCACCAAGCGAGCAATCACCGATTCTTTAATTATCATTATTGAAACTTGCTAGATTTGGAAGTTTAATATTGATGATTCGCCAGTAGAATCACGCAACGCATGTGTACATGAGATTATACTTTTCGTTCATGCTGACTTCGGTTTATCCCTCAGGTCCTACTTGAACTAATTCGCAACTGGATGCGCAACATCTAATACACAATTGAATATAACCATAAAGTTTGATTCAATCTAGTCATAACATTTGACAAAACTAATGTTGAATATAAATGCTGACATGATTACTCCTTCCTTGGGCACAAGCATACAATTAAACAATCAATGATTGCGCGGGTGGTGGTAGAAATTCTTCGAATCAAGTTTGCGAGCTTTAAATAAAAACCAATCCAATTATATTTAACAAGTCGTCGAACAACAGCAATACTACCGCCAATCGCATACACTGATGCGTTTCGAACTTCCTTGATCATCATCAGATTACGACGGCAAACTGACTAGCGAGGATCAAACCGAAATGCATATACATGGAAAGCAAAATTAGATATGCGGTTCTCACCTCTAGTAGTCTCGCATACATTGTACTTGACTGGAAATGTATGTAAGACTACTAGAGAGGGAGAGCTGCATATCTAATTATGCTTTCCATATATATGCATTGCTAGTATGTATTAGGTTTTGCGAACCTAGTACCGTTCTATTATTCCACATTCTTCTACCAAATATATAGTGGTTAAAGGGCGTAATACCGGCTCCTACTGATGAGTCGCCAGTAAGCACGAAACGAGTGTGCATGAGATTATACTTTCCGTTCATGCTGCCTTTGGTTTATCCTTCTGGTCACAACTGAACTAATTTGTTACTAGGTTCGCTAAACCTAATACATACTTGCATATATATTAGTTCTTCGCAACAAACAGTATTTAACTGTAATATGCATTGCTGTTTGATCCTCGCTAGTCCGTAGGCCGTTGTACTCTGATGATGATCATGGAAGGTCGAAACGCATCAGTGCGTTGCGACTGGCGACAGTTTTGTTATGTTGTTCGACGACTCGTTAAATACAATTGTATTTGTGTTTAATTCAAGCTCGTAAACTTGTTTTAAAGAGTAAGCGGTGCTTGACGGAAGACTGACCGTTGAAGATCAAACAGTAATGCATATAAAATGGCATAAAAATCTACTATTTGTATCTCACTAATAATTTTCTCATTTGAATTGTATTGAATGGAATGTGAGCCACACAACATCTAATCTTCCACGATCATTACATTATACACCATTCATCACGTTAAAATAAGTTGTTCAATTACACAATAATCGATTAACATGCGTAGCGACGGAATTTAATTTTATCAGACTGATTTCTCAAACAATCTGACAAAGGTTATAATTTTTTTACATATCATTCAATTAATTATTTGATTTGATGAGAATTTATTTAACTCAAGTACGAAAGGAAAAAAATCATTACTATTTTAACCCAGTTTCAGAACATAGCAACACCAACGCCTGTCCTGCTTTCTAATGCATTTGAACTTTCTTTGTAAACATCAGAGTACGATGAAAATAGACATATGAGAATTAAACAGCAATTTATAATGCAATGTGAGATGAAATTAACACATACATCGTAACCTTAGAGATCTCGCATATATTGTACATGATTGGAATGCCGGCCACACAATTTCTTTGTAGCCTCGATCATAACTTCATTGCAGTATTTGCAAGATTATTAAAACTTTTAAAATCAAGAAAACTTTGTACAACAAAGCAGTCATTGATTCACGCGTGGTGATAAAAATAATTTAAACCAGGCTTTCGAGCTTGAGACAAGAACCTATCCCATTATTTTTTGAAATTTGATTGCGGATAGCCAGCTTCATAATTTCCAATGCCGCGTTTTGCATACGCGGGTTGTAGCTAAGCACCGACAGTGTCACAAAGATCCGATTGGTCACAATTTACATTTCCGTTTTGTCTTCAATCGGGCTGAGTTTGTATTCGTCCCAACGGAAACGCGGTTCTATCACAAATTGTGACTTTAGGCTTTCGATTCAAGAGAATCAAATTTATTGGCCAATTTTTCAATTCTTCTCGGAACAAAGAAGTGATAGAACCCGCATTTTCATTGGGACGAATACAAACTCAGCCAGATCGAAGACAAAACGGAAATGGAAATTGTGATCAATTGGATCTTTGTGAAACTGTTTGTTCAAAGCTAGAAACCGCTTACGCAAAACGCGACATTGTAAAATATGAAGCTGGCACTCCGCAATGAAATTTCAAAAACATATGTTTTTAATCGAATTGTTGTTTTAAATTTATCTTTGTTAACAATTAGGAAATATGATACGAGTAAGATCTCTGCCTTGTCTATGGCATAAATCGTGCTCATATGCAAATCCTTTTGATACACTACTTGATCATTATTCAGCTAAACGTGTTTTTGTTAATTCTGGAACAAAAAATATTTCTCTTAAAATCCAAAGCGATTCTGCTTGGTAATCACAGTTAGTGAACAGTTTTCAGTGCAGTTATGTTACTAAATTCTTCTGTTATAAAAACTGTTAATACATTTCCAAATAACTTTCCTGTATAACAAATAATTAAAGAATTTTTGTTAAGATACAAAAATTTTTACTTTTCATGATCTTTTAGAATATCTATAAATGAACACATTTGTGTATTTTAAGAGGCAAACAAGACAAGAATAAAAGAAGCGTGCAATCAATTTTATGAATTGCATCTTATAATATTCCGGTAAAATATCTGAATTGGATGCAATGCACGTAAATGATTAGACTTTTCTTAATTAACGTTTTAACGTCATCTTCATTTTCTGTTTCGATTGTGCTTAGAAAATATGTATATTATTGAAGCCTTCAGATACTTCAGATGAAAATAAAAAAGAAATATTCTTTGTGTCTAACAGAAGTGTGTTTGTTCACTAGGGCAAATGTACTTTAAATATTCTAAAGTTTTATATAGGCACAATTTTGTCAACTGTTTTCTTTCAAAGCAACTGTGAACAAACTTCAAATAGCAATCATTTTTGCTTTCCAATGCATGTTTAGGAACTATTTACGCATAAAAATAACATAGAAAGATCGAAAATAGGATCGTATGTGGTTAGACCCAGTATGTTTTATGAAGTTCCGAGAAGAATTGAAAAATTGGACAATAAATTTTATTTTCTTGAATAGAAAGCCTAAAGTCACAATTTGTAATTTTGCATTACTAGAAATGCAGCAATCCGATTACTTTTTTTACATTAATTTTACTTTCACATTCATGCATGCTTTTAGCCAATTTAATCCAGTCTTCATTAGACGAAATTCACTCAATGGACCCAGCTGACAAACAAACAATCAAGACGGCGCTATCTTGGCCTAATTGCAATCATTTTGCTAGCAATAATTTTCCGAGAGTTACTGTAGCTACAGAGTTTTCTGAAGACACGTATACGCTCAATAATCAATCTTCAAATACAGATGCTCACCCCTATTTCAGGTATGTCAAAATCCCACTTGGAGATTCAGAATTTATTCTAATTTTTTATTTAAATATCTGTGTTATAGTGAAAGATAATAAGTGTAATCGGGGATCATCATAACCTATTATTTAAAAGAAAATACTAGTGTGAAAACATTCAAATTTACTGAAGACTGCATAAGAATAATTAAAACGTTATCCATTCTTTCCAATGGATGCGTGACTACTAGAGGTGAGAGCCGCATATCTAATTTTGCTTTCCATATATATGCACCGTGGTTTAATCCTCGCCAGTCAGATTCCCGTCGTACTCTGATGATGATCATGGACGGTCAAAACGCGTCAGTGCGTGCGACTGGCGTTAGTTTTGCTATGTTGTTCGACGACTAGTTAAATACAATGGGATTTGTGGTTGCTTCAAGCTCGCAAACTTGATTTAAAGAATTTTTACCACCACTCGCGCAATCAATTATAGTTTAATTTGATAAAAAATTCTTTGCGTACCACATCTAAATAGCACTCGTGTGTCATTTTATTGCGAATGAAGATTTTGGTTCCTGGAATTGCTTCGATGAATTTTGCGCAATTTATTATCAGCACACTCAAAGTTAATTTGCTCGTCAATATCTTTAGCAACCATGCTGACTCTTTTCTTTAGAAGTGCGCTTCGTAATGTTACAATTAAATGCAATAAAAAACAAAAACTTGCCATAATTTAAATGGCTAGCACTACGCAAACATAAACGTCCTAAAAATTTATCAAGGGTAACGATTGAAATAAAATGTATAAGAAATGAAATGAATGCTAGATATATATATATATGCTGATCGGAAACTGCATAAGAAGAAATGATTTTAATTCACTCTAAAATATGTGCATAACCGGTTAAATTCTATCAATGCCAATATCTGCGGAATATGTTGACCAGGATTCTGCTGTCTATTGGAGGTTCTTAGCATGGAATTTGAAACAATTTATCTAGATTTTTAACAGATAAAATGTTAAAGACCGAATTTATGCACATTACAACATAAAATACAAAAATAAATTCAAATTCAGTTCTGCTCCCAATCCAGGAATGTGAAACGAAGTGTTCTCTTTAGATCACATATAAATGGAAGTTTCTCCTAGTTACGCGACAGTAAAACATTGATTTTAAATGCTGTCGCATCGTTAAACTGTCTGTTTTCTTTAAATCATGTTTGCTTGCTTGACATACAACCAATGCCATTGCATAGCTAAACTACCGTCACACGCACTGACGTGTTTCGACCTCTCATTGTAATCAACAGAGCAGAACAGAAATCTTACTAGCGAGGATCAAGTCGAAATTCCTATTAAAGCAAATCAAAATTAAATATTCAGCTCCGAACTCGAGTAGTTTCGCATAAATTGAACTTGACTGAAATGTCGGCTGCACCATTGCTATGCAGTCACGAACATTTACATGTTACAAAATTAAATAACCCTTCATTGCACAAATATCTTTCTGTCTGTAAGTATGAATTAGGTGTTGCGAACCTAGTAACAAATTTGTTCAGTTGTGACCAGAAGGATAAACCAAAGGCAGCATGAACGGAAATTAAAATGTCATGCACATTCGTTTCGTGCTTACTGGCGACTCATCAGTAGGAGCCGGTATTACGCCCTTTAACCACTATATATTTGGTAGAAGAATGTGGAATAATAAGACGGTACAATCTCCTAGACGAATGTGTAAACCTGTAATAGTGAAGCTAACATCATGTAAAGTCTACGACAATGCGATTTCAACGCTAACTCACACTATATAATATATATACAGAGTCTGTAAAGGATACTAACACTATGGCTATTGTGTTAGTAACTGATACCTTTTTTGAAATCGATGAGTACCGAATACTAACACTATGGTTTCCGAGTCGGTACATGATACCAACCTGATGGATATCAATTTATGCTATAGATTACCGAAATTCAGAATTACAACATTTTCTGAACACCTGTTACTCCAGTAAATCCATACACTCTTTCTGTCTGTTTGTCTACCAACTGATTGGAGAGCTTCACATCGTGACTTGAAATATTTTAAATGAAGATGACTTCAGTAAATAAATAAAAATTATGATTGAAGAATTTGTAAAGGATGAAATCTTACTGATCGCAGTTCTCGGTAGAATTTTAGTAAGAAAATAATTCGAAGTTTGGGTTACATAGAGTATAATTTTCTTAAAACTAAATCCAATAATCTGAAAAAAAATATAGCTTGGCCTGACATAATAATCCAAAGCCCTGTGTCTATCACTCAGAGGCACAAAAACAGGAGCAATCCAATTATATTTACTATTACAGCGCAATGAATTCCTACAAAAGATGATGTTACCCGATGTTTCAGATTCGATTTGTTCGTGCGTTTATTATTAAACGAACGTTGGTTGCTCGGGCAGTGATAACAATTCTTATAGTCAAGGTTGTGATCTTGATACAAGCACCTGACCCATTAAGTACACACATTTGTCGGTATAAACTGAAAATTGTATAGTGTGGAAAAGGCGTTTATTAGTTTGATCAGCGTATCATCAAAATTTTTGCAATGATTTTTAGGTCTTCAATAAACAGTCAAAACAGTGGTTCAGGTTCAACTTCGACTACAGTAATAGACGCCATTTCAGCAGAGTTAAAATCATCATCGATTACCTCTTCCGCTTTGTCATCATCTTTAGCGTCACCATCATCAGTGTTATTATCGCTTTCATCTTCGTCTGTGCAATCACCATTGTGTTTACCTTTTTTGACTACTCCAACTAAAACGGTATCAAAAACAGAATCAGCTTTTTATCAGAGAGCGATGCCACCTTCTTCTGACGATCTAAATATTTCTTCGTGCAGTTCTACTCTTACGACTTCATCGGCATATTTTCAAATGGAGCCAAAAAGTGAATATAATGTTGATAGTATCGCAACCATTGATTCTAGGATGAGAGAGATGTCAAATTTGAAAAACATACAGCATTTTCCACACAAATCTTACAGTAATGAAGTTATGCACATTCCGATTTATTCCAAACAAATTTTGAACTGTTCTCATGCAAATCAACAATTAAGTGCAACGAACTCACTAATCGAATCGAGATACGACCGAAATTTAATAAGTTATCAGCCTCATTTGTGTGTTTTAGAGGAAGAATCATATAACGAATGTGCGATTTCCGATAAAAAGTCGACCTCTCCTGATAAAGTTTCCGACCATGAAGATAGCTCTCACGAGTGTTTAGCTATTATGGGTCTAAATCAAACTTCAGAAAGTCACCAGTATGCTAAAACATTAGGACACATTTACAATAATCAACAGTCGCTGTGCAAAACGGACGTTATTAAAAATTTCAACGAAGTTTATGATACTATTCCCAGTCAACTTGATAATATATTTAAAAATCCTAATTCCAGCGACATGATCTGTGATAGGAGCGATGGTTCTGCTAGTGCACCGGCCCCATGTCACATGTGGAATAGTTCAGTAATGGGGAATTTTGGCATGAACCTACCTCAAATTAGGGAAACATCGCTAAGCTATTTGACCGAGTTGACAAACAAAGTTGCAGCCCACCTGGAATCCAAGCCAGCTACATTGCGTAGCTCGCTCACCAATTTAAACTCAGATTCAAGTTGCCAGAAAAACTGTCCTGCTATATTATATTCTCTTGCTACCACCGATGTGGAATCAAACGGGACTTCTTCAACATGTTATCATGTCAGCAACAGTTTTGATGAAAAATTTCAAGTTGGTGGGCTTGATAGTTGTAATTTATTGAGATGCACTGACAACGATATAAAGTCATCTTGTTTAGTGAGAGATCAGGAGAGCAGGATTGGCTATTCTAATTTCATGCTAGTTGATAAATCCCTTTCTCCACCCATTGCCCAGCAAAAGAAACCAGGAGTTTGCTTTGTCGATTCAGACCGTCATATAGATTTGTTTAGAGGAAGTTGCGTTGCTGAAAAATCAGCCGTTTTTACGACATCTCAAATTGTCCCCGGAGTTCATAGACTTGCAGTCGTAAAACAGACAAGAATGCGAACGGTGCTCAGTGAACGTCAACTGGCTGCGTTACGCGCCTGTTACGCTGTGAATCCTCGTCCCGACGGTTTAACAAAGGAACAGTTGGCTAGGGTGACTGGATTAACATCACGTGTGATTCGCGTGTGGTTTCAGAATAAGCGCTGCAAAGACAAGAAGCGGATGTTATCTAAATTTAATAACAATAACTCTGTACGGGCAGAAAATAATGTTGATACTAATGTAGCTTGCTCCTCTTCTACCAACACATGCAGCAGTGTTGATTTACCCACTACTAATATTACTACTAATTCGAATGCTACTTCTATCACTTATAATAATGATTCGAATATGTATGCATCAGATAAAGAGATTTATAGTCCTACTATTTCAAATATTCAAAATTTTACCAGTAATTCGTGTGCTAATGATATGATTAATACCAATTCCACGAATGCTGCTAGTTTTTGCACAAACCCAGCATCTGCTTCAACTATTCTAGCCTTATCTCCGAGTATATCTGATTTCGGCAGCCAGATAAATGAGACTCCAGACTTATCAGTTAAGCTTTCGGACACTGCTGAATTTCCAAAAGGCTCTGGTTTTAACGACGGCTTTACCATAATGGAGATGTATAAGGAAGAATTAAAAGTAAACAAAAATGAGCTCAGTATACACCAGGGAAAGAAATGCGGGAAATACAAAGACGAAGAGAGTTCTCCCAGACTTGTGAATGACTCACCAGTTATAAAAGCACAGTCTGAATTCTTGTCAACAACAGATGCAGTACTAGTCACCCAATTGAACCTAAAGCCAATCCATCAACACATGAGACATGCGTGTATGCAAGAGCACAAAGATTTCACGTCTATTTCGAATCCGGTTGAAATAAATATTAATCAGATTGGTCAAAAGAATACCAACGAACAATATTCAGTATCGGATGCAATTCAATCGTCGCTAGACAAAAAATCTTCGCAAGATGAATTTTGGCGAAAAGGTGATTTTGAAGGTGAGCGGGAGAATGGAATGTATAGTGAATTGATAGCGGATATTGACAATGTGTGCTACCAGCCCCGTCTTCAGGATAGGGATAATGATTTTCGAACAAATGATCATCAAAACTACCATTCAACTAGTAATAAAGAAGAAATCAACTACAATTACCGCTATCCACAGGCACACCTTCGCTATTGACTTAAAGAATTACTTCAACACGTCAATTAGTAATCAGTGTTTATATTTAAATCTTTTGAATGCCGCAACCAGTTTCACAGGTTGCATTAAGCGGAGAGATTTGTATTTCATTAATAACAGAGATTTGTTATAGCTAAACGGAAATTATCATATAGTTTATGTTTTGCCAACATTTATTTTGGAATTACATTATAATATTTTGAAACCTTTCAAAGTTACTGTGATTTGTGTTACATTGCATTAATATACTTAGCTTTTTCCGAAATGCCTTTATAAGGGATCAATTTATAAATTTAAAAACGCCCGTCTAAACGCCTATATAGATATAAAATAAAGTTAAGCCATGTTTCTGATTGGGAACCCATGGTTTACCAGGCCGTTTCCTCATGATGCATAATTTAGTTTTGGAGATATTCAATCAATAAAATCATAATTTCGTCTATGTTTGGCAATTAAATAATCACGGCGCCATTGAAAGGGAGAGTGAGCTATTTAAATCAAGTTTGCTAGCTTGAAGTTAACATCAATCCCATTGCATCTAAGCCGTTGTACAACATGGGCAAACTGCAGTTGGTCACTCGACCTGATGCGTTTCAACCTTCCATTATCCTAATCAGAGCACGACGGCAAACTGACTAGCCAAGATCAAACCGCAATGCATATAAATGGAAAAAAAATATAAATGAGGCTCTCAGCCCCAGAAGTTTTGCATAAAATGCACTTACTGAAAATGTCAAATCCCAGTGTATTTAACCAGTCGCGTAATATAGCCAAACTAACGTGATGAATGAGTTGTTACAAAAACAGTGATTGCTTCTGGGAGAGCATGTAATTATTCAGTTGACAATGTCAAAATTTGTTACCTGTGTGAGCTTCATTGAAAGTTATTCATACATCTGATGGGCTTCCAAATACCAACGATAGTACTAACTATGTGGTGTTTTGTCTTTGGTACCGGACACCTATAAATCATCGCTTTATAACCACAATAAAATTTTTTGGGACAATTGATAGTAGATCTTGATTTTGTTAAATTATCAGGCGCAAAGGGTGGTTGTTTCATTGATTGATGGGTTTTTACTGATCCCGTTTTTCTTAAGCTTTCTACATGTGTGTTTTCCACCGGAAAGGCTGTAGTACGGTACACGCGTGGAAAGCTTAAGTAAGACGCGACCAATAAGAATCCATTAACCAGTAACACAGCCACGCTGTGCACCTGGAAAGTTGACAGCAAATTTATTTTAATTTTATTTTATTTGTTGCAGAGAAATATAGTGCCTGCGAGTGTGTATTAGGTAATGCGTCCCTAGTGACAGTTCAGTTCAAGTAAGACCAGAACAGCATACCGAAGTCAGCTTGAACATCAGATATAATGGACCATCCATCTGACCCACATATCTTGACCAAACATATAATAAGTATAGGGCGTAGTAACTAATCCTGCTGATGAGTCGCCAGTAAGCACAAAAGGCATGTGTCCATGAGATTATAACTTTCATTCATTCTAACTTTGATATATCTTTCTGATCCTATTTGAATTAATCTGTTACAACGTACGCGATACCCAAAACAAATTAGCAGTTTTATGCATTCGTTTAATTTGTGCTGGAAGTTCACTGGTGTCTAAACCGCATGCAGGCATAAGCGTTCATTTGTTTAATACAACCTTTATATTCGCCTGATTTTATGCTCTTTCGTTTTTGATGATTTTGATTTTCAACTATCGATTTGTTTATATTCACTTGCTGAACAGAATATGTTAAATCTGTAAGGCTTCATTGTTCTCGCGGCACTGTCATTCCAAACTGGAAAAATTAATAGTTTGGGGAACTGTGTCACGACCCGATGCTAATCTATTCAGAAATTGCACGAACTGAATTAGTGCTTGTAAATGAAGTCCTTAGCGCGTCGAGGTATTTCAAAATTACTTGATCCATGTTATGCGGAACGAGGTTTTCGCTAGCATTGCAAGAACCATACATTTTACATTGAAGAAAAGAATAATAAAACTTAGGTAAATGTAAGAAAATTTTCGTCTGTAAGGATATACTTAGATTGTGGTTGATAACTGAAGGCATATTTTTGGTAGACATCCGATTTTATCCTCGTGAATATTTAAGATGTACATTTCCGGTTGTTAATTTAAATTTGTGCAATCGTTTTCTTTAATTCTGAAAAAATTACGAATGACTAAGCTTATTTTCCGTTTTGTAATTTTTTACGTATTTTATTTAAATATATATATATATATATATATATATATATATATATACTTTTACATGTATAGTATACATTCAGGATAAATTTTCCGTGAATATTGATAAATAAATACAATTCTTTAATTAAATATTTCATGAAGTTCTATTTAATTTACTAAGTTTGGAATGGTTAGAAGTTGACTTTAATTAGTTTATTCTCAGCTGTCGTGCGAGTGTCTTATGATTTATGAAGCCTTGAAGTAAGAGTGATTGTGCGTGGGGGGCGGAGGGGGGTAATAAGAGGTGATTCCCATTGAATAAAAAATAGAGCTTAAGATCTGGTTGCATTTCTCTTCGATGCACTGAAATTTTACCAGGATTTTGCTTTCTCCGGTGTAACACGTGTAGACAATTTATTCCGTGTGTCGTCCGTCATGAGGTATTGTGTTTCTCTGGTAGTTACAAAAGGTTTATTAATATTGTTGTCGATTGGTAATATTGATCGGTTTTATAGGTTTGTAGTTCTTGTAGGTGTTAATGGTTGCAATGATGTCATTTATGCACATGCTCCCTACACCAATTGCTGGCGCGTCAGTTTTAAATGTTGTTATTTTTGTTGATGATGATGATGATGATGATGATGATGATGGTGGTGATGATGATGATGATGATGATGATTATGATGATGATGATAATGCTGACGACGATGATGATGGTATAAGAGATGGTCAGACTTGACAGAATACTAGAATATTATTGCTATTAATTAAATCAAAGAGGCGAACTTGGTGTAAACACTTGACCCTTTATGTCGATACATCTGTCAGTATGAATTAAGCAATGTATAATGTAGTAAAGGCAATTCAACCAGTAGACCAGTTTCGTCCTTGTCGGAAACTTATCACTTACTGTCCAGAATTTGCCGCGGACAGGGCTCCAGCATGCTAAAGCTGTATATAATTCATCATCATTACTTATCATGAAAAAAAGACGAAAATCTCTTTGCCGCAGGGTGGCTTAATGGTTAGGGCAACAGTCTCAAAAGTATACGTGTCCATATTCGGGCCGTAATCGTGTCAAAATCCTGGATAGTAGGTGAAAAGTTCTCAATAAGGACGAAACCGGTCTGCTGTATAAATTACTTTACTACATTAAATAATGCTTAGTTTATGCTGCCAAATGTATGTAAAAAATGGGACTGATGTTTATATTAAGATCGCAACCTTGATACCGTCCTATTTTCCCACATTCTTCACCCAAATATATAGTGGTTAAAGGGCGTAATACCGGCTCTTACTGATGAGTCGCCAGTAAGCACGAAACGCATGTGCATGAGATTATACTTTCTGTTCATGCTGCCTTTGGTTTATCTTTCTGGTCAAAACTGATCTAATTTGTTACTAGGTTCGCAACACCTAATACATACTTAATTACCTAGTAGTTTGCGCAACAGTTCAAGTATACGAACTAACCATTTTGCCAATACATGAAACGGAGAATTGACCATTGATAAAACTGGTCTCATAGGACAACCTTTATTGTGTGTCTTTGGAAATCCGTACATTGATCGGCTGTCCCCTTATTGCACACACACTCTCTCTCTCCATGTTTACATTTTATATCTTGTTTTGCCTTTCATTTTATATATAAAGAGATGTTCATTTTTAGATACTGGAGAAGAAATTAAGAAAGAAGCGGTTCCTGTATCAGATAAAAATTCGTTTTATTTTTGTACATGGAAAGGCTATTATGAATTATATTAATGCTCGCATTCCAAAAGACAATACAATATGATTGAGGTTAATCAATAGTTTGAGAAAAATTGATTCAAAAGTCAATTGCTTACTTTTTGTTTTTCATCTGATGCAGTGTGTGGTCTAAAACAAAATCAAAGATAAATTTGTATAGATAAATCTTGCCACTATCAGTTGATGAACTAAGACTTCTCCTGTTGGCATGTGTCTGTTATAATTTTAAATCTTGGGCGTCTATTTGGATCTTCGTGTATAAAGTGATACAAATAGGTTATGCTTTCATATAATATTAACTAATATAATATTTTTTATATAAATGAAAATTGCCGTAAATTTGCGCTAATAGTAGAGTAGATGGTGTGTTTTAAGTATCTGTATCAAATTCGGCCTGCTTCAAATCTCCACCACGGCAATTCCTGCAACTACTTGAGGAGTGTCTAATCAGAATGAACGAGATCAAGATTATTCATTACATTTTATGTCTGATACAATGCTTAATATGTGCCGATGATTTTTAATAAGATATTCTAATTATTTACCTTGTCCTTGTTGCGTGCAACACGGTGATTGCATCCACTGTTTCCCTGATTAATCCGGATATTTCGACTTCCGGATTTGGAAGACTTTTTCAACGGAAAGCACATCCAACAAAAAATTTGACAATAAATATGTCAAGTGGAAAATTTAGTTTAAACTGTCTCATTTAAACTTATTGTTAAATCCCTTAAGCATAACAGTCTTTTCACTTGTTAAGTGTATGTCAAATTTGTTTGTGTATGTGTCTGAATGTGTACACTCGTCGAAATGACTTATAGTGATTTAATATCATTTACCAACGACTCACTAGACAAGCGTACAACATGCCTTTGTTTATGTGTTCTCATTTGTTTTGGGTTGAGGAATACGCAGTTACTGCACGTGTAAACTCATCCGAGTGAAATAACAACGACTTACCATCATCTGGCGATTCACTAGATAGCATGTGTGAGTGAGTGTGTGTGTGTGTGGGCGTTTGTTTAAGACTGAGAAATAATCTGTTGCATCAAATTAGCGGCACGTGTATCATTCATTCTAGTAAAACTAAAATGATAAATGTCAATTCCTGTTTGCACACGTAAGATACTGTGAATACCCGGGCGCAAAATTTTCACTCTAAATAATTAAATTAGACAAGGATAACGTGTTTGAACAGGATAGAAAGCTAAAATAAAGAATAAAAAAGGGTTCAAAAAATAAATTTGAAAATTCCCTGCTAAATTAAGATAATAGTAATTGTGCGAAGAAAATTTGCTTTTTTCCCTCATCAAAAAACATCAATATTTGTTAAAAGGCGCCACAATACCAGCAGAATCTAACTTAATAGATACAATAAGATAACAAGTAAGCAAGGATGAAATTATAAGATAATCCGAAAATGAACTAGGGGATTTTGAATTACGCACTTCTCGCCCTCTATAAGTTAATAGCAATCCAGTGTTTTTATTCTTTTACTTGAGCGAGTTTCTGACTATGATTCGTAAAACATATGCTTCCTACCATTATCTAATGCTGTATCCCTAAACGGAAATAGTGATATTTCTACGGCTGTTTTATTCATTATGTCATTTCTCGATTCAATTTCGATGTATTCTCTAATAAACATAGTCGATCTGCTACGTCCACAAATTGATATGTGTCTGCAACCATCCAAATTAATTGTGTGTACTATCATTACTGTATGTCGTGCAAGATCCGATCTATTAAAATGGGCATACTTGCATGCGGATTTATGTTCCCTTCCTCTTACCTTAACTGGGTGTACGATTTCACCTAGATAAATTAGGTTATATTCGTTAAAGTGAATTTCATATGCTCCTGATTTGTCTAACGGGTCTATTTTCTACATTTTGTTGGGCAGTTTAATACCTAGGGTAAGGGTCTGTTTTAGAATAATACGTATCTCGAATTTCAATGCTACCATTTTTATTTTCCAACTTAGTTTGGAATTAGGTATTACCATGCCAGTCCGATCCTCTTTGGTTTTATTTGACTTCACGTATTTCCAATCATGATTAAATTTAGTTGCTTCAATTAACTTTAGAGGGTACCAATTAGCACTGAATATTTCTCGCAGTCTACCTAATTCAATCTCCCTAACTTTTGTATCTGTTAATCATAAGCTTCTAATTGTCATCGATTTTAAAATACCGATTTTCATACTATATGGATGATTTGAATTGAAATTACGAAGGATACCTGTGTAAACATCCGTGATATAAATATCCCACACAATTTTTTTACCATTCATATTTAACTTGACACCAATAAATGGTAATTCACCACATGATATTTTCAATTGTAAATTTCAGTTAGCACACCTGATTTCCTAAGTATAAAAAATTTATCAGTTGATCCTTCCCTTGATTACAACTAAGAAATATATCATTCAAATATCGTACATACAATTTTGAATTTACAGGTGATATATCTAAGAGGTCTTTCTCCATGTAATGCATGAGGATATCAGTTATTGGAACTGATAGTGGTTGTCCCATTGGAACACCTTTAATCTGCTTATATAATTCATTACTAAATTTAAAATAATTGGAAGACATACACATGTTCATTATATCCATGACATTTAATATAACCAAGGTTGCGATCTTGATATAAACACCTGACTCATTATTTAATTACATTTATCAGTATAAACTAAGAATTGTATAGTGTAGAAAAGTCAATTCAACCAGTAGATCCGTTTCGTCCTTTATGGGAACTTATCAAGTACTGGTCAGCATTGGACGCGGACAGAGCTCGAACCCACAAAGTTCCAACTAACCATCGCCAATCTGTCATTACTGAACAGACACAACACTAGATAGGGAAGTGGTATTGAAATGAACATTTATATAATTAAACAAACATAGATTGCGCGGGCGGTGGTCAGTTGAACTAGAATCAAGGTTGCAAACTTGATATAAACTCCTGACCCATTAATTACTTGCATGACAGATTGGAGATGGTTAGTTGGAACTTTGTGTCTAAATGATTGCCATATGAGCTCAACCAAAAAGAGAAGAAAATAACCGAGCTACATTAGTGTTAGCATATTACACAATAATTGATTGCGCGGATGGTGGTAAAATTATTTAAATCAAGTTTGCGAGCTTGAAGTAAACACCAATCCCAACGCGTCAGTGCGTTGCGACTGGCAGTATTTTTGTTATATTGTTCGACGACTGGTTAAATACAATGGGATTGGTGTTTACTTCAAGCTCGCAAACTTGATTTAAATTAGTGTTAGTATATGACTGAAAATTGTGTGTAGTGTGCGGCAGGGTGGCTCAGTAGTTAGAGCACCAGATTCCGATGCAGACGTGCTAAGGTTCTAGTTCTGTCCGCGGCAAATTCTTGCCAGTACATGATGAGATCCCAATAAGGACGAAAACGGTCTACTGAATGAATTGCCTTTTCTACACTATGCAATTCTTAGTTTATACTGACAAAATTTAAGTACTTAATGGGTCAGGTGTTTATATCAAGTTCACAACCTTGATTATAGCAAATCTGATCACCGCCCGCGCAATCAATATTTGTTTAATTATATAAATGTTTGTTTCAATACCACTTCCCCATCAAATGTTGTATCTGTTCAGTAATGACAGATTGGCGATGGTTAGTTGGAAATTTGTCTCTAAATGGATGCCATATGAGCTCCACCTAAAAGAGAAAAAACTAACCGAGCTACATTACTGTTAGTATATGACTGGAAATATTTTGTATGGTGCGACAGGGGGCTCGGTGGTTAGAGTAGCATCCGTGCCAAGGCTCGAGTCCTGTCCGCAGAAAATTCTGGCCAGTACATGATGGGTTCCCAATACGGACGAAAACGGTCTGTTGGATGAATTGCCTTTTGTACACTATACAATTCTTAGTTTATACTGACAAAATGTAAGTACTTAATGGGTCAGATGTTTATATCAAGTTCGCAACCTTGATTATAGTAAGTTCATCCAATAGACCGGTTTCGTCTTTAGTGGGAACTCATCGCGTATTGTCCATATATATGATGATAGAAAGGTTTTGGTTAAATGGAACTTTAGGTCTAGAGCCATATAGGCTCCACATAAAAGAAAAGCTAAGCAAGAAACAGTAATACGTATAAAACTGAAAACTGTATGATGTATGTGGTAGAGTAGCACCGTGGTTGGAGCAGCAGATTCCTTAGCAGATATGCCAAGGTTGAAGCCGTGCCCGCGGTAAATTCTGGACAGTTCGTAATCAGTTCCAAATAACGACGAAACCGGTATACTGGATGAATTTCTTTTTCTACATTATACAATACTTAGTCTATACTGGAATCTGTATGCATATAATGGGTATATTATTAACATCAAGTTCGCAAACTTGATTTAAATAAATAAAATGCATCATGAGCAGTGAATAAATAATTATATGGTTAAACCTAAGAAGCAGTGAATTTATAAATAAATTATGAAGTAATATTGGTGGACTTGATAAGAAATTATTGCATCATACTGGGGTAAATACACAAACACTTACCTGGTACCAATTGTCAGAATTACGATCAGTTGGAATACACTCATTAGCTTATTTCTTAATATTTAAAGCGATAAGTAATAGTAATCATTTGGTTTCATATCCTTTCCCTCATAATTTAAACAATTCAATCTGGCCTAATGAAATCATGCTAAAATGTTTTTGTTTAAATCTTAATCTTAATCATTGCCCAATTAAAAGAAAGAACTCGTTCTGATGATGTGTATCACAAAATTAGCTGTTGTTTGGTTGTACACAACATTAATACCTAGTATACTGTGGTCTGAGAAAGGATACCGAGAATGGTACGTGTAACATATCTTCTGAAAAGAGAAACTAAGAATTGACAACAAAGATCAAATAATTGCCACATTAATAAATCATTGATTGCAAAGGTGGCGAAACAAATGATTGAAATCAAGTTTGCTTACTCGATTAAAATGAATGACCCATTATATTTAAACAGATGAATAACATAGCAAATCTTTCTTCATTCGCAAATTGTCAGAGTGAACATAGTTAAGTTGGTTTCCTACATAAACAGCTTGATAACTGAAACTTTATATTATAAGATCTGTCATTATCGATTTAATTGACAAATCTCTTAAGATTGCATAGCTTGTTTTGATGTTGTGTTAAGATTGAGCATATTGGCATAGACTGGTTAAATATATGCAAGTACATGCATATAAATCATTTATTTAGTGATAGATAGTGCTAAAAAGAAATTAATTTTGGCATGCTGAAGCGTTCTTGCATGTCATATGACGAAAGGTTGTTTTGCTGTTGACGAATGTTAGATATGATGATATTGGAGTTTATCTCACCTAAGCAAACTTGACGTAAATAATGCTCCAAAGTTGTTTTAACATACGTAAATTCGATCAAGTGTCCGTTCAATTAGAGATTGGGAAAAAATTAAAGATAATAAGGTATGCATGACATACCAAGTTAGCAAGAAACTTAATATATGAAAAGTATGATGTGACAAATCTTGAGCAATAGATGTTACTACATGTACACATACGTTTAGATCTCACCGAAAATACAACCGAAACCAAATATACACTTAGACAAATATAGTGTGAGAGTTAGGTGTTATAAATCTATTGACTAAAGATGTAGTGCGTTAGGGGCGCATAACTTGAATTTTATTATGAGCTACCAGTATGCACGAAACACATTTGTTCATTAGACAGCAACTTGTGTCATTGCTGACTTTATCATATAGTTTTTATATTTAAAAGAACTTTCTGGTTACTGCGTACGCTATGCCTAATAGATAAATGTATAAATATTAGTGTTAAATGAATAAGACATTATAAATGTTCATTTTTTGTTCTTGTGGCAAACTAGAAAGACACCTTTACTCGTCTATATGCGTGAATAATTTTATTTCGATATAATAAAACCTCGCCATAAATCGAATTTTATTCATATTTTACTATTTCTTATATTATATAACATTCTTTTTCCTACCAAATGGTTGGCTATAGCTAAATTTTAAAAGACCTATAAGTTAATCGCTTAAATGCGAATTTGTACAAGTCACACTGGTTTTAAACTGTTAACTGGTCAAATTATTCGGTGAAGTAAACGACAATCCCTTTTTATTTAACCAGTCGTCGAAGAACATAGCAAAATTACCGTAAGTCACACGTATTGATGTGTTTCGATCTTCCATAATCATCATCAGAGTACGACGGAAAACTGACTAACAAGGATCAAACCGCAATGCATATATATGGAAAGCAAAATAAGATATGCGGCTCTCAAATCTAGTAGCGTTTCATGCACATTTTACTTGATCAGAAATGTTACTGCCAAATTCTATAGAGTCATTACATAAACTGTTTGTAGAAGCTTATATATATATATATATATATATAATACAATTAAATAATCTTTGGTCTCCTGGACAGTACCCTGTACTTCCGAATGGCGAATGAGCTCTCAACAGCCACCGGCAACCATACAACTTACTGCTGCCTTGCAGACTGCGCTTGGATGTGCAAAGGCTAGAGGTGCGTCCTCGATCAAAAAGCCGAGTGGTGAGGGGACAACACTTGTACCAAATTCCCAAGAAACTCCATGAAATGGAGCCGGCTTATCCTCTAAAAGGAGTCAGCCGCAGTAAAGTAAAGTAAAGTAGATAGCGTGGGTGGTGCTAACATTCCTCTAAATCGAGTTTGAGAGCACCAATCCCTTTGTATTTAACCAGTCGTCGAAAAGCGAAACAAAAATACGGTCAGTAACATTTACTGACAGGTTTCGACATTCAATGATCATCATCAGAGTACAACGGCAAAGTGACTAACGAGGATCAAACTGCAATGCACATATATGTAAAGCCAAATTAGATATAACGCTCTCAAATCTAGTAGTCACGCGTACAATTTCTGTCAAGTAAAATGTATCCGAGTCTACTAGAGGTGAGAGTCGCTTATCTTATCTTGATTTCCATAAATTTATGCATTGCGGTTTGATCTTCGTTAGTCAATTTGCCGTCGTAATCTGAGGATCATGGAAGTTCGATACGCGTCAGTACGTGTGACTGACGGTAGTTTTACTTTGTTTTTTGACGACTAGTTTAATACAATGGGATTGGTGTTTACTTGATGTTCGCTAACTTCGTTTAAAGAATTGTTACCAACACACGCGCAATCAATAATTGTTTAAATTTATTTTGTCAATGGCCAAATCGTCAACCTTCCGAAAAAAACTTGCCTCGGTTAGCTCTTTACCGTCACTGAATATTGAAATTGCTTACTAAATACAAAATCTCCCATTGGCTCTCTTTCCTGAGATCAAATGGATGCTTATAAGTAAAATCGACTAATTAAAGCTGAGAATTCTCGTTTGACCGTATTGTTAATGTGCCCGAAAAATCATATATATAAATTAAACTCTTTCAGTTTATTTGATCACGAACACATCGACATGTTACAAATACTGTATGGTTTATAAATAATGCCTTATGTATTGCGTACCAAGTAGCAGGTTAGTTCAAAAAGGACCAGAATTATATGTCAAATTCAGCAAGAACAAATGGTATATTTTATCATTCCCACCTGCATTCTTTGCCTTTTGGCACTACGCCCCAAAGTAATATTATATTCAGTCAAGAAATTTGGGTTATCTATACATTGCAATCTACAAAATCCTATTTATATTAGAGCTGTTGTTCAAACAGATTTAATAATTTATTACCTGATCTGCGTTTTAACTAAGAAAGGCTGCATTCCAGTTGTTTTGTTTCTTCATGATATTTCGATGGCCTTTATGACCATCTTCTTCAGTTCACCTAATACAAGATTTAAAACAAAAATAGGAGGCAAATTATTAGTATATTATATAAAGACAATTGGCATTAAGTCAAAATCATAGATTTTTATGATTAGTTTTATTATTACTACACTTGAATATACACACAAATATATATATATATATATATATATATATATATATATATATATATATATACTAGAGATTAGATATCGAACTGCACCAAATTTCTTGACCAAATATATAGTTTTTTTGGGTATCATACCAGTTCCTGCTGATGAGTTGTCAGTAATGATCTGATCCTTTTTATACCCAACAAGGTGATTGCATCCACTGTCTTCAATTCTGTACCGGAAGTAAGTACGAATCTCACGTGTATATGAGGCTACACCTTTCGTTACTGCTGACTTCGTTATATACTTCTGGTTTGATTTGAACTAATTTGTTACTAGGTATGCAATACATACTAGAAAACTGCCTATATATCAAGTGTCTGCTATGAAGACTAAATACATCTATAATATTGTTGGTGGATTTTAAGTGTTAAATGGTATGAAGTGCAGTTTGGCCAACTAAATAGAACGAAGCATTGTATTCTGTTGGCGACAAATGAATATTCTTTGATTAAAGTTGGAATAGAGTTGTTGACGATTTCGCAAGATCCTTTCAAATATTCTGTGAATATGTGTTTTCTTAGGCCTAACAACCATATTTCTTCAATTAGCCTAGCATTCAAAGAGAGGTCAGCAGAAAAACAGAATTACGTGCGCACATAAATCCACGCCCATACACACAGACATAAAAATCTGAATCGTATAAAAAAGTATGCTTTACTATCTGTGGAACAAAATTGAATGTCAGCTCCATCAAACTTCTAGAAATATAAGGAAACTTTCGATGTTTGCATGTAGTTTGTTAGCACTTACCTATAGGTTCAATTGTCATCCATTTCAATTCCGACTAATGCATACCAATTCCACTTGAGTTTGCATAATGCACTTATCCACTTGAATTTTGTCTTAGAAACAGTGCTGTTTCATTCTTTACTTCGCTTTCATTTTGTCCGAATGTTTGTTTTCTGACACCTTCAAATGTCCAATCAACTATGGTTTACTTGTGTCCAGCGTAATCTAGTGTTGAAAAAACCTACAATTTGTGAAGTTTGGCTTAATATTTTGTAAGAAAGAAAATATTTATGACATTGAAGAGGTCTGGCTGCAAGCAGATTTTCAAAATATTCTACAGCGAAAATAAACAATAAGAAAGATTATTTAAATCAGGTTCGCATATTTGAGATAAACTACAATACAATTTTTATTCATCCAGTAGCATAACGTCTCGTTCGACCTTTTATGTTCATCATAAGACCACGACGGCAAGGTGATTAACGAGGATCAATCTGCGAGCAGATTTTGGAAAATTTCAATAACGAAAATAAACAATAAAATATTTAAATCAAGTTCACATACATGGGATAAACACCAATATAATTTTTAGTCATCCGGTAGCACAACAACCCGTTCGACCCTGGCTGTTCATCGAAAGACCAAAACGGCAATCTGATTAACGAGGATCAATCTTCAATGCATATATAAGTTAAGCGAAAACAATATTTGACCATCACGTCTAGTAATCTAAATTGTTAATCTTTTAACTAGAAATAGCGGCTATAAAGTTTCTACAAAGACACAAATATAACAGTTTTTCCATTTTTGTCACATACATGTAAGTTGTACAGTTTTGCAAACAAAGATTGCACAAGTGGCTTTAAAAAATTGTTTAAGTAAAGTTTGCGAATCTGAGATAAACACTAATAACATTTTATTAATCTATTCAGACAGCAAAATTTACTATTACACAATAAAAATTTGTTTTACGATTAATTTAAAAATAAATATTGGCCAATGCGAGAATTTTACTATGGCATAGTTTTTAATTGTAGCGGATCTTACTGTTAAGCATTTCTTTGATTTAGTCCATGTATGCAATCTTAGATCCGTCTATAAAGGCTCTACTTGCGAAAAGTTATGTTGTTTGACGACACATTAAATACAATGGGATTTGTGTTTATTTGAAGCTCGCAAACTTGATTGAAATATATTACTACCACCTGCAAAATCATCGATTATTTAATTCTATTACCTATTTAAGCTGCAAAAAGTTAATGTTCGTGACTACATAGAAATTTTGCAGCCGAAATTTTCAGTCAAGTTCAATGTATGGAAGACTACTAGAGGTGAAATTCGAATATCTAATATATAGCATCGCTTTCAAAATAAACTTCCACTTGGCTACCAAAAATCTGATATTTTGGAGCAGATACCTCGCCACCAGGGGAAATGGAATTGAACTGAGCATTTATTTTATTAAAAGATCATTGATTGCGTTGATGGTGATAACAATTATTGAAATCAAGTTTGCGAGCTGGATATAAACACCATTCCCTTTATATATTACTTTTTCAGTATAAACTAATCATTGTATATTGTAAAAAAGGCAATTCATCCGGCAGGTCGTTTACATCTTTAATGGAACCTCTTCAAATACCGTTCAGAAATTGCTGCTGACAGGGTTTGATACTTGGCATACCTGCTTCGATGTCTGTGAGACTGACCTCTGAGACACACAATTCTTGGTTACGTACTAACTTATTGCTTTAGATAGCCTTCCCTTCAGGCGGAGCTTATATGACATATCTTTAAACCTGAAATTACAAATAGCCACCCTTAATCTATGATTATTGAACAGACACCACACAGCCTCGGGAGGTTGTGTTGAATTAAGTCTTTATATATTTGAACGATCATTGACTGGGTTTGGTTATTTTGAACTTTACGTCTAAAGTAATTTCTTATGGGCTCAACATGCAGGAAACTCTAGCCAAACACATGAGTTAGTATAAAACTAAAAATTTTGTATCTCGCAGCAGGTTTGCTCAATAGCTAGAGTCACATGATCCAACTCAGTCGTGCCCAGGTTCAATCCACATCCACAGCAAATTCTGGACAGTACTTGAAGAGTTCCAAATAAGGACGAAACTGGTCTATTGGATGAATTGTCTTTTCTAAATTATACCCTGATTAGTTTATATATATATATATATATATATATATATATATATATATATATAATAGGATTGTTGTTTATGTTAATCTAAAAAAATTGATTTAAATGACTGTTATCATCGACCGCGCAATCAATGATCGTTTAATTTTGCGCTACAACAGAACCTTACTTTTTCTCGCCTCTTCGGATAAACATTATCTTAGGATATTTTTATAACTTCAATAGTTTTAAAGGCAACTATGAAAAACCATAACCGTTTAGAATATTCTAATTCAACTTGCATCGCATTGCACATTACAGGCAATTAATTTTATCAAAGTCTATTTCATGAACATATCGAATAGATATACAATTCTATAAATCAAGACAATCACCAAACCAATCGAATCGAGTTCACTGCAGTCAATTTTTGTCCAAATGTTACTTTGGTAACGTACCAGTCCCCGTAACAGGCGGTATTATTTCTATATTGCTTTGTTTTATAAAAAAAACATTATAATAATGTCTATTCGAAATTAAAAATTGACTAAATGAATTATTTCATTAGCAGCGCTATCAACGGTTAAACTCTGGACTGGATTATTTTTCACATCGTTATATGCAAACGGGGGACCATTGCATATTTCTTATTAAACATATTAACGCATGTTTCATGTAAAGCGTATTATATAAAAAAAAAATTAAAATATACGACTAATTGATTAAATACATATATCTTAACTGGAAACACGTTAGCTGGCCCTCTTGGTTATTTTCTGACGAGGATCAGATTGGAATTCATATTAGCTTGGTTTAATGACATATGATAATTGCTGACATCAGCGTTAATCATTCAGTTATCATAGTGGGTAAACTTCGTGTGAAATAATTAACCAAATCAAGGTCATTTGTTGTTTTAAAGCAAAATTTATTCACCAGAAATATGAGAACAAATATAGTACTCCGATCAGTATTATTTAATTAGTCCATTACCTAGTGACTAGTTTTTGTCTAAGCTTATAACATCAAATAATCTAAACATACGGAAGGGATAAACCAAAGGCAGCATGAACGGAAAGTATAATTTCATGCACATTCGTTTCGTGCTTACTGGCGACTCATCAGTAGGAGCCGGTATTACGCCCTTTAACCAATATATATTTTGTCAAAGAATGTGGAATAATAGGACGGTGCAATCTCCTAGACGAATGTGTAAACCTGCAATAGTGAAGCTAACATCATCTAAAGTCAACGACGTTGTCGTTCATGCTGCCTTTGGTTTATCCTTCTGGTCACAACTGAACTAATTTGTTACTAGGTTCGCAACACCTAATACATAGTTGCATATATATTAGTTCTTCGCAACAAACAGTAATTAACCGTAATTTACGGAAAGGATTGTCGTACCCGCGCTCTACTCGTCAACCGGTTGGCTGCCTTAATTATGTTACCCGATTGTTTAAAAAATGGTCTGGGGGCTATTTGATGTACAAATAACTTAATGCAATTCATTTGTTTCACTATTCACGCAATCTTTGATTGCTAGCATTTATATGCCTAGATGCGGCTTCATTTTTAGTTTGAGTCACTAATGTCAGCTTTTAATAGGCTCTTTCTTAAATAACAATTGAACGAAATTACCCGGCACAAATATTATTTGAAAATGGTATTGTGAAATTATCCAGTAAGGAAGAAATTATAATCTAGTAAATTGACTATCGTTGAACTAAGATTCTTTAAAGTATGTAAATTTTGCGAGCAAAATTTTTTCCTGCAATTGTAAAAACAAACCTAAATGACAACTAATACATACAAGCATCAAAATATCCATTTGCATTTAATTTTATTGAGGGTTTTATAATAAAATTGCTTTCCTTCGTGACTCAAATAATTAGGGTAAGACAGTATACCCGATAGGAAGGACCACCAAGGTATTCACTCGGTCTGAATAAAATCTGTTTAAAATCGAAACTATTAAGGTGAGAAATGTACATCTGCAAGGTCGCCTGCCGCGAGCAATAAAGCACAGATGTCTAAAAGAGGAACACATTTCTTCAAGTTAAACAAGAAAAAGGGTTAACCGAATTAAAAGTTGCACAGAGAAGATTTAATTTTAAAAACGAATAGGAGGACTTAAGTAGATACATAGGAAAAATTAACATACGAAAATAATAATATATTTAAAATGTAAGTACATTAATAAATAATACAACCTCATAGCTAAATTAATAAATATTTAAATGGAAAAAAATTCACAATTTTTCGAATGGATTACAAAATGAAAGTAATGGCTGATAAATCGATTGCTAAAAGATAGAGAAATTGATATGTATAGAAAGACAGCCAAACCGCCATATATATATATATATATATATATATATATTCATATATACTTGCGGTATAAAATAACCCTTGCATAGTATTGCAAATTCAATTCATCAACAAGAACTTCGAAGTTTCTCTTGTGTTTTCATCAGTAGCTGTCTGAATCACCGTGATCCCATGTTCACTGAGGCATTTCATTTAGATTCACAACCTATCTTCTGCACCTCTGAATTAGCTTATCAAACATAAACATTATCTATACACCAAAATATTTTTAAAGTCAAATTTTCATTTCAGATGAAACCTCTTTGATATCGCTTTAGAAATAATTTTCGAAATAACCGCTATAAATCTGTTACTGTAAAACAGAAACAATACCACATGGACATGTGATTTTGAATTAAGATTGTGGCAGAATTTGATTACATGTATATCGTTGGTGTAAACTAAACATTAATTAAAATAGAAAATGTGATTCCTCAAATATTCCGGTTTTGCTCATTTTGGGATAATAGCTGTAATTGTTAGAAATACCTCAATTATACTTTAATTCTCAATGTGGCATGGTGTCTTGATTCTCTACGATTTGCCTTCGTGGGCAGTCGCTGTGCACTATCAGTTTGCAAAGATCCGATTGATTCCCATTTCCAAGTACGCATCGAGTTCGTCTTCGTGGTAGCTTGGCTTCGATTCGTCCCTTTCCTCTGAAAGATTCAACATTGTTCATAGAAACCACTGGAAAAGAGTCACAAAGATTAGATCGTACCTCATTTCCAGTGGTTAGTATGAACGATATATATATATATATATATATATATATATATATATATATATATATATATATATATATATTCATTGTACCCTTTTTATGTGCAAAAACAAAAAGAAATTTTATCAGATTTCTTTTTGTTTTTGCACATAAAAAGGGTACAATGAATTTTATTAAAGCTCGCATTTCAAAAGAATATATATATATATATATATATATATATATATATATATATATATATATATATATTAGTTCTCCGCCACAAACAGTATCTGGTATGGGAGATTTTGAAACCTTCGGATGAAAGGAACGAATCAGCACCCAGCCACGACAAAGACGGACTCGACGCCTACTTGAAAATGAGGATCAATCGCATATTTCCGAAACTTATAGTACAAAGCGACAATACACGAACGCAACATGTGGTAATGATCAATGTAACGCGCGCAATGCGCAAACATTCAAGAAATATCTGGCATATTGTCTGTCTTAAAATGATAGATCGATGTGGCAAATGGTAACCGTATGTCTAAAAAATGTAAGCAATTTTACATACATGCAAACTGTGTTCCCAGTGCTGAATCCGTTATTAAGGAAAAGATTTGCAAACCTTGGAAATGAAATTTCATACGCACGACAACTCCGACAAGTGCTAGTGATTCGTATAGAATCTACGTCTCACAGAGTTGTTCTTTTCTTTTTATTAATCAACTATTCTTTTTGCGACAGAAGAGGCTTATCAACTCTCCATCTATGTTTTCATTACTATTTTATTGATTTGTATTTCGAGTTTGTAGTAGAGAATTATCGGTGTAGTTGAAACGACGAGCATTAATGTCGAAAAAAATATTCGACCGGAGGGTCGTTCAAAATATCAATCACGAAATATAAATAACAACTTTGGGGAGAGCTATTATAACGTTTTAGTTGCAAACTGATGATTCTATTAAAAATTCTAATGAGTTCATAAGAAATATAAAAATCTGTCCACTCTATTAATTGAATTTACTGCCGTTTGTCATGTGCAATCTATGCTGACATTATGAATACACATTAATATCCTGGTTCTTTTAACTTTACTTCAATACACCTTGCCCAGATAACACTACTTCACTTCTTTAATTAAAGATCAGATGCTAGTTAATAGGACCAATAGGTCGAAATCAATGCCATATAGGATCCAGCTGAAGAAAAGTATGATTAAATGCATAAGTTGGTGCATAATTGAAGATAGAATGTTGTTGTGTCCACCTATGTTTGATGTTCCACGAATTTGTATGTCGTTAGTGTTTATTATTAACGTGTCGTCTAGACGAGCCTTAATTATGCCTAACTCGTCCGTTAAATTCTTCATTTGAGACGCCAGTGCCTGAATCAACGTTTCGACCCCATCAGAAGACATATTTATTTGTGCCATAAATGCTTTATTTTTACTCAATTATATATAGAATTTTGCACGCACAACAAGAATCTATTTAATAAAACAAATTTACACATTAATTAATATATGTTCACATCAGCTCAACGTCTGCTTTTCTCATTGTGCTGCCTGCTTACTTCTTATCCGGGCGCTTCTGCGAGGAATTTCTGTTGAAATAATGTCTGCCCTAGATAAGACCTTTTGCTCATTATTTGTCTTAAAGGTGGCTATTGCCACATCTTCCCCCCCTCCGGAATCGGCTTTCGCACTCTGCTTAAACGATCCAGTGCAATAGCTCGTGGTCCATCGGGCAGGCTAACAAAAACAGTATTGTGTTCGGCGTCCACCCTCTCCACGCGATACGGCCCATCATTGACAGCCTGCAGTGCCATGGGCTCGACCCTCGCTACCATGACATAATCGCCGACCTTTAGGCGAGTGCGTGTCGGTTGCCTTGCATAGCTTTGTCGCTGTGTGGCGCCTACATATTCAGTTAACTGTTTTAGTCGTTCCTGAATATCCGCTATGGTGCAGCGCTCATGGGACCCTTGGATTAAGATAGAATGTAGTGCATGTCTTGGATGTAGCAGTGAATGCTTGGCAACACCCCAAAGTAAATTTTCCACGATTCAAGCCACTGTAGAGGCCCTATGGTCACTACCATAAGAGAGAGTCTGAGATGCCAAGTCCGATTCAGTCTTAGTGTGCGTATAGGAGACTGATATTTTAGTCTTCTCTTGAACTAAATTATCAGCATCCTCAAATTTAATATTAGCCTCCATTTTAACAAAAGATAATGTTAGACCTAAATATAATATATATATATATATATATATATATATAACACCCGGGCGCGCCAATAATGACAAATACTTGAAAAGTACTCAATAAAAACTAAACCAACCTACTTCATGCGTAGCATATGCCATCCTATACAATGCGTACTTTATACTGAACAGCTATATGGATTTGAAGAAAGAAAGTAAGATTTTAATAAAATTAAATGGAAGTTGGTTGCGCGGGCGGTGATAACAATTTATTAATTCACATTTACGATCCCGTTATAAACTCTTGTCCCATTATGTACATACATTAGTCAGCATAAAATAAACATTGCGTAATGTTTAAAAGCAGAGCAACAGATTCCGATGCAAAGGGCCCGTGTTCAAACCCTCTCCGCGGAATGATAAAACCGGTCTACTGGATGAATTGTCTCTTCCAAATTATACAATATCTAGTTTATGCTGACAAATATATGTACATAATGGGGCAGGTTTTTATATCAAGGTCGCAACATTGAGTTACATAAGATTTTAATGTTTTTGTTCTTAGTGTACTATTGATCTTGCGTTAGGTAGCAAATCCTACTCATCAAAAAGAATGGTTTCGTACTAATAGGAAACTAATGAAGGATTCGTCTATATGTATATATTTAAAATAAATTTTTATGCACATAATAATGTAGGATTACACAATTTCTAATAAACAGTCCAATATTCATGATAATTAGTGATAGTGCGGATATCCATGTTTCGGTCAACATGGCTTCAATAAAATACATAAACGAGAAGAAGCACATTTCCAAAAAATAACTTCAAATTTGTAACATCTGTGTTCTCTATGTTTAGTTGACTCCATATTGATTGTGTTTCGCATAAATTACAGAAATCGTGTATTCTTAAACAAAACTAATTGCTTTGTCAACCATAAACATGTTCAGAATATAGTACCAGCTGAAGCAATCATTTATTTTGCCACAAGCTGACAACAAGCAATATCTTTCTTTAAATCAAGTTTGCGAGCTTGATGTAAACACCAATCCCATTGTATTTAACCAGACGTCAAACAACATAGCAAAACTACCGCCAGCCGCAATACCTGTTACTGCATAGAAGTAGTATATTTTGTGTGGGACAATTACGGGTGAGATCCGTATTTATGGTTTACCGTCTGTTATATATAAATTGCGGCTTTGTTCTTGACAGTCAGTAGGCTGTCGTGCTCTAATGATGGTCATGGAAGCTTGAAACGCGTCAGTCTCCTGGAATGACGACAGTTTTGCTATATTTTGCAAATGCATAAAAATGTGATCTGTATTCATATACAATTACTGAGCAGAAGTGGACAACATAATATAAACTGGGAAACAAAGCGAGTGAAGCTCTCACTATACAATTTCTTTAATACAGTGTGAAACTATACAAGACACGGAATAAGATTCAGCTTGTCTTGTTAGAATTCTAGACATAAATGTCTGAGTGGTCATCTGAAACAATGTCATATCTAATGCAATATGTTAAAAAAGGCTTACCATTTCAACGCAGATGAATGTTAAGGTAATTTACCATCAAATTGGCATCTTGCTATTAATCACGAGCCACGAATTGAAGTCCACATTTTGTTTAGAAGGAAGCAGCCACGACATATTATACGCAAACAATTTTGATTAATATCTTTAAATCTAAGTTGACGAAAAAGAAGAACGAGAAATAGGCAAACCATCAAATAAGAAAATCAAGCAAGAGATCGATATATGACAAAAAAGCAGAATGAAAAATTTAAAAGAGAAAAAAATTGATTGATTTATTGATTGTAAAATGAACAAATTGTATATAGAAGAAAACTGTTCACAATTTAAAAAAAGATTTTTAATAATAACTATAAACATTGGCATGCAATTTCAGGTAGCGGATACTGATACAGAATTAAATAAGCAGACATATATATATATATATATATATATATATATGTATATATATATATATATATATATTAATAAAATTTAGACATGTAAATACAAATAAGTAATATATATGTATATAGAACGGAATGTTAGAAAGAAGAAAGATAGATAGATAGATGTATATATAAAAAAATATGCCCATCTATTTATAGCTACATATATGCATATATAGTATATATATACATCTATCAATCTACCTTTTTTCTTTCATGCATTCTGTTCTATATATATATATATATAATAGTAGAAATTTAGACATGTCAATACAAATAAATTATATATATATATATATATATATATATTTATGTATATATATAGTAGAAATTAAGACATTTAAATACAAATAAGTAATATATATATATATATATATATATATATATATATATATATATATAGAATAGGAATGTTAGAAAGAAGAAAGGTAGATAGATAGATGTATATATAAAAATATATGCCCATCTATTTATAGCGACTTATATGCATATACATGTATATATACATCTATCAATCTACCTTTTTGTTTCATGCATCCTTTCTATATATATATATATATATATATATATATATAATAAAAGAAATTTAGACATGTCAATACAAATAAATATATATATATATATATAGAACGGAATGTACGAAGGAAGAAAGGTAGATTGATATATATATATATATATATATATATATATATATATATATATATATATATATATATATATACGTATACATGCATATATGTAGCTATAAGTAGATGGGCATATATATATATATATATATATATATATATATATATATATATATATATATATGGATCGGAAATCTATTAATCGGATATATTTATAAATACATTTCTAGGAAGAAATAAATGGCAAATTTTCATAGAATTACCCATAACAGGCTGATTAAATTCATATTGTAAAAAATTTAGAACTTGATTTCGCCCCCATCACACACACACAACAACGCACACATAAATAAAAGATTACTTAATTCCGAAATAAGAAAAAGTTTTAGTTTTGTAGATGTAGACTTATTGAATGGCCGGGATTATGAATAACTGATTTGTATATTTGATAAATAAATTATTCATTCGCTTGACGATATATCAAAACAGTTAATTTGTTAAAAAATGCAAGTTCGAATTAAATCATTCACCATGGCTAACTTAGCACATTCATCAATCACAGAATTCTTCTAGCCACGTCTTAAAGTATAACTAGTTGCATTTCATGTATTTCTCAGATTTGCATATGCATTTACTATTCAGTGGACGAAATGTTACGGGTCAAGAGGAAACAATCCATTCAAATGTGGGAGTATTGCCAACTGCAAATCGGCATCGCGACTATTCGACCTTAATTTCTTCACTATTATGCTTTTCCACTGCATTTTTTCTACCAAACATAATTCAGACACGTTTTTACGGGTTGATTGAACTTTGAAGATATATGGTGGCCCAATAAGATTTTCCGCCTTACTTTAAAAGGCACAAACCAATCTTGTTATCTGTGTAAATATTGCATTATTTTCTGTCACACATAAGTGACAGTTTAGACTGTCATAGGTCAGATTAAAATGTCGTCTTCTAAAGCCGTCAGGTATATACAAAATCTACTATGGAGCAGATACTTTATTGATATGGCCAAATATATATCTGTGCAAATCCGAGCTACTACGCATATATTCATATGTACAAAAGTATATATATATATATATATATATATAACGATATTTCTCCGTTATACTTGAATGAAAATATATATAAATGTGTTTGTCCATTCAGCCTAAACGAATCCTTATTTATCCCATTGCATGACAGTTTAATAAATGTCTTAATTGGCCCAGTAACAAATTCAATGCTTGAAATTACGGTTATGAAAAATGAATGAGTATTATGTAATCATTCAAATATGTGGTTAGCGAAGCCTGTACGCTTCAAACAAACAAGAGCAAAATTGTGAAAAAAATAGTAGAATTCACATTTTAAGCTAAAACATGACGCCAAAAAGTTGTGCATTTTATATATTATCTCAGGTACTCTTAATCACCACTTGCTGTCTAAAAATATAGATAAGCTGAAACTACAGCGAAAATCACAGCCGTTTACGCAACAGGTAATTGGCAGGCCAAATCATATAAATAAATAGAGACATTGTTAGAAGAACTCATGCTTGTAAAGTTTACAATTTTAGCTACAAACCAAAAAAAATCACATTTTGATCGTTTTTAGCAAATCATTGGTAGCGCTCTGAGCTATCTTTAAAATTTGAACCGGTGATACACACAACATTTGTAAATGACAATATCGATATCACCACGGAAGAAATTGTGAAGCTGGCAAAAAATTGTTGGTGACCACATGAACATTTGATACACGTCATTTCAAGTCAAATGTAATATATGCGAGACATATTATTGAGTGCTACATTTCTATATTCCATACCAACTAGTTATAAATAGCGGTTTAAATAAAGTTTGCAAGCTTGAATTAAACACAAATCCCATTGTATTTAAACGAACATTGGTTGCGCAGGTGGTGATAACAATTATTATAATCAAGGTTGCGGACTTGATATATATACTTACTTTACTTTACTGCGGCTGACTCCTTTTGGAGGATAAGCCGGCTCCATAGAAATCCCGTATTATACCTCTCCATGCCGGGCGGTTGGCAGCCATTTCGGAACATCGAACATTCCAACACCCGAAATAAATAGGTGTATTCGCGCTGATACAGAGCGCGTCGCTTGCCGGGGACGCCGTAGCATGAACGGTATTTGTGACATTTCATGGAGTTTCTTGGGAATTTGGTACAAGTGGTGTCCCCTCACCACTCGGCTTTTTGATCGAGGACGCACCTCTAGCCTTTGCACATCCAAGCGCAGTCTGCAAGGCAGCAGTAAGTTGCATGGTTGCCGGTGGCTGTTGAGAGCTCATTCGCTATTCGGAAGTACGGGGTACTGTCCAGGAGTCCATGTAATCCTGTGGCTGTTGAACCCTTTTGTGGCGAGGAACACACGCCGAGTCATGGTGCCGTCTTCGGGCTCATGTGGTATTTTATAGGAGATCCGATTGCCGGTCGGAAATCCACCACGCCCTGGTGACACCACCGTCATAGCCCCGTTAGCCCATGTACGATCGGCCATCGAGACATGGTTGACACCGTCGTACCACGTTGAGGAGGGGATGGCCTTTACGATATATATACCTGAGCCATTAATTACTTACATATGTCAGTATAAACTAAGAATCGTATAGTGTAGAAAAGGCAATTCATTCAGTAGAACGGTTTCGTCCTTATCGGGGACTCATCATGTACTGGCCAGAATTTGTCGCGGACAGGACTCGAAACTGCGAACGTCTGCTTCGGAATTTGATGCTCTAACCACTGAGCCATCCTGCCGCACACTACACTGCACACAATTTTCAGTTATATACTAACTAATGTAACTTGGTTAGTCTATTTTTCCTTTAGGTGGAGCTCATATGGCATCCATTTAGACCCAAAGTTCCAACTAACCATCCCCAATCTGTCATAACTGAGCAGACACCACACTACATGGGGAAGTGGTATTGAAATGAACATTTATATAATTAGACGAACATTGGTTGCGCGGGTGGTGAAAATATAACAAAACCACCGCCAGTCATGGAGAGTCGAAACGCATCCATACACGCGATTGGCAACTATTTTGATATATACAGCGAATTATTTAAAAAAACATCATTTTTGTTGAAATCCAGCACGGAAAATTAGCAGAATAAGTAGTCAATGTGGACATTTGAAAGTCTTATCGCTCTAATAATAAGCCATGTAAGTTTCACTTAAAGTAATGTCTTACTAAGAAAGTAGTTTTAGCTATATAAATGGAAATTTTTGTAACAAACAGCAGGATGGCTCAGTGGTTAGAAAAACCAAATTCGAATCAGACGCGCTTAGATTTGGGCCCTGCTCGCGGAAAGTTTCCTACGGTAGGCAAAGGAGCACCCAATACGGAAGAAATCAGTCTACTGGGTGAATAGCCTTTCCAATATTATATGATGCACAGTTTATACTGACAATTTATGCATATAATAGATCTGGTTTCTTAGGCAAGATGCCAAATTTGAATTAAATATTTGTTATCACAGCTCGCGACACAAATTTTCTCTTAATTATATGAATTTTCAATTCAATACTACTTCCAAATTTGGCGTGGTTTAAAAAAATATTATTAGAGATTGGGGGGTGGTTGGAAATTTTGGTCTAAACAGGTGTCTATGTTTGCGAGCTTGATATGAAAATCAATCCTCTTAACTATACATTTGTCAGTGTTAACTAAGCGTCGCATAGTGTAGGACAAGCAATTCATCTAGTAACCCGGTTTTGCCATTATTGGGATATCTTCATATACTGTCCAAAATTTGCAGCGAACAAGGCTCGAACCCGGGAAAATAAACTTCGCTTATCTAACCACTGAGCCATCCTTCCACACATTACATACAATTTTCAATCATTTATTAGCTCATGTTTTTGGTTAGCTTTTCATTCAGATGGAGCCTATACGGCATCTATTTAGTCCTAAAGTATCAAATAGCCGCTCTAACTCTATCTTTATAGAACAGACACCACACTCCCTGGGAAAGTGCTATTAAAATGAACAATTTTATTATTAAACGATTATTGGTGACGCAGGTGATGATGCCGATTACTCAAATCGAGTTTGTTATCTTGATATAAACAATGATCTCAATATGTATGCATTTGTCATTATAAAATAGTTATCATATCGTGTAGAAAAAGAAATTCATCCAGTAGACCAGTTTTGTCCTTATTGAAAGGTATTTACGTACTTTACAGAATTTACAGCAGGCAGAGGTCGAATCTGGACATTTCTGCTTCGTTGTCAGTGAAACTAACCATTAAGCTATCTGGCCGCAGACTACACCCAATTTTCAGTCATATACTAACTCAAGGTTTTGGCTACGGTTGCTGGAATTCAACCGTGAGTATTTAGGCGTGGTGTTCTGCTGTTATTCAAAAGAAGTGGCGTTACTATTTGATTACCTTTCAGTTTTCTTTCCTTTTATTTATTTTCCTATACGAGATTACATTGCCAACTGTCTCACATTACTTTACCAGAGGAAAGACAAACATTGAACTTGTAGTGTTGCACAGATTTTATTTAGCGTGCGGCGGGATGGCTCAGTCGATAGAGCAAAAGATTCCGAAGCTGAATCAGCAAGGTTCGAGCCCCGTCCTCAGAAAATTCTGGACAGTACGCGAGGAGCTCCAAATGAGAACAAAACCGGTCTCATGGATGAATTGCCTTTTCTACACTATACAATTTTTATTCCCGCCCGCGCAACCAATGTTCGTTTAATTAAATAACTGTTCATTTCAATACAACTACCTCATGTAGTATGATGCCTGTTCAATAAAGGCAGATTAGTGATGGTTAGTTGGAACATTTGGTCTAAATGGGTGCCATGTGTGCTCCACCGTAAAGAAAAAAGTCTAACCGAGTTACATTAGTTAGTATGTAACTGAAAATTGTGTGTAGGGTGCGGCTAGGTAGCTCAATGGATAGAGTACCATATTTCGTAGCAGACGTTCTCAGATTCGAGCCCTGTCCGCGGCAACTTCTGGAAAGTACTTGATGAGTTCCAAATAAGGACGAAACCGGTGTACTGGATGACTGGCTTTTCTACATGATAAAAGCCTCAATTTATACTGACAAATGTATGTACTTAATGGGCCAGGTGTTTATATCAAGATCGAAATCTGCAAAAAAGATTCGCACTCATTGATTTTACACAACCACTAACCACTACGCAGTGTCAGAATGGGTTAAAGTATGGAGCGCAGGGCTTGACGAAGAATACCGGAAAGGTCGCTCGAAATATCAGCCAAACATGTAAATTAGATTCAGAAAGTCAAAATTCATCATCTTCCCAAATATCCGGCATATTAACTGTTCATTCCTCCTGGTCATCCGCTTACTAGCTTATCTGTTGCACGGATGGTTAATTGAGGTGAAGAAAAGGAAATTTTCCTAAACTATTATAGCCAATATCAAGTCATTAGCCATTGAGTAATTGTTGTTAGAATTTAAATTCATCGTTTAAGCGTTTTAAAAGTTGAATACCTTCGTGATTTAAACGAAACATGCAGCGCGACAGGGATAAGATTAATTACCTGGTGCATGTTTTATTCAAAAGATTGTTGGCTGAGCAAAATTGAAGACAGTGAATGCAAACACCTTCTTGGGTACATAATTGGCCAGGTACCTTCGTGATTGTGAGCGTAAATACACAACCAATGCGTGTTGGCAACAACATTCTGCTCGACAGCATAGAGGTGTTTCGTGCAGGCATTTTATGAATATAAATGGGGAAGGCTGTACAGCATTAGTTGCAGTTGTCACATTAAAAAGCCTATTAAACACTGTCCACGTTTAAAAACTTAGGAATGCGTATTTTAAGGAAAAAAAGCATATATTTCCCTATAGAATATAGTGTCATGTGCGTGTTTTAAAAAAAACGTCAAGTATTTTCGACATAACAGAATCTGGATTTGCTAACAAAACATTATTTCATTAAAGAACGCCACAGATTTTCGGTTGCCAGGTCATTGTACGACTGAAGTGCTACTTTGTGTCGATTGCTATGTTGCACATCTATACAAACAAACTAATTGTCATGCATTCAAATGTAATTCTTAAAAATTAGCATTGCTTTTCTGGTCTCCAATTTTATCTCCATCCCTCTCCCTACCTCCCTCCCCCTCTCTCTCTCTCTATATATATATCTTCACTTACTCTCCGTATCCCACCATCTCTCTCTCTCTCTCGATATATATATAATATTTCCCCCCTCATTCTCTCCATTCTCTCTCTTGATCTATCTTTCTCTCTCTGTCTATATATATATATATATATATATATATATATATATATATATATATATATATGTCAACACGAAGTATAATGCCAAGATTTGATTATATATGATACTAGTATGTACAAAACATTGCACAGGGTAGAAATGAAATTTGTCAAATAGACAGATTTTGTCCATATTGAGCTCTCATCAGATACTTGCGAACGTTGTTGATTCGAAATATCTTTTGATCAAAACTAATAGGAAATATCTGGAACAATCAGGTAGACAGTGGATGCAAACACCTTGCGTCGCATCACAAGAAAAAGATAATAAATCTATTCCCCGGGCGTGCAATATGTTTCTTTTTAATATACATTGTTCAGAATTGTATATACAAAGACAGTTCTTCATAATTTGGCATTACCGTGAGGCTTTCCATGCCCAAACTGAATATCTATTTAGTTATCTTCTTCTATTTTAAAATTATCAAATAATGTGTGCTTATAATGCATATAATATATACTTGTACCGTTTTCAAATTTAAAATAACTTCATCCTTTTTGCATTTCTCCAGTAAATAAGTTGATAAGATGAAACGAAAGCGCTTCTGTAAAATAATTAGTGTTTTATAAATACATAACAAGGAATACATGCACACTGTATTTAATGAGTAACTTTACATTTATGTTTAGCAGGTGTATTGTTGTGTTAATAAGCACCAGTTTTGTATTAGTCTCCCGACAAGTCACAACTTTAAAAAAATTCTTTTTATCGTTTACGCGCTTGAAGTAAACACTAATGCCATTGTATTTAACCCGTCGTCGAACAATATAGCAAAACTACCGTCAGTCACACAATTTTGAATTGTTGTTTGACGACTGGATAAATACTTTGGAATTGGTGTTTACCTCAAGCGCGCAAATTTGAATTATATAATTTTTATCACCGTCCACGCAATAAATGACTATTTACTTGTATTAGCTATTTTAATTCATCACGCAAAGATTTTATAAGGTATACTGACGTCTATCGTCTTTTGGTTTGTTACGACTTCATTTCTTTGTTTTCTTTGTTTGTACTTTACTTTTGCTTTATCAAAATTTTTGGTGTACTCGTTTCGTACTAATGTAATTTTTAGCCCCATCTGTTCCTGACATTGAAATTTAATCAGAAGTATAATCCTCGTTTCATATTTCATATTTGGGAAAACGGGACAACGCTATGATAATGAATGTTCTGTCCAGTCCACACCTGTTTTCGGTATATTTATAATTCTGTGCTCCAATATACCTGTCTCTTTAATAAAGCGTGAAGGTAAGAAGGCGTAGTACACTTAGAAATTTTGCACTTGCAATTTAACTGGATATGATGATGTACGGTATTAAAATGTTTAGAATTTCATTTGCTTTTGCATCTTCATTCATGATTATAAAAGTTTCATCAAGATAACTCAGGTATTTATGGCAAGATATATTAATTACTGGCTGTAGCTTTGATTTCTCCAGGTTGCCAATTTAAAATCACCCAGTAGACTTCTTAACGGACTGCCCGTCGTCACTTCAACAACATGTATGAATTGTTGTCCATTGAAAGTGATGTGAACAAATATTGCGAAGCATCTTAGATGATCTGTTAGTGTGAGAATGGTTGATGCTTGGTATCCTTGAACTTATAAATGTAATTGATGGTTTTGTCAACAGGTATGCTATTTGATTGAGTTCGGATGTCGAACGCATTCATTATATTTATAATGAGATTTTGCGATCATATCTTTATTCATGAAATCTAAATTGCTACTAACAAAATTTATTTTAACAATTCAAGTTGTACTGGCTATAGAATACTTCTACGTTCTCCAGTGAGTTTGCGCTATTAAGTCTTGATTATTGATATTATTGGTCTAAGTGGCGAAAAATTGCTCATTCCAAATAATTTGCTTACCTTTGGCATGCTGGAAAATCTTGTCGCGAGTGTGGCACTACTTTTTCTTGTTATACATTTAATTAGACTTCTTTTTAAAACTGTTTCGCAAGCATTTTAAATTGCCCGCCATTTTGAAACCTCTATAGAATCTAATCTTTCTCTACTTATTTGACACGGTTTAAATTTAAGTTCATCATTTTGAACATTACTCATCTGATTAATATAATCATTGGTATCCATAAGAAAAATAACTGAGACTTTGTTTGGCTTCATTTGTATAATTTCATTGTTGTGACTTTATTCTTTAAGACATTTTATGTGATTCATATTTATTAAAAATTAATATATTACTTGCCGCATTAAAATGCGCCTAGGCAACGCGTGGTTTAGCCTGAAGCGAAGAGCAAAGTTCTTCCTTTGAAGAAATAACGGCTCCTATTGATGAGTTGACAGTAAGCCCGAAATGCATGTGTGTACGAGGTTACACCATTCGTTCATACTGACTCTGGTATACCATTCTAATCATATATGAACTGGTGTCTTATCAAAACGCAATACCTAATACACAATTGAATTTTTGCTTGTTAGTTTGCCAATGTTCTCTAATAACACACACGAAAAACGACTTTGCATCAGATTAATTCTTGAATGATTTCTCAGTACGATCGTCACACTTTATATATATATATATATATATATATATATGCGCAGAACATAGACAGACATAGCTAAGAGGGGATTAGTCACGAAAAAATGTACAGTGGGATTGGATGAACGAAAATATTAACGAATCCAGAATAATGGCTGTAGATACTGGTAGAAATAAGATTTATTAATAAATTTTATTCAATGGAGTACGGAGTTTTGTTCTAATATTTTTAAAAAAATGATGAAAATTTTAACGATGTGTATGATTACATAATTCTATGATCATATTACCGTAGTTCACTATTTTTTAGTCATCGTTCATGATACGTCAAATTCATTAAGTCGAGCTTACCATTGTCCACGATGAACTTGCACATATATGTACCCAAATCTTCATGTAAATTTAAATATAAATATTTATAGATAGATATGTAAAACCAATTTATATATATATATATATATATATTCATATGCAACTGTGCGAATTAACCTCTATGCATGTTCATGCTGCCATTGTTCTCTACTTACATTACAAGTGTGGAAATGTTTATAGTTGGATTGACCACATTCCTTTAAATTCACTTAGATTAAAACGCTAAATAGGCGTAATTGTCAATTCCCGGTAGACATTGAATGTAGTAGGTTATGGGGAGAAATGCAAACTTACAGTACATTGATAAGGCAAATTTAGAAAGGATAAAAAAACTCTCTCGTGACATAAACGACGTCCAGAGGTCACGGATGGAGGTTATTCGGAGAAAAAGAAGAATCGAGAACGGTAAATTGATCAAGAACGTACATATCTCAATATTAACTTAAAATAAATCGCTCAATAGTGTCCTCCTTAGGAGGGATCTTAATTCTCTGCAGGTTTGAGGCAGATAAATTCAAAATTAAAAAGAAATGAGTCTAAGAATAGGCATAAGGTTAAGACACAAGTTAAATTAATTACTGCTGTTTCGAGAAATAGACGGAATTTTTTAAACTGCTACAGGCCTTCTAACTCCGTTTATTACATCGTATTGATGATCTTAATAGGTATCATTATTAACTATGATTCAGAAAAACAAGTGATTTCTGTCACTGAATAAGGTTTCATTGCCAAAATATGTGCGTATAAGTGTGTTATGTCATAAAATCCTCATGATGGAATCAGTAATGAGATTCCGAAATGTAGAATTTGCAGAACGGAGCAAATCTCTTTTTTAAGTGTGCAGTGTGGATGATCCTGCCCAATTTCCTAACGAGAACCTCATCTTCGCCAAGTTTGTGTCATCATGAGTGTGGCGACACTCTTCTGGTTTATTACCTTATATGCGTTTTGACTAACACAGGAAGAATTCCAGTTGTTTTGTTTCTTCAAGATATTTCGATGACATTTTGCAGATATTTGCTTCAGTTCACTCATCATCTTCTGGTTTATTGCAACCAGGCTGCACTCTGGAGGTTGATAAGCCAACCCTTTAATTTAAGTCTATTAGGCTAAGCCCCGTAATCACTCCGATACACCCCGCAATGTCATTCAACATACGATCAATAACCAACAACTTAATATTCAAAAGTTTCATCAACATGATATTCTTATCGACTGGCCAAGAATAACAAAATTCAACAACAATCTACTAGTATCCAGCCAAGAACAAACAGGCCCTCGACTAGAATCAACAAACATGCAATCGGATTGGCAACAAACTGAAGTGGAAATAACAGAGGCGCATACGATGACAGAAGTCTCCAAACAATGTGAGCGTTTAACACTGCAATCCACACTGGCGCTGTTACCATGTGAAAACGACAACTTTGCGCAACAAGGTGAAACGATCAACTATACTGGGAAAAATAGCACTTGTATATGTAACAGTGAACAATGCGCACAAATGGTTAATTCTCAAACTATCAAAACAATAATGACCAGATCTCAGACATCACTTTGCAATACTGCGAGAATGACCTTTACATGCAAACGCGCATACACACTCACCAACTAGCCAAAACAAGAAACAACAGTAAAAACGAGTCAGATTTGTTACCACTAGCATAATCAATTGAAAACCCAAAATGTATAAATATGTATGATTGTATAAGAGATGATTAGTATTCATGAAATAAATGGCCTTTATCCACTTTGTTATTTGTGTTTTCCTAATTATAAGAATATATATATATATATATATATATATATATATATATATATATATATATATATATATATATTGCATGTTCTTATCGTATAGATCAAACCTTTTAGTCGAAGTGTGCATCAGAAATTGTGTATATATTTTTACAAAAAATATTCGTTCAAGTCATAAACGGCGGTTTAACTTTTTAAGTAAATTATTGATCTATATTTGCCGGAGGTAGTGCTTCTTTCACATGCTCCACCAACTAAAAATGGAATCGAGTAATTCACGAGTAATTTATGCGTAATGTAGAAGAATAATCGCAATTTCTATGGCATAGCTGACATCGAAAATTTCAAAATCGTGATACCTTACTGATGCACCTGACTTCGTTAGTGCACCTTGATCATGATTCTCCCTTCAAAATGACGCCCGTGATATCGACGGCGTATCTTATTTATTCTGCTTTCTAAAGGCTGGTGCCCCTGACGTTAACAGTGCGTCTGGTTTGTGCTGCTGGCTTAACACTTGTTCGAATAACGTTTGGATTTGCGTATCGGACTTGGCCATGTAATAACGGTCCATTAATAAATCATGCTTTATGGTCTCGTCATCATTGTAGATAAACGATGGAACGCAACGGTCCAAAGGCAAACAATCCTCCAAGATTACTAATATCAAGGTTGCGATCTAGATATAAATACTTGAGACATTAAGTAAATACATTTGTAAGTATGAACTTAGTGATTAGAGTACCAGATTTCAGAGCAGACGTGCCCAATTTCTAGCCACGTTCGCGGCAATGTTTGTTTGATCCTTCCAAATATTTACTTCGAAGAAGATATTTATATCAGTTTTCCGTCCAACCATAAGCAGCCTTTCCTTCATGCAATTTGTTCGAGGATTTTTTGCACAAGTACGCAATACACATATTCCAATGGTTTCCAAGAGTTTAATCAAAAGCTCTGACATGAACTGGCTACCGCGATTAGTAGTGACATTTACCGTTACAGCATACTGAAACAATCAACAATCTAGAAACCGGGGGAGGGGAAAGGCGGGCGATTTCTGGAGTTGCCATAACATTTAAGATCTCTGCTTCAAATTGACGACTGAATCGGTCAACCATTGTGAGTAATAATAGTTGACCCTTGACTTCTCATATCTAAAAAATGTTAAGCACATGCATTGAACCGACTTGTTAGTATCCAGATATTCGTGAACTTGGTCCTGGTGTGTCAACAAAATTTACACGCTTGGTAATTGGTACAGCCTATCATCCAAACCCATATGTCTTTCAGTCATATATATCCGCCAAATGATAGCATGAAGTAATCATCTATAACTGTCTTTCGAACCATCTAGGCTTTGTAACGGCAGTTAATTTATCAGCTCGAGCGTCATCCAATTCTGTCTACTAAACGCGTCTTACCAAGTTTTCCTTTCCATAACTATGAGAGACTGTAAGATTAAACTCTACTAGGGTGGGTATTCTGTAAATTCAGTCTCTAAAAGCAATTTTGCCTCGCGATTTTACCAAGAATACTTATTTAGCGGCTTATGGTTTGTGAAATTATTGAAGTAGTGACCATAAAATTTTTACTCGAAATGTGGCGCTGCAGCATATACAACAAGCACTTTACCAAAGGTATCGTGGCGTTCTTCGCGGACTTGGAGAATTTTTTTGCAAAACTCTATCGACATAACCTTGCCATTTATTCTTCGCTGTGCCATTGCCCAACTGCAACATCTGCGGCATACTTCACTAGTTTAAAATTGTCGTTTTATTCTACCGGTTCTAGCGAAGCAAACTCGCTTTGCAATCCATTGGCCATAATAAATTTCCTATGGTGCTCCTGGATCAAGGTAAAAGTTCATGACATTTACATCATGCTCTTCACTCGAGCGAAATGGCGTATCAGCGATTTTAAACTTCCGGATAGATCTATTGTTAATCGACTGTAATAACTGTTCTACTCTAAGAACCTACGCAGTTGGTGTACGGTAGTGGCTCCGTTACCTCTTTGATAATGTTGGACTTGCCTTCCAAATGCTTTATTCCATCTACGTACATTTAAAGCCCAAGATAGTTTACTAATAGGAAAAACAATTTGATCCATGCATTTTGACCAAAAAGCCATATTTTTCTAGCTTTAGAAAAATGCCTTCAAATGGTGGCGGTGTTTCTTATTAGATCTATTACAAATAATGAGATTGTTTACGTTCAAGCTCGCAATTATGTAATCTAGGAACCTACCTGAGCCAAACTATAGAATTTCTGACAAATTAGTTCAGTTGTGATCAGAAGGATAAACCAAAGACAGCATGAACGGAAAGTATAATCTCATTCACATTCGTTTCTAACACAATAGCCATAGTGTTAGTATCCTTTGACTCGATTATATATATATATATATATATATATATATATATATATATATATATATATATATATATATATATATATATATATATATATATATATTGCCTTTTCTACACTATACAATTCTTAGTTTATACTAACATATGTAAGTAATTAATGGGTCAGGTGTTTATATCAAGACCACAACCTTGATTATAATAATTGTTATCACCACCCGCGCAACCAATGTTCGTTTAATTTTGGTAGTGCTTCTTCTTGCTGTATTATATTTCGCGCACTATTAAATTCCTTCAAGAATAATAATAAAGAACAAAATATATTTTGTGATAATGATGCTACTTAATAAATACAAGTAGAGTACACGTTTTCTTTAAAATAATGACACTAAAGCAGAGTGGCTTAATAACAGCTGAATACAATAGAGACTGGTTCCTTGTTCTGGACCGTGATAGAAGAGATCATTATATAGACGTAAAAAGTCTACTGAATGAATTCTTGAATGAAGATTGTTTTTGCGAACCTGGATTAATTAAAATTGCCTGATCTGCGTTTTGACTAACGCAGCTTTCATTGTTCCAGTAGTTTTCTTTTACCGAAATATTTAGGCTAAACTTATCGATTGCCTTCATCAGTCGCAATATACCTCACAAGTTTAACAAACGAAACTAATGAAGCAAGCGCAATATTTCCTCTAGCCATAATATTTATAATTCAGACTGACCTTTCATTAGATATTCGTGTGTCACATGTGTGTGTGTGCATTTTCATAAAAGTTATTTTCATCTAACCAATTGAGACCAGAGTGGCTGAATAATAATTTACCGATTGCATGCGTTAACTATTCGTTTTATACACTCAATGTAAAATGACGTAACTGTGATTGACTTCACACTTTCTTGTGGGGGGGGATCAATAACTCAAAAGCACTCGTCATAAAAACATGCCATGAGTGATAAAACTAGAAGTCCGAAAGACCAATGCATATGTTAAATTTCAATTCAAACCACTAGGGTTGCACTCAAGATAGACTAGTTAATGAATTAATTGACTTTTCTAATTTGAATAATGCTTAGTTTATACTGACAAATGCAATATAATATGGAACTTGTGTTAATATCAAGGTTGCAATTATAATATAAAAATTGGAGATCCAATCCTTGCTCTAGATAACAATTAATTTCACCCAGTACCTCTTTTCCTTGAAGAAAACATTTCTGTTATTCTTTTCTGATCCTCAGATCATTACGCAATTTAGTTGCAAACTAATAAATCAAATTAGAAATTTTAGTTGAACAGTATATATATATATATATATATATATATATATATATATATATATATATATATATACAGGCTCCACCTGAAAGAAAAGCTAACCGAGAACTATTTGTTAGTATGGAACTGAAATTTTTTTGTTGCGTGCGGCAGGGTAACTCTGGAATTAGAGCAACAGACTACGAAGCAGACGTGCACACGTTCGAGCCTTGTCCGCGGCAAATTCTAGACAGTACGTGATATGTTCCCAATGAGGACGAAGCTGGTCAACTTGATGAATTGCAATTTCTACCTTATGCAATGCATAGTTTATATTGATATATATTGATATATATATATATATATATATATATATATATATATATATATATATAATGGTATTGTTTTTAACATCAGGATTGCAACATTGATTTCCTAATTTAATGTGATTTGCGAAATCCTTAAAAGTTAAAACCACTGAAAAAAAGTTTCGCTTTCGATAAACAAAACAAAAATTGTTGCTCTTTCTATATATATATATATATATATATATATATATATATATATATATATATATATATTGTTATGGATAGTCAGTAGTATCTTTATTATTTACGTTTTCGTTCGTATGTTCAATTCAAAAATAAAATATCCAATAAGAGAGAGCCAATCTGCCCTCCAATACCTTTAAAATGTTTTTTTCGCACAATAATGGCAACGCATATAGGATGACTCATGCAAAATAAGTGGCCAGTTATGCATAGAGAAGTAATAGAAGTTAAAATTACCTAATAAAACAGTTGCTTCAACTTTTCTATTTCATGGAAATGACAAACTCAGTAGATAAACGATTATTTTAGTGTTGTGCAATTGAAAGAATATATATATATATATATATATATATATATATATATATATATAATTAAAAATGTTAACTGACAAATATTCGGGTCACTATCGATACTAACCTTAAAAGATGAGGGAATGTAAATGTGATTGATAAATAATAGGAAAATCTTAGTTAACAGCGAAATTTTTGATGCCTCATATACTTCGTCTGTTTGAGAATTAGTTGGAAATAAGAAAAAATCGAAATAAAACCTTCCCAATTTAGTTTTTTTCCGCATTTGTCTTGTGTGGGACAATTGATAGCAGTCGTAGGTCGGTGAAATTTTGAATCCTTTACATTTTCAAGTTCACAGTTTTCGTTTGGCATTGATTGATGTGTTCTCACTTGTCCCTTCACCTTGAAGCCGCCAACGAGCTATTTGTCTGAAAATGACGTCAAAACCAGATTTTCCGAATTTTTTCTGAATTTTCATTACTAGTCCCAATTTCAGGGTTGACTTCATATTCACAGTAAAGTACAAATTCTGTCAAGTGTGGTATCCTCATTTAAGACAGATCTATTTATATTTATTTCAACTCCTAAAGCATATTTTATTGTTAGAGCATATTTTATTGTCTGCCATAGTATCCGGTCTTCATACCTATTCTCTTATACTCAGATGTATACATAAAATTATCCACCTCAACCCCCACACACATCCTAACCTATTCGCACATATGTGTACTCTAATCTAAAGTGACATTTATAGAATAAATATAAACAAACCATATGAAATGACATACACGCCTATCTGTGACATCTCGATTTTATAAAAATTACTTATACAGACGCGTAGACGGACTAAAAAATTAAAATTTTTTTAATCATATTGCAGTAATTCTCGAATTCCCGGGTTACCTGATATTATCTTGTGTGTAGTAAGTTATATAGAGAAAGAGGTTAATAAAACTGTTCAAAGAATATAGTATTATTCAATCGTTTGGATAAGACCGAATACAGAGCCTATACTGACGAATGAAATATCAACCAAATACACATTTATACTCATATCCTGTATAAATTTAACCTTTTCATTTAAATATTTGTGTCCGAATCATATACATATGTATATGTATATACAAAAAATACATTTAAGCAACAAGATGTGTTCCTACGAATCACCTTGGGTATATTATATATTACCAATATTTTAATTTTTTTTATTATTTAAAATTTATTATTTACTAATTTATATTTATTTATACCAACATGTTGAATATAAATATCCATTTAGATTTAGATCTACACACTATATCTTATTCATTTATAGATAAAAATATAAGCAACCATGTGGGATCATCCACATCTTTACAATTATCTATCTGTCCATCATATATATATATATATATATATATATATATATATATATATATATATATATATATATATATCATGTGCAAAAACAAAAAGAAATTTTATCAGATATAAGAAAATTTTCTTTCGCATGGTCTTCTCAAATATCTACTCATGAACATATCTTTATATATAAGTTGGAAAGCAAAACAAGATAGAAATACGTGAACAAAGCGAGTGTGAAAAATAGAAACCAATCAAATTGCGTGCGTCACATCCAGTTCAAACTCAATGCTTGTACGTGCTTCTTCTGCTTACATAAATCCGGCTGCAATTTGTTTATCCATAAGGCTTCGTATGTGGCTAGCTCCCTTTTGTTTCTGCATTTAGTAATTACTTTGAATGCTACGTCTGGAGAACATACGTGCGTTGTTTCGATGATGTGTTGCGCAATAGCAGACGTGTATTCACCATTTGATTTAAAACAGGCGTTCAAGTTGCAATGTTCTCTCATTCGAGTAATTAACCGTCTGGTCGATCGGCCTACGTAAGTTGATCGACAACTTGCGCATGTATATTGGTAAATAATATTTGATATCGACATTAACGGCTGTTTCTCTTTGATTGCTGGTAAAGGCAAGTGTGTTACCCTAAATAACACTCGTAGTTTGGCTGCATTAAATGTGCGTGTCAATGCTGCTTCAACTTTCTTTTGTGCCATTCGGGAAACTGCATCCCCCTTAAATGGGATGTTTAGGTAGACGGTTTTCTTTTCTGGCCCATAGTACGTCTGTTTCTGGTTAACTCCCCTTTTAATAATTGATTCAATTAATTGTCTGGGATAGCCATTACACATTAAATCGTTAATTGCCTTATTATATTCATTTTCTTTAGAATCTTGACTAACCAACCTGTCAATTCTTGAGAAGCAACCACGAACTGTTGATAATTTATATTGAAATGGCACAAAACTGCTGTAAAATCTCAGCCAACACTGGAGATAAGGGGCTTCCCACTTGCGACACCATCAGTCTGTTTGTCAGATGTTTTCCACAACAGCATCGCGCAACACATCATCGAAACAACGCACGTATGTTCTCCAGACGTAGCATTCAAAGTAATTACTAAATGCAGAAACAAAAGGGAGCTAGCCACATACGAAGCCTTATGGATAAACAAATTGCAGCCGGATTTATGTAAGCAGAAGAAGCACGTACAAGCATTGAGTTTGAACTGGATGTGACGCACGCAATTTGATTGGTTTCTATTTTTCACACTCGCTTTGTTCACGTATTTCTATCTTGTTTTGCTTTCCAACTTATATATAAAGATATGTTCATGAGTAGATATTTGAGAAGACCATGCGAAAGAAAATTTTCTTATATCTGATAAAATTTCTTTTTGTTTTTGCACATAAAAAGGGTACAATGAATTTTATTAAAGCTCGCATTTCAAAAGAATCTTTCAGAAAACTAGATGAACTAGTGACGTTAAAGTGTAGAGCGCAAAGAACGCAATTGTGGTTAAAACATTATTATCAGTGTATTAAACAATTACGGTTCCCAGGTGTTTTGGTACGCAGTTTACGAAAATCAAAACTACGAGTCAACCGAAGAAATCTTACAAGGTTGACGTATTCTAAAATTGAGCAGTTGAAGGAAGATGAAGCAGTGCTACAGGCAAGAATTGGGTGTGTATCTTGTGTATTAGATGAACTAAGTCTTTTTGCAAGAATGAAATTTTTGATGTTTTTGCCGACAGTTATGAAGAAAGATAAAGCAAGAATTTTGAACAAATTGGAAAAAGATGTAAAACCTGGAGTTTTGTGTGATTTAATACCGACCGATCTTGATAAGCGTGTGCTTAACTTATCAAAAGTGCCAATCGATCAGCTAACAATGGAGGCACTATCGATGGGCCGAAATTATGGAATACATCCTTCTAATAAATGCGATGTTGATTTTGAGGCAGCATTTGAATTGTTATTTGAACAAACAGCTGACTTGGAGCCTACCAGTATTGATTATAAAAATTGGTTCAAGGCTACACTAGTTGATCAGGCTTCACACTTGAAATCGTCTAAATGTGCAGAGCAGCATGCGTTGACACAGCAGCATCTAAATGCACTTAGAAATATCAGCAGAAATGCAGACATCAAAATACTACGCGCTGATAAAGGAAAGAGCGCAGTTATAATGGACAAATCTGAATACGTACAAAAGATGGAAAACGTGTTAAATGACAATACAAAATTCACACGTCTAGACGATAAATCAGATGAAATAGACAAGGTGGAGCGCAAAGTAATTAATGAAATTAAGATTTTGACAGATGCCGGATTTATTGATGAGGCCACTGCACAGAAGCTCAAGCCAGTTGGATCATCTACACCAATAATGTACGGATTACCAAAAACACACAAAAGAGGTTGTCCTATGAGGCCAATTTTATCAATGGTAAATTCTCCGTTTCATGCACTAGCTAAATGGCTAGTTCGTTTACTTGAACCATTACGTAAACTACTAGGTAATTATTCGGTTGCCGATTCGTTTGAGTTTGTAAACAAAATTCAAGATATAAATGTTAAAAACAAGATTATGGTATCTTTTGATGTTACGCCTTTGTTTACAAATGTTCCAATTGATGAAACCATTGACATTATAGTCAAAGCGGTAGAACACGATATATTACCATCGCCGGTGCCAGGTCAAACTCTACGCAAGCTTATCTTATTATGCACGAAAGACGTACGATTTCGTTTTAATGGAAACATCTACAAACAGACTGATGGTGTCGCAATGGGAAGCCCCTTATCTCCAGTGTTGGCTGAGATTTTTCTAGGGCACCTAGAAAATACATCATTAAAGAGTGACATAAGTAAATGTGCTCAATATATACGGTACGTGGATGATATATTTCTTGTACTTAAAAACAGGTCGCAATCACGAACATTGCTTCAAAGTTTCAACAAAGCACATAAGAATATCGGTTTCACGTCAGAGCACGAGAAAGATGACTGTCTGCCTTTCCTTGATGTACTGTTAAAGAAAGAAACTAATGGTAAATTAAACAGAACAATTTACCATAAACCAACATGGTCTGCACAGTATTTGCATTACAGCAGTTTTGTGCCATTTCAATATAAATTATCAACAGTTCGTTGTTGCTTTTCAAGAATTGACAGATTGGTTAGTCAAGATTCTAAAGAAAATGAATATATTAAAGCAATTAACGATTTAATGTTTAATGGCTATCCTAGACAATTAATTGAATCAATTATTAAAAGGGGAGTTAACCAGAAACAGCCGTATTATGGGCCAGGAAAGAAAACCGTCTACCTAAGCATCCCATTTAAGGGGGATGCAGTTTCCCGAATGGCACAAAAGAAAGTTGAAGCAGCATTGACACGCACATTTAATGCAGCCAAACTACGAGTGTTATTTAGGGTAACACACTTGCCTTTATCAGCAATCAAAGAGAAACAGCCGCTAATGTCGATATCAAATATTATTTACCAATATACATGCGCAAGTTGTCGATCAACTTACGTAGGCCGATCGACCAGACGGTTAATTACTCGAATGAGAGAACATTGCAACTTGAACGCCTGTTTTAAATCAAATGGTGAATACACGTCTGCTATTGCGCAACACATCATCGAAACATCGCACGTATGTTCTCCAGACGTAGCATTCAAAGTAATTACTAAATGCAAAACAAAAGGGAGCTAGCCACATACGAAGCCTTATGGATAAACAAATTGCAGCCAGATTTATGTAAGGAGAAGAAGCACGTACAAGCATTGAGCTTGAACTGGATGTGACGCACGCAATTTGATTGGTTTCTATATTTCACACTCTCTTTGTTCACATATTTCTATCTTGTTTTGCTTTTCAATTTATATATAAAGATATGTTCATGAGTAGATATTTGAGAAGACCATGAGAAAGAAAATTTTCTTATATCTGATAACATTTCTTTTTGTTTTTGCACAAAGGAAGGGTACAATGAAATAATTTATTATTTTCTTATTCTGAAAGAGTTTACGAACAGAAAAAACAGCGTTCTCGAGATGCAGCACGTTTTCGTAGAGATAGAGAAAACAGGGAGTTCCTTGCTTTAGTTAACCTGCTACCATTACACAATGAAATCGCCAATCAAGTTGACAAGGCCTCAATTGTGCGACTGGCCGTTAGCTATTTGAAATTAAGAGCGTTTTGTGCATCTGTCAATCATTCGACAAGTCTGCATCAAATTGACAAGCCGCAAAATGGATTTATTGTTGACACTCAGCCCGATTTTTGTGCAGGTAATTTTATGCTTCGCAATATTTGCACACAATTTGCATGTTGTTTTAAATTTAAGCGCTCTTTTTGAAAATATTAAAACAATTACGAAAGATAACCGAAAAACTAAGCCTGAAAATGTCATTTTTAATTAATATATACTTATGTTCAAATTATTAATTTTTTATAATGCCTAAGACTTACGATGTTTATGTGCACAAAATAAAGAAATATAACCATGTTATACTCTAAATTAATTACACTATTGGTAAAAATGTGATTTACGAAAAAATTGCGAGAGAAAAAATGTCAGGAAAATTCTCGAAATTCCAAAATTTAAAATAAAATGAAGTTATTTTTTACAACATTTGTTCTAACTCTGCTGTAATAGGTATGTTAAGTAAACAAGGGATTTCAGGATAGTTTTAAAATAACTTTAAATTTCAAATGATCCAATATAACAGACACAGCAATAAAATTGTCATATTCTAAAAGAAATAAATACCAATTTAAAAAATTTAATTTAAATAAAACCTATAAAAATCATAAGAAGAATCTACTTCTTCAACCAAATAAATTTATAAACGTTCTATAATTATATCATCATCAATTTTCTGAGTAGCAAATTATTAAAAACTTGAAATATTTTTAATAATAAAGTCTAAAAATATGAGTAGTGAGCCTATTATTGAATTTTTCTTCTATTTCACTTTGCGTTTTTAGACAACGAAATTGCTTGGCACAATGCGATAAGACATTTATTAAATCGCCTGTGTTCATAATATTTCTAGAATCTCGAAAATATTGTTTGTAAATACTAATAAAGTTCACGTTAATCAATTTCAACTTTGTTTTATAAGTTCAAAATTATATCTATCTTACTTAAAGTAAATATTCAATGGATAATAATTCTTGAGCAATTTTTGTCGGGTATTTATAAATGTGTATATTGCAAAAGCAGTTTTAGTGTTTGCGAAATTTATTTCAGTGAAGCATAGGATTTCTTTCTTTCAATAATGAAAGTTGGTGTATTTTGTTAATGTAGTTTGGATCATAGTATACAGAATAAAATCACGCTCTACGCAAAAATGTTATGTATTATAATCCATCTTGTCATGCAAAACATTTGGAAATTAGAAATGCTGATCACATTTAATGATAATAATTTTAATAAACAAATTATATTTTGTACAGAAGCGCTTTTGCTCCATTTTCTCAATTGATGGACTAGAAAAATTAAATATGAATGTACATTTTGAATCAATATATATACAGCCAACCAAGATAGTACGATTTATATTATTAGTTATGATACCATATTTGTGGATCGTTTTTTATATAAAGCAAAGTTCTGTACATTATACACGGTTTAAAGAATCATAATTTAAAATAAATGTTTCGCGTCTTCAAATATCAAATGTCCTACAATTACAGTCATGAAACGTGATAAAAGAAAACGAATAGGGTCTCTATGTATCAAACTAAAAAATAAATGAAATCTTTATCTGCAAAATCTTGTACAAATATGTTAACATTCAATATCTTTATTAATAAAGTTTGCTAAAATATATAATATTATTGTTATCAATGCATACATACTCGAGTGAATTTGATAATCATTGAAAATTTTGATATCCCAGTTTCACGTTATAGACTGTACATCTGTGAAATTTAACTTAAATAATATGTATATTAATATGCTTGTTTTATATAAAATAAATATTTTACAAATTGAGGTTTCTCAAGAAACACTAGTTTGTTGTTCTTCTTCATGATTTTCACCCGCATATGGTTGATTAAAAGTTGTTTGCAATATAGAGTTTGATGTCTGAGCAATTATTTCATGTCGAAAATAATAAATAAAATGAGTTCGGTGTTAATTTTTGTTCCTTTCTCTGAACAATTCGCATGTAAATTTCGAGACGATCAATTCTCATTGAAATTAACTGCTAAAAGCAGCTGATGAGTATTTACGTAATATAATTTACCTCATTGTTTAATTTATTTTTTAATTTTAGCTAATTCAGTTTTAAACGATATTGGTGGACATATTTTACAGGTAAAAGGTTCTTGTAATCTAAATTCTCTTGGCAGACAACAGATGGGTTTCTATTTGTGTTATCGCCTGATTTATCAATTCTTTACATTTCGGAGACTGCCTCTTTATGTCTGGGTCTTTCACAGGTAAGCAAAACTGTACGATGTTTGATAGTCTGCATGTGTTTTCGAAAATAAGCGGTGTTTAGTTTTCAATCATGTAGTTAGCCATAAGAAGTTTAATTCTAACACTATTTTTAACCTCTATAATACTATTTTGTTGCTTTTCACGAATCTCGGTGAATGTTTACATATAACTGAATCCATTTATTTCTTTCTGTGTTGCAAACATAAAATATATTGTAATGTACAAAACTCAACGATAATAAGAAGCGTAAACTTGAGTTTTCTTTAAATTATTAATTAAATCTTCTTTTATTGCCTCTATTAATTTGGATCTCAAATAATAACCTGAGTAAAACAATTTTTTCCGTCTGAATCATGATCAAAATTGCTTTTTTGACACCATCTGACATTGAATTCAGCCTGATAGGTATTATAGGCTTTCTGAATCAATTTATTAAAGTAAGTAATTTATTGAGAATGAGTATGCAAAGATAAATGTTATAAATTTTAAAAGCGAGATATTTAGATGAAATATTAAAAAATTTAATTCACCGTTGCATTTGATTGTAATAAATCAGGCTCTAATATAAGTCCTATTAGGAAAAATAATTTTGTGAATCATTCACAAATTATGAGCCAGAAACCGATTGTTATCAGCATTTAACGCTGAAATTTCATAATGATTCAATTGAATTGCCTCGGAATACTTTCGAATTTACCGTAAGATTTTTAAAGGTAAAATCGAGTGCTTAAAATTTAATTTTGATAATGGAATTTTAGTTTGACAAATTGGCATTAGTTTGTAAAAATTACAGCAATTTGTCTTTATATTGTCTTTTGGCGTATTAAAAATAGCATTATAGAATTCCATTATTGTAATGGAGTGAAGTAAATGAGTTATTTTACAATAGCAAAAACTTGATTTGGTTACGTTTTCAGTAGACGTAATCATAAAATCATACATTGCTTTATCATATTTGAAGAAAAGCTTCGACGAAGAAGCTGATAAAGCAAATCCAAGCATTGGCCAATACAATGATTCATTTTTAGTAATGTTGACACCGCATTTATGATCTCAAAAAAAGATAGATATATATTTTGCAATATGTTAATTGTTTTATCGTTTAATCTGAATATATTCTGAAAAATCAAATCAAGTCAGCAATTTTGATTGTTTGCGTTTCCGCAATTTTGTGACAAACTTTATTTTTAATGATATTTAAGTTCATTTCATGTTCGCAAAACTGAATTAAATAAATTTGCCACCTCCGTGACGTTCATTGATTGCTTAAGTACATAAAATATATGGGTAACGCAAGCTGCAAAAATGTCATAAACATTACAACAATGAAATTCTGCAATTAAAATTCAAATAAAGTGTAATTTCTTAAAAATCTTTAAGGATTAGAAACGCATTTGCCCTACCTGTAACATGCTACAAATATATATATATATATATATATATATATATATATAGTATGTATATATATATATATATACATATATATATATATATATATATATATATATATATATAAATTCAAATATGAAGGGTAAATACGATTATATATAGAAATATATATATATATATATATATATATATATATATTCTTTATTTATGTTCATTGCCTTCGAATATTGCACAGTATATTTAATTAAGAAAAAACATTAATAACAAAGTGGATAATGACCATTTATTTCGAGATTACTAAACTTCGCTCTACAATCTTTCATTTGTATACATTCTGGATTTTCATTTGATTATGTGGGTGGCAACAAATCTGACTCGGTTTTACTTCTATTTCTTGTTTTGGCTGATTGGTAGGTGTGTATGCGTTTGTGTCTGTGTGTGTGCCTGTTTGCATGCAATGGTCATTCTCGCTGTATTGCAAAGTGGTGTCCGAGATCTGGTTTATTATTTTATTGATGGCTTGAGAATTAACCATCTGTTCGCATTGTTCGCTGTTGCCCGTATTTGTGTTCTTCACTTGGAAACAGCGCAAGTGCGGATTGCAGTGTTGAACGCTCATATTGTTCGGAAATTTCTGTCCCCATATGTGCATATGTTTTTTCTTCTTCAGTTTGTTGCCAATCCGATTGAATGTTTATTGAGTCTAGTCGAGGGCGTGCTCTGTCTTGCCTGGATACTAGTAAGCTTTTGTTGAATTTTGTTGTTCGTGGCCAGTCGATTAGAATATCATGTTGATGACACTTTTGAATATTTAGGCCAGGTACGTGTTGTTTTATATAAAAGGCTTCATAAATAAATAATAATTTTTCTGATTTTGCTTTATGTAGAATTGAGAAATTTGTCAAATTGACTGGGTGCCTCGTTTCCAATATGTCATCGGAAATAGCTGATTTTCCTGACGGTGCCAATCCTTTTTTAATTAATTACTGTGGTAAATTTTGCTGAATTATGTTTATCAATTGCTTCTTCGTACGTCCGATATATGTCCTATCATAAATGAGAACTTGTAAAGTATGAATGATTTGGGGAGAATTGGCAATTGATCTTTGGCATCAAACCTTATGATTCTCTGTGTACTAAATGTGATATTAACTTTAACAGTGGGAAAATTCTACTTAGTTATTCTATTCAGCCGCCGTGCAATTATTGAGGTTGGTACGTCACCTCTGAATGATTAGTTTAGGAAAACCAGCTTGGCGGTATCCTCTCTTGTGCGAATCTGTCGTGGTCTGATGTTCACATCTATGAATCGCTCTTGGTAGTTGTACATTAGCAAACTTTTCCTCAGGTAGCCCAGCTCTTCCTCGATCTCTTGTTCAGAGCAGATCTTCCTGATTTTGTTTGCAAGGTTGCTGTTTAAGTTTCTTTTGTGGGATTTTGGCACACTGCTGTTGTAGTGAATGTATGGCCCGGTGAAAGTGGATTTTCTACATATGACCAGTGTCAAATCCCCATTTTCGTCTCGAGTGAGTTTGACGCCAAGGACGGAAAAACTATTGTCTTTCCCTACCTCGAGAGTGAATTTGATGTCTGGATCGGCTCCATTTGCTTGCTTGAGGATTTCGGAAGGGTCTGCTGCTTCTGAGATGAACAACAATATATCATCTACATACATTTTGTAGAGTGAGCACTGGTCAATTATACATTTTAGGCTCGTTTTTTAAAGATGATGCATGGTTATATCTGCCAGGAGGGGTGTAATGTATCTTCCCATAGCTACACCATTGATCTGGCGGTAGTATATCCCTTCAAATTTAAATTGTACGTTTTTTGTACATGCTAATATGAGGTCTTTGGTGTCATTGGTGTCTATAGGGAAATCATTTAACTCATTTTTATTAAAGTCACACAAGATCTCCGTTGTCTTATCCAGTGGTATGTTTGTAAATAAGGATGAGACGTCAAGCGAGACCATTTTATTCTGTAGAATGTTCTTCCCATTCAGTTTATCTTCCACCTCGAAGGAATTCTGGATAGTGTTTGCGTTTATGGTGTTTTGTATTGGTTGAAGTATTTTGCAGAGAAACTTAGCTGGTTTATGTTGGGGTGCGTTGATCATTAACATAATAAGCCATATCGAGGGAGCTCCTGAGGCTGTTACGGCTTTATGTGTTTTTGGTTAGCCGTACAATCTTGCGGTGTTTGTTCCGACGGGTTTTGCCTTTGGATGTCTTCTATGAATTTTGATCTAATAAATAAAAGGCCATTATCCACTTTCTTATTAATGTGTTGTTTCTTCGTAATTAGAAATATATATATATTGTCAGTTTAATCCTATTATTGCATCAGATAGCAAATGAAATTCATCCAGTAGAACTGTTTTCTTCCTGTTAATTACTTTTCAAGAAATGCCTAGAATTTGCAGCGGATAGGATACGACCAAGGTCACATTTAATTTGGAATCCGTAACTCTATGCAATGCGCAAACTACACAAAATTTGACGTCGTATACCAACTTGTATTTTTCTGATTTTCTTTTCTTTCAGATGGAACATATATAGAATCTGAACATTAAATTTTAACTAACCACCCACGAACTATCATTATACCACAGACATCATGCCATTTGAGGTAATTATAATGATTTGAATTAGAATGACAGGAATTAGATTATATTTTTATTATCAGTATTAGGTAACAAAGGCGCAGTAGATAGAACTACAGACTATGTAGCAAATGTACCTAGGTTCGTATGTTAGTCGCGGCAAATTCTGGACAAAACTGGAAGAGTTCATAATAAGGACGTAAAAGGTATATTGGATGGATTCCATTTGCTACCTGATGCAAAATTAAGTCTACACTAACATTATATTGTTGTTTGATCTTCCATAGACGGTTTGCCATCGAGTTCTGACGACGACCGCTTTTGTTTGTGACACGCCAGTATGTGCTGTTGCGATTTATTGTGGTATGTTTTGGCGGTAGATAAATTAAATCGAGTTAGTGATTATCTTTAATCAGGAAAAATTATTTCAAATTTTAGAATCAGCAAATGTGTAGACGGATTGATTCAATGATAAAAATCTTATGCCCGTGACAACATTAGTTTATCTGCCGACGATACAATCAAGAATATTGTATGCAAGAATACTAGGGATGAAACACGCGTTATAATTTTTCTAACTAATGCTTTAAGTACGGCAAAATCCGTTTACAAATTTTTTTACCTACATCCATGAGAACAATAAAAGATCAACAGTTGTCAGTGCGTATGTTTACAATAATTTTGCTGTTTTACTCATGTTCAAGGGAAGGTGCTCGGTATATATATATATATATATATATATATATATATATATATATATATATATATATATATATATATATATATATATATATATATATATATATATATATATATATATATATATGTATATATATCTCAGTCAGAAAATGTGATATAAATAATTTGATCGTCAAACGTCCTAACAATTATAGAATATCAACGTCACTTATATAATTAAGGTGAATGCTGAAAAACTATTCAATTTATAATTGCACAGATTTTGGGCAGCAGACATTCCGTGCATGTACAATTTATTAAAGAATACTTTAGATGAGTACAGAATCTGTGATTTTTTATTATCAATATATATATATATATATATATATATATATATATATATATATATATATATATAATTTATCTGTGTGTGCACGTGTGTATACGTATGTATTGATGTTTTTTTTGTGAGTGCACATATATTGCAAGAACTAAGAATCAACTAATGAATAGAACCCATAAAAAAGCCCGGAAGTTAATCCAGAGACGACTAGCACCATATTCTAAATAAACCTTTATTGGTCATATAATCCAAATATGCCCGCAGGTGAACACAAATAACTTCTCAAATCTTCGAAAAGTGGGATCGCATAATCTTGTACATTTATGGTGCACTGCATATCATGACACAAGAATTCTCGCTGAATGTTCAGAAAATCTATCATCACAATAAATTATCTGACTGGCCGTGAATAAATAGAGGCAACACATATTTTCTCGGAGCGAAGCAAGCCAAATATACACAGACATCACCAAACGAAGCATAGGCAACATAATTAGGAAAATAAATCTCAATTAGGTAAAAGTAAAAGCATGAAGGAAATGTGTTATGCAGCTCCGAAAGGTAGTGGTCTTGGAAAGAAACTGAACCTGCAGGATTATAATAAAATGCACACACTTTTTAAATGCTGATCCAATATAGACGAATAAGTAAAACCATCCTTACGAGAATAAATATTTGAAAATTTTCCTAAAACAGACAGTATGTTAAGCCGAAGAAAAGTAAACAGCTGAAACTAGATGAAAGGAAAGATGATAGAAAACAAGAAAACAAGTTGCGCAAACATTCACGTAAAATAATTCGTGAGTGCTAAACCAGTAACTTTCGTATTTGTGACGTATAAAATAGGGCCACATAAATCATTCATACATTCATTTTAATGACGCTGTATTCCAAATAAAATTTTATGCTGTGGGCCTCGCGTTTTCTTTATATACTTGCCAGATTTGCTTCTGCTAAGGCAATGATACAGATATATATGTTCAAGTGTTTTCAATCTGGTCCACGTATGTATACTACAATTTGCTATGCGTTAACTGGTAAACTTACATTTTCTCTTTATGACCATAGCAAAGGAGACGTACCAATGCGCTTGACTGATGGTATTTTATTCGTGTAGTGCGACATTTGAATGAAATCGGACGAAGTTTTCCATTTTGTTTGCAACCTAGATTTAAGTAATGGTAATTAATTTTGCACGATAAATGATTTCTTAATTTAAGAAATTTTATAAATGGGATAAAAGGTGCAAAAGGCCCATGCACATGACCGCACACAAATGCTTCGTGTGACAATACTGAAAATAAACATCAATGCAAAAAATTCTACGCATGAGATTACTATTTCAGGTTACCTATAATTTATGCATATGACGGTTTACCTATGTGTTCTAGTGATGGAAATCGATAGATTAAACGTGTTAGTGCGTACGGGTAGCGGTAGTTCTGCAATTTTATTCCAGTTGGTAATTAAAGTTGGATTGGTTTACGTGTAAATCCCGCAAACTCTACTTAAATTATTTTAATTATATTTGTACAATCGAAGCATGCTTAACAAATTTACGTAAAATAGTGTGGTTTAGGCTGTAAAAGTGTAATATTTGTGATAGTATAGAAACTGTGTAGCTGCCATTTCAGCTGGTTGTGTCGAATCCGAAATGACAATATTGGAGGTCTGCCTTTTTAATTTCTATTAACCTATATATACATTGCAGTTTGATCAACATTGTTGCCGTACTCGAGTTCATCACTGTGGAAAGTCGTTAAGCGTCATTATATGCGATTGGCAGTAATCCTGTTAAGTTTTGCGGCTATTTAAAAAAAATTGAGATTGGTTGTTTTTCTGGTCCACAAACTAGATTTGGATAATATGAGTGAGTTATGCAAAATACACATAAATGATAGTGCTACTTACAATGAAAAGTAGCATATTGAAGGAAAAAAATTCAGATTAGTTTGCGTACTCAATCCTCCAAATCGGGGAAATAAATCAAGTTTGCGAGCTTGAAAGGAACACAAATCCTATTGTAACTAACCAGCGGCACAACATAATAAACTAACGTCATCCACACACGCGGACGCTTTTCGACTTTTCCTCATCATCAACAGAGCGCGATAGCAATTTTCTTAATGAAACTCAAATAGCAATTCATACATAAGTTATTGAAAAGCAAATATTCGTCTCTCACCTATATTTATCTCATATACATTCTACTTGATTGGAAATTTCAGCCGTACAATTTCTGTGATTTCACGAACATCAACATTTTTCAGCTTTCACCACATTTTCATTAATAATACAAATAAACTATTAATGATTGCACAAACTAGATAGCAACTCTTAAATTAATGTGGCAAGCTAGAAATAAATAATAAATCAATTCCATTTAACCAGACCCAACATAGCAAACCTACGTCACTAACAAAACTGACAAATTTTCAACTTCTATGATTGTCATTAGAGCAGTACGGCAAAATGACTAACGATCTGCAAACCATAATTCATTAATAAATTAAAGGGAATGCGATATTAGGCTCACATTTTTAGTAATTTCGCATATATTTTACTTGACTGGAAATGTCAATGCACAATAACTTTGCAACCGTAGACATAAACTTTATCATTTTTTGCCGAATTTAAAATAGTAAAACAATTATACATACATTTATTTTGCAGCTGATAACACCGATTCTTTAAATCAAGTTTGCGAACTTGAAATAAATACCAATTCCATTGTACCTGACCAGTCACACTATATTGCAAAACACTAGCAGTCACACGTCATTACATGTTTCGACTTTTCATGGTCATCGGCAAAGCATAACATTACGAAAATTGTAATATAATTACGGTTGGAAACTTGTTAGCCAGTTTGCCGTCACGCTCTACTATCGATCAAATATGTTCAAAACGCGACAGTACTCGTGACTGATGGTAGGTTGGTTATGATGTGCGATCGGTTAGATACAATTTGATTAGGGTTTATCTGAAGCTTGCAAATTTCACTTAAAATTTTTTTTGTCAAACTCATCTAATCAATGAACGTTTAATTGTATAAGTAATGTAAATTTAGTGAAAGTTTCAAAAGGTTCACTTTCGCGAAGACATAGAAATTATGCAGCCAATATTTCCATTCAATTACAATGAATAAGTGACCACTATATGTGATAGCTGCATATCTGCTTTTTCACAATTTATATTAGATTTGTGGTTGATTGTCGTTAGTTAGATTTTTGGCGTACTCTGCTGGTAATCACTAGAGGCGGAAACGCGTCCGTGAGTATAACTTAGGGTAGTTGTGCGGCGTTGTGCGACTGTTTAAATACAATGGGTTTTACGTTTATTTCATGAACGTGAGCTTGATTTAAATAATTATTCTCCCCTCTCGCGCAATCTTTTGTTGTTTATGAAAAATATTAATTCGCATATATGTACAATAGATGCATTACACAAAGTACAGAGGCGCGTTTACTCCGTCTTATCAATTGATATAATAAATTAATATAATATGCTATTGCTTTTTGCTTAAACATAAAAACTAACGGCCCATTTAATACGTTCAAAAATATAGAAATTATAAATTTTGCTTCAATAAAATTATGGTAACATATGTTTTTCTTATTTGAAAATAAGTATTCTACAAGTTGCTTCGTTAAGTGTGATAAAATTATGCATACTAACTTTTCACGTATGTCATCTCTTCATAAGTCTCATCTCGTGATCTTTGAGGTTGGCAGCGCTATTAGGAACTTGTGATAGGTTGTGGTCGACCATGAGTACGCACTAAATCATCATCGTTTTATGCTGATATGGATATCGAAAACAAAGTTAGACATAGTCAATTTGGAATTTTCGATGTATGTCGGGCCATCGTCTGGTACGTTCGTGCTTTTCTAAGTTACCAGTTCTGTCAGCGCGCTTCATGTCTTAGGATAGGAAGAGGCTGAAAGACATATAAAAGTTATCAACAAATGTTGACCATTGCTCTGCTGAAAATCGATGATTATTATGCAAATTCGCAATATGCTATCATTGATCTGGTAAACATGTCACATTGCTAAAACTGCAGACAAATGTATAACCGATATATATATTCTGTCTATTATAGTTAATCCGTCGTGTTAGTGTTCTCTGAGATCGTATGTACCTTGATCTGCGTTATAAGCAATGCGAGAAAATTATAACTTTTTTCAGTTAAGGAATACATAAACCTGAAAATTAATCAACCACGTAGTAAATATCTGCATTTGTATGAGTTTATATATATGGTTGTGTTTTTCTATGAATGGGTTATTTAAGTATTAAAGTATATTATAAATTATCGAAGACGTAATGTGAAATTGAAACGAATATGAACGTGCATTCTCTGAATGCATATATGTTAATTCAGGTTAAGATTATCTTCATTTCTACAATCAACTACCAAACGTTTTCCAAATATGAAGAATTAGATTTGATTTAAGTTCTAGGTATTTATGATTGTAGAACTTCATTTAATTCAATTACTTAATTTTGACACGCAATTATTTGAAGTACGCTTAATGCCACTAAATGTTAGGCAAATATTCCCTGCTAAAATTTCTGTCGAACAGCTCGAATATATTTAATGACACTAGGGAACATGAAACAAATGATGTTTTACTGCAAGCTAATCAATGAAATCTTACGAATTATTTTTCCAAGTGACAATGCATACCGTCCATGTACTGGTACAGATTTCTTTATCTTGTTATAATTTTTGACTTATGTGGTTACAAATGCATTAAAATAGCACAGTAGAACATACGTTTTCCTTATTTGATTGAAGATAATACCGGCTGATCAAAGCTTTCAACATAACTTTTAGGTCTATATAAGAAAATCTTATATTCTGCTATATTCTTTGGCATATCATGTAAAACATATACAAATAATAAATAAATTGTTGAAGAGAAAATTTCCTATTATTGAATGTAATCGAAAGCAATTTCGTAACTGCATAACACAAAACATTATTTTATATTTACAAAAGTTTAGAACTGATCATCACAAATAAAATTTCAACATGCAACCGAGTTTTTTTTAAATTCCAAATTACATTCCATCTCCTATTGGATTGCTCATGAATATTTTCCAATGACTATCTAATAAAGTTCGGTTTAATTTTGAGTGGCATATAGCGATTTTCGCTTATTACATTTGGCAAGTATTAGCATCATTTTATGTTAGTTTTTCGGGCTCTATAAGAAATTTAAATATATATGAACCTAAAATTTTAAATGGAAAGTACTACAATCCTGTTGTCCAGAAACTACAAAAATGTAGGAGAAATACACGCACATAAAGTTAATTCATGTTCCATTTTCATTCTTTTGTTATTTGAAAATATTATATTGTTAATAAATTAAGGTTTACATGACAGGGACGGACATATTGCTTTATATTATGAAGGAGGACAGACTTGCCTTGCTTGAACAATTGCAAAAAAGTATGCTCTGTCATAAAAAGAAGGGTAAGTAAATTTTCAGCGCATATATTTAAAATTTAAAATACGTGTTGCTATCACTACTAATTGATTACTTGTAACTTATTGATTATTCCGATTTTATACGTTTGAGTGCTGATTCTTTTTTGGAAAACATGTTTGTGCACAACGAGGTGGCAGAAATGCTCTCACAGCATAATGAGATTCCAATTGCACGGATTTGTTGCCGAAAATAGTCTCCAAATATTGTTCGGCGCATTTAATCGTCTACTTGTAAAAAAATCCAAAACTGAAATTTAGTAAATCGCATTACCTATTGTGATTGAACAAACAAATAATTATTTAATAATCAATTAGATATTCGTTTGTTATTGATGATTTCTTTGAAATTATTTTCACTAAGAGAAATAGCGGCAGTCATATAAATCTTTTAATAAATTACTTTGTTACATAAATAATGAAATGAACTTTTCAGTGAGCAAGGTGTCTCAAAACTTTCCTACAACTACCTTGGTGATGGGATATATTTTATTAGGTACTGAACACAATCGTGCCATTGCACACTGGTGATTTGAAATAATTATATCAAAGGTTTTCAATCTGTTTCCACAAATGTTTGTGTTTAATTTAAGTATTTAGGATCTTCTATTAGGATCACCTTCTACCGCGCGCACGTTTGAAATATTAGCCGGTGTATACTCATATTTAAAAAATGTGGAGGAGCTTCAAAATTAAATAAAGAATTTGACGGACGAGAATAAATTAATCAAGAGCAAAAGGAGCAAATTTGAATCCGCTGTATGTTTTTATACATCGAAATTGGCGTTTACTGAAAAACGCAATTAAGACCGTTGCGCCAAATTTGGTGAAATGAAAACGGTATTAAATGCAAAAATCTATAAAGTAAATGTTGACGTTCATCCGTGGGAGACTAAGTAATTTGCCAATTACAACTATCAGATCCAGAGAGGAATTATTATTATATCATCTGTATAATGAGGTTTATGCACGGAGCACCATTCACAAACATTTGTTATTATTTAATCTGGAGAAAAATGTTGCCCCTCGGGATGTAGACAAATTAAAATATATTAGAAAAGCTACTAAAGTTGCGGAGGAAAACTTCTGAAAGCCCAAGACCAATGATTTTAAAATTGTCAAAGCGACCTGTAAACAAGTATTTAAAAATAATTTTAAAAAGGTGCATTCGCTGCCTTCTTAAACGTATTTAAAAGAAGGGAGAAAACGTTTCTATAATGAAATATAGCAACTGCAAAAAACCTCAAACAAAGTGGTAAACTGACGAAAAAGTGAATAAAAATTAAAAGGTACAACTATGTCTCCAAAAAACTGGTAAACAGTGACTTAGTTTATATTAAACATGATAGAAAGTAGGGTGCTAAGAGACTTGGTCGTAAAGCCAGGTAAAATATGTATAGAGAAGCCGATCAGATCGATCTATTGGATAAAACTGTCGATATGCAATTGAATAAGTCCAAAGATAATTACTGACATTTGTATGACAATTTTATAAGTGTGTAGAATAAGAATCTTTTTGATGTGTGATTTTATATTGAACATTGATTTTGATTTTATCATTTTGACCGAAATATGATTCAATAAGCATATTTAGAATAATAAATTAGAAATTACTAATTATACTTTATTTTGTAAAGAAAGGTAGTTTAGCAAATGTGGCGCTTGTTTCTTATTTAACGTAAATCTTTATTTTATGCCAAATTTTTCCAAACTAGTGATACTAACGCTATCACTGAGGTTTATCTATAAAAATTTAGAATTTGATCCTAACTTCGTTTTATAGACCACCACATGCTACCTTAGACAATAATACTTTTTGGTAATGCTTTCCAGCCTGTTTTGTTTAATAATGGACGGATTATGGTTCACATGAGATTTTGACAAAATTCATTACTATTAATTAACAAACAAATTCTTTAATCATGATGTATAGTAAGTTATAAACGAACTAACTATAGGATGAAGATATTTATATCATGCTTATGTAGAGACGGAATTGGTCGATTGGTACCATTTTGAAGTTTTCGATAACTTTAAGAAATTGAACGATAAAAATGGAACAATCTATGTCCCGGCGTTCAGAGCATCACAGCCATAAGCGTACATCTTAAATGTTCCTGAATTAACTAATAATTTATCGGAAAGTTGAGTTATGAAAAGTTTCAAATAAGGACTAAATTGGTCTACTGGATGCACTACCTTGACTGTTTTGCAAAATGCTCCATTTATGCTGACTAATGTATTCATCTAAAATATTTATTAAGATTGTGACTTTGATTTAAATAATTTTTACCACCACCTGCACAATTAATGATCTTTCAAAAAAAATACTTAAGTCACGTTTTTAAATATGTTTAATTTTATAATTTGAACAGTAATTTTTTTGCCTTATCTGTATCCACATTATCAGATAAATTATTTAGTGTCTATACCTTATTGATACTATACCGAAAAAGAGAGACAAAAGATTATTTATAATAAGAATTAAAGGAGATAATATGGTGAAATGTAGTTTAATTAATCGTATTAAAAAGCTGAATAGATTTGATTTATAATAAAATTAATTCATTATTTTTGGTGATTCGTCAAATTTCAGAAATGGTTATATTGGCTAAACTCAAGTCCAATCCTAGATTATGATGAAAAATTCTGAATGTCTCCACCAAATATAAGAAGAAGGTAAAAGAGGTACTACCATTTGAAAAAAAATGGATTAAGAGAAATTATTTATTAATTTAATTTGCAATGCACAGAAAGAAAGCTATATGATGGAGCTGCCCGATCTCCTGGATAAATAGAAATAATAACTTGTTATTTCTGTGACACATTAGTAAAATTAATGTTAAAAGTAAATTCTATAAAAGAAAAGGATAAACTTGATGTATCAAATGAGAACTTACTTAAATTGACTTTAAGCTTCTTGAATATATTCTGTGTTTCTTAATCAAAATATTAAGTGATGGTGTAATACTACCTAGTATTCAACCAACACTCGATAAACCGTTGTTTAAATTTAGTAGGCTAGCGAATGCCAATGATTAAATGTTAGTCTCAACTTTCGTTTCATTTTAAAGCTAATTGGACGATTAATACTAAAACATTTGGACTTTGTTCGTTCTTCTTGGGAACTTTATAAGTACTGTCAAGAATCTCCCTCAGATGGTTCCACGGAAAGGAAGGCTAATCAAAATGTTTAGGTAGTATATAACTCACGATTGCGTGTAGTACACGACTCGTTCAGCGCAATGCGTAGCGTCTTTAGCCAATGAATCTAATCTGCACTGGATCGAATCTCCTTCATGGCCAATTCTGAACAGTAAATGGAGAATTCCATAAATAGGCATTCTATTAGATTAATTGGTTTTGGTACCTGATGAAATCGTTGCTGCGATATTATTATTATTATTATTATTACATATATATATATATTTATTTATTTATTTATTTATTTATTTATTTATTTAAATATCGTAATTGGAAACAGACGCTTTCGAAGAAAATACAAATCTTCTCTGAATGGAAATATATGTTATTCAATTTTATTCCTCTAGCATACCAAAATGAAGTCAGTATTTGTGTGCGGATGCGCTCTAATCTTGTAAAAAGATGCTCTAATATCTACGCACCAGGATTTCGAGTAAGTTGTCTTGCCTGTCTTATAACAAGTATAATGTTTAATTAACAAGTTGATTCTGTAGCTTTGTCTATTAGTAGTATTTGTTATTACATATATTGTCTTTAGTTTATTGGCACATAGCTGCATATTCAAGTCCACGATACAAGCATCACGATTACATTTGAGTAAAGAACAGAACAATAAATAAATTGCTTTGCGCAATTGAAGACTATTCCGCGACAAATGCGTAATTATGAATATTGCCTTGTTTCAAATTAAACTTTAAGCCTCACAACGATTCGCCTGACAGAACAAAATATAAAACACTAAAAAAATTTTAACATTTAAACGAACATTGATTGCGTGGGTGGTGATAACAATTTCTTTCATCAATGCATCGATCGTGATATAAACGCATGACACATTAAATACATATATTTTTCAGCACAAAATAAGAATTGTATAGTGGTCAGAGCACCAGATTCTGAAGCAGACGTGCCCAAGTTCGAGCCCTGTCCGCGGAAAATTTAAGACAGTACGTGGTGAGTTCCCAATAAGGACGAAACCGGTCTACTGAATAAATTGTCTTTACTACACAACATAATTCTTAGTTTATACTGACAAAATGAAAGTACTTAATGGGTTAGGTGTTTATATCAAGATCGCAACCTTGATTATATTTACTAAAACTTGTCTTTTAGTTTAAAAATTCGGCCTTAGTTCACGCAGTCTTTAAAATTTGCATAACAGAAAAGAAGTCAATTTGCTAATTTATATATTTCCACTACTGTACCTATCAGAAATATTCATGAGTTTTAAAATTGTATGTACCACAATAAGCAAAATAATTACATGTATGGGGCACGAATGTTGCAGTCTCACACTCCAAAGTAAAAGTGCCACGATTTCAGTGCCGTTCGTGAAAAATTCTTGACATTACTGATAGAATTCGCAGTAAAGATGAAAATGGTCCATTGATTGAAATGCTTTAGCCACCCGGTGCAATATAAACTTCAGGTTAAAGAACATGACCATAAGATTTAACCTGAAATAATTTAATAAAAGAGATTAATTTGTGCATATCGAAAAATTGCGTGCAATGCACGGCTTCTTTGGCATAGGGGTTAAGATGCGTTAAAATGTACCAATCTCATCCAGCTTAATATTCTGGAAACAAGTGATGAGTAGAAAATAAAGACAAATTCTTACGAACGAAGTTTATTTCGCTTAAAAATTATAGGATGAAGGGACAACTTATCACATAGAGCAAAATGTTATTTTAAGAATAAAGCTTCTCAGTTGATTTCTGAATTGGCAAAACAGCTACCACAACCGTATTTGTTTCAATAGATTCCTTAACATAAATTTGCATTTGCCTAGTGCTTTCATCGCATTCTAACTTATACCAAAATTACTTTAATCAAGGTTTTGATCTTGATATAAACATCTGGCTCATTATGTTCATAAATTTTTCAGTATAAACTAAGTATTTTAAAGTTTAGAAAAGGCATTTCATCCAGTATTTTTATTATAATCAAGGTTGCGGTCTTGATATGAGCACCTGGCCCATTAATTGCTTACATACGTCAGTATAAACTAAGAATTGTATAGTGTAGAAAAGGCAATTCATCCAGTAGACCGGTTTCGTCCTTATTGGGAACTGATCATGTACTGGCCAGAAATTGCCGCGGACAGGGCTCGAAATTGAGCAAGTCTGTTTCGGAATTTGGTGCTCTAAACTTGCCGCACAAGAAAGTTACCACATTTATAAAGAACTCCCACAATTAAAACTCCATTTATTCTGTGAGACAATTTTTTGCCAATTTCTTTGTTATATTTATCATTATATTCGTCCTAATTAACTGCAATATGCAAATGTGTTTTCAACCACATTTAAATAAAGAACTTATGATAAATTTCTTCGGCGCAAAAACTGAAATTTTTAAATTCCAAAATTATTTACATTAAGAATATTGCATCAAATGACTGAAAATTCTCAAAAAGCTTTAAAAAGCGATAAACTGAACAACGTCATACAATTATAAAGAAGAAGACGGACTTTCATGAAACACCTTCGACCAAATGTTCGTTTAATTCATCCAGTAAACCGGTTTCGTCCTTATTGGGATCTCATCACGTACTGTCCAGAATTTGCTGCGGACAGTGCTCGAACCTGGGCACGTCTACTTTGGCACTGGTGTTCTAGCCACTGAGCCATCCTGCCGCACAATATAAACAATTTCAGTTATACACAAACTAATTTTTTTTAATTTACCTTTCCTTTAGTTGGAACCTTTGTGGCATCCCTTTACACCCGAAGTTCCAACTAACAATCCGAAATCTGTCTTGGTAGAACAGACACCATGCTACATGGAGACAGATTTGGGATGCTAAGTTGGAACTTCAGATCTAAAGGATTGTCATGTAGGCTATACCTATAGGAAAAGCTAGCCAAAAAACTTTAGTTAATACATAACTTCAAATTTTGTGTAGTTTGTTGCTGGGTGGCTGAGTGTTTAGAGCAACCGATTCCGAAGCAGACGCACCTAGGTTTGAGCCCTGTCCGCAGCAAATTCTGGACAGAATTTGATGAGTTCCCAATAAGAACGAAACCAGTCTACTGAATGAATTGCCTTTTCTACACTTTACAGTACTCAGTTTATACTGACAAATGTATGTACATAATGGGCCAGGTGTTTATATCATGATCGCAACTTTGAATAATGTAATGGTTGTCACCCCCCGCGCAATCAATGTTCGTTTAGTTATGTAAATGATGCCACAATTGACGATTGCTGAACAATTTTTAGAACTATTAGTTCGGTAAAATTTTCATTCTTTTACATTTCCTTCAATCAATTAACAAAATGATGTTTACCCCTAAATGTAAATGAATGAAAATTTTACCGAGTTACGAATGCTATTAGTTGTCCCGCAACCGTTATAATTGTTTAGCAATATAATTGATTTAATGTAACACTATTTTGTAGGTATTAAACGCGTAAATGTTAAAAAAATTTTCTAATATTTAATTATTATTATATGGGATATTTTTTAAGGCCATATAAAGTAAAGAGCACCATCTAGTGCACGTTATTATTTGGAATAAACAATAATCTTCTCTGAATTACAAATTATGCACGGCCTTAAAGCAACAGTTTAACGCAGAGGTATAATATAAATAAGAATGTTACACTTGTGCATTAAAAACATTTATAAAGCATTTCCATTATTAAAACACATTTATTCTGTGAAGACAATTGTTTACCAATTTCTTTATTATATTTATCATTATTTTCGTCCTAATTAACTGCAATATGCAAATGTGTTTTCAACCACACTTAAGTAAAGAACGTATGATAAATTTCTTTGGCGCAAAAACTGAAATTTTTTAAATTCGATAATTATTTGCATTGTGAATTTTGCATCAAATGTCTACAAAATCTCAGAAAGCTTTAAAAAGTGATCAATTGAATGACGTCATACACTTATGAAGAAGAAGTTGGACTTTCACGAAACGTCTTCAGTTAAATCCCAAAATATATTTCAACCCTTCTAACTGGAAGAAATGCTTTCAATTTTTAGTTAATTTTTAAATTTTTTTGGAAACGAAGCATGAATAGTTCTCATTTGGTGCTTGAATTTTTCAAATATTCACTAGATAAGAAATGCATTTCTATTCCACATTTATGTCAGCTGTGAAAGGCTGAACTTAATATTGCTTATATATCAAGTGGTCTATGTAATCAAATATTATACTCGAACGTTAAATGAAACAAAATCATATGACAATCCTATTGGCAACGTGTAAGCCAATTTTAAATACATGCGGTCGATGGAGTTTCAGATGTCCGTGGCAGGTTCTGACCTTTTTTGGGACTGTCAATAATAAAAAATATAATTAAATTCTAAACTACTTATATGACAATGACTACTTTGTCACCTTAACCCATTAGAAATGCATAAATTTAACCTCATCTTACCAATAATAAATCGTTCATTCACATAAAAAATGAACTTCGCATATTAATAAATGATTTGTTGCATATTTAATTTGCTTAAGAATATGTTTGAATTTTCAGTTATAATTCAAATGCGCAAACGACTAATTACTTTATACGTATGTGGTCTTTTTTCTCTTTAAACAAAATTATTTCTTTCATACACTAAATTATTTGAGACGAAAGTGCAAAAACGCTATTGCATCATTTTAAATAAATTTCAGAAATTAATATCGAGTAATAATTGTTTTACGTATTTGAAGAATAACTAATCTACATGCATTATCGTTAAATGTGATAATATTTTGAAATGCTTCACCGTGTTTATATTTTAGTGCATATTGCTTTTATATTTTTTATTCATTTTTGGAAAAGATTATTATGCTTATCAGTACCGCTGGGTCACACCGCCATGTACAAGCCTGTCATAAGATGAAAAGTATTATAACTAATTAGTCATTTTAAACGTATACGATAACGAAATTTATAGCCTACAAGTTGATTCCTTGCTTGGTTTGTCTGTTATAGTTTGCGATCATATTTAATAAACCAAATGAATTATAAGAACATTAAATTTAATTTTAAAATTTTAGTTGCTTTATCTAAATATATCGGTTGTTCAATATATTTTACTAGAAAAATATTATGTGCAATTAAATGTATTCAAAATTGACATGAATGAATATACCTTTTAAGGTTGTACATCTTAAAATCCGGCCACGTTTCTCTGTGTTACATCGCAAGGAGGAAAGTTGCCATGAAAAATCAAATCAGGTTTCAGGAACAGACAACAATCAAAATGCAATCCATGAAAATCTTACACAAATGCAAGTGAAGAAAACGTGCAATTTAATAACTGACGAAAACACCAGCCCTTCGGCACATGTTCCTACAAAAGTTGAATTTGGTCACAATGCAACAGCAGAAAATTTCCATAACTTACTGCGCTATATTTCGGAGATTTCTGTGATTTCTCCACATCTTTCCATGAACTGCTCATCAAGCATTAACACATGTGAAAACACTAGAAACAACGACAGCATTATTAATAGTATGACACGACCCGATAGCAAACTAAGTTCAAATGCATATATTGATAAGCATATGGTAGATATTTCTATTAGCCAAGGTGATAATAGTGTCAAAACAAAAAATACACTGAATAATAATATTAAAAATCTTTCACGTATTGCAAAGCGTAAATGTTCAAATACCAAATCTAGAAGAAATAAAGTGAACTCTTTTGAATGTTATTCTAAATACAGCAAAATTTGCAAAATTTATGCTCATTCAAATAAAAATATTATTAGTACGTTTAAAAAATCCAAAAAAAATATTTCAAAATATTGCAACACGTATTTTATTCTTGGTGGAAAAAATAATTTAAAAGCGAAAACACATGATAATGCTGAGGATGATGAGGATGATAAAAATAATACTATTGCTGATATAGTTACCAATTCTGCTGCTGATGCGTATACTTACAAACATTCTGAAAATGAAAATAATTATATTAATAATAGTGAATGTTGTGATGATATTGCGGAAAAGAAAAATTGTACAAATACTAAAGTGGAATCACATACTAATTCTAAAAAATTAAATGATGATATATATGAAACGAAAACTAAAACAAATACGAATAATCTCTGTACTAATAATACAAAGTCTAAGGGAAGTGCTAATAATAGAACTTTTAATAATAATAGCAGTAAAGTTAAGATGAATTATAAACGCAAAGATAATAATTTATTGAGTAATTGTATGAAAAGTAGAACTAATGGCATTAGGCATAACAAAAAAGAATGCTATGCAAATAGAAATACTATCTTTAATACATCTAACTTTACAAAAATTAAAAACAATGTACTTGTTAATAGTAATACTATTACAAATGCCTTTCCAAAAAATAATATTATTAATTTTACTTATAATAATACAAAAACAGATGTGAATACTACCATATGTAAAAGCACAACTTCAAATACTAAGCATAATACTTATACTTATTCGTATACTGATACCACTACAAATACTATAACTTATTCATTGGCCAACATTAATTACCAAAATGTTAATAATTCACTTAATTATCATTTAAACGTTGAAATGGCTAACACATTTGCTATTAACTCCACGTCAAATAATAAAAATGACACTAATGAGAATAAGAACAAGAATAGCATTATTAATAATAATGATGATGATAATAATAATAACAATAATAATAATGATGATAATAATGATGCTGATTCTGATAATAATAAAATTTATAATAAAATAGCCAATATTACTAGTTGCTCTAAATCAGGTCTTTCAAAAAATTATACTCACATGTCAAATATTTTATTCCCATTCGAACACGCTAATAGAAAATGCACCCTCAACAAGAATATTGCTCACAATAACATAATTACCTGCACATTCAAGCCTTCATTAGCTAAATTACCGCAGAAATTGCCCCTTCTAGACTCAAATGAACCGAGTCGAGGGAAATGTCTTGGTTTTGTTGGAATCGCTACACCATTACCGCCGCAATCCGGCTCTGAGATGCTTCTTTCTAATGATCACGTCGTAGTCTATCTGTCGAAAGCCTTTCGAATTGGAGAAATATTACTATCATCTATGTAAGTAAACATTTATATTTACCAACTAGGATATATTAATTACTGTTGTCAATTTTTACAAAAGGAATGTATGAATATTCGTATATTTTTCGCAAATTCAATTTTTTTTGCAAATTAAAACGTTACAATAAAACAGTATCCCATAGCAAACTCAGATGAATTTTAAAAAAGATTATTATACTTAAATATCAAACTATTTCCTTGCTATTTGCATGAAAATTAAAGTGGTCGGTTAAAACGTAATCTGTTGTAATTTCTATGTTCATGGTGATATTGGAGTTAGAAGAGATGGACAAGGTTGAGCTATTGTTGATTATCTGGACTAAAAGTAGCGTTTGAATCATGACTTTCTGTTGCCGTTAATAATGATATTCACTTGGTTGTTGCTTCAGAATCCGCTAGTCATTATATAATAATAAGTAGCAGCATCAGTTAAATGGCATAATAATAATTCGCTTCTGCTGCGGATAACGCAAGTGTTGACCAAGGAGTTCAACGCTTGTTAGTTTACTACCACTCTCTCCATCATCATATAAGTGATTTTTTATTATAGTCTGACTTCTAAAATTTAGGCTAATTTTCTCTGAGCCTTTGATTTACTTCGCCTAATCAGAATAGAATGATTACCTCTCTGTGTCTTTGAAGAAATTAAGATAAACAAGAAGGGCTTTACTAATAGGTTGCAACGACAATAATGATAGTATATTGTTTGCTCGCATAGCCTAAATTTTTATATTTAGCAGACAAAAATGCTCAAACATTTGTGTATACTCACAGGAAGCCATGACTGTTGCTGCGATGAAAATTATTGACTTAATTTGATAATTAAAAAGATTTTCACGCGTATGGCGATAATTTATCCAGGTTGTCAATGCTGCTTATCTGTCCAAACATAATGAGGATTAAGCTAGGCATTCAGTTTAGTATTCACGCACTATGGCACAATTCCATTCAAACCTAATAAATAGACTAATACACCTAAAAAATCATTGATTGCGTGAGTGGTAGTAAAAGTTATTTAAATCCCATTTTATTTAACCAGTTGTAGACCAACATAACTGACGTCGAAAAAAATAACAAATCAACCGCCAGGCCCAACATCCTGCCGCCTTTCGACGTCTCATGATGATCATCAGAGTACAACGGCAAACCGACTATCGAGGACCAAACCCATTGAATATATATGGAAATCAAATTTAGATAGGCGGCTCTCACCTCTAGCAGTCTCGCATAGATTGAACTTGACTGTAAATGTCGGCTGCACAATTTCTATGCAGTCACGAACATTAATTGTGTGCAGCTTTCGCCACAAATACATATATATATTCAATACAATTTAACAATAATTGATTGCGCGGGTAGGGGTACCAATTCTTTAGATCAAGTTTGTGAGCTTGAAGAAAACACCAATCCCATTGTATTTAACCGGCTGCAAACAGTTAATGTTCATAATAGAGCAGCCGATATTTTCAGTCAAGTTCATTGTATGCGAGACCGCATATCTAAATTTGATTTTCATATAAATTCATTGCAGTTTTATCCTCGATATTCAGTTTGCCGTCGAACTCTGATGATAATCTTGGAAGATGGAAACGCGTCAGTGCGTTGCGGCTGGCGGTATTTTTGTTATGTTGTTCGATGACTGGTTAAATACAATGGGATTGGTGTTTACTTCAAGCTCGCAAATGTGATTTAAAGATTTTTTACCACCAGCCGCACAATCCATTGTTGTTTAACATATCTGACGGTTGTGTTGCCATATTTTTCGACGACTGTTGTTCCACTGTTATAACTGTAAATATATTAATTAATCATTTCATATTTTACTTGTATGTGAAAAGCCAAAAAACATATAAATGCGCAAAATAAACTATAAATTTGCATATCACCGCGTCCTTATTTTTCCTCAAAAGGGAATCTGAGCAAAGGTTATCCGAATTTTGATTAGAAATAATCCGTTACCACTTTGACTTACCTTCCTCAGTGCACAAGGGTCACCCTTTACATAACAGTAAATAGCGCAAGTAAAAAATTTTGTTTCTGTCAGATTCAATTATGTTATTAACAGATTGATTGTATAAGAAGTGTTGTCCATTCAGAATGAGAACAATATGAACAATATATATATATATATATATATATATATATATAAGTATATAGATCGTATAAATGACAGCTTTGTAACAGACGATGAAAATTAATTTTGAAATTGAAAAAATAGCTCAGAGATATTAAGAATTGTGCAATGTTAAATCAATTATGTATGATCCAAAATTCTAATAAAAGGACGAAACCGGTCTACTGGATGGATTGCCTTTTCTACATTATACAGTACTTAACTTATACTGACAAAATGTACGCATATAATGGACCTGGTGATTGCAGCAAGATCGCAGCCTTGATCCAAATAATGGTTATCACCGCCAGCGCAAACAATTTTTATTTACTTATATAATTGTAAAAAGGTATTACGAAGACCAAACAAAACACAGTTTCCCAAATCTAAAAGAGTGTGAAATTTTAGAAAACAGACATGAAACTCAAGTATATTGATTTTGGCAGGATTCCATAAATTTTTAATATTAATGGTTATCATGTTCAGATAAATGTAACCAAAGAGAATAAAGTCATAAATAAATTTAGTTCCAAATCAAATTTCGTAAAACCACACTGGACGAAAGAAGACCAGAATGTCATGATATCTATGATTTTTAATCAATAGTTATTATAAACAATGTTTTAATGCAAGCTTATTAAACAAGAAAGTACGCTTCTTAGTAAAGTGGTGAAACTGGTACCCTTTGATACATCAGCAGTTCATGAAATCTTCTGCACTGATATTAATATTCTTTCATATGGAGGAATTATGGTCTTAATTTGATAAGATGATGTGAAGATGAACTTTTTGTAACAATAGACATATTAAGAGGGTTAACCTTTTACTTCTTTCTTTAGTGACCAGGTATACAATTGACGGAGATGGCTTCTGACATATAACAATGCGTTTTATCATAGAAAAACAAAATTGTTCGGATAATTTACGAAAATAATTTTTAAAATAATATCAGGAATGCAGAAACAGATTAAATATATATTTTACAGAACATATAATATAGTTATATTTACTGATGGGAAGCGACAAATGCGCAAAACATTGATAGAAAAACTATATGTGAATAGAGTAAGGAATTATGTACTAACATTAAAAAATGTATAACAATATAACTTGCTCTTATTGATAAGTAATTTCAATATAATTTACGTCAGCCTTCTTTACATTTTTGATCGATATTTGCTTCTAAAACGTTCCTTTCTCTAAGTTTTAATTCAAATTTCTTTTAGCCTTATTTTATGACAATTATCATCCTATTCTTTTGTATTAGATACATAATTCTTAAGTAGGTAACTTACTTTTTAATCTACATTAAATCATAGCTGCATAAATACTGCTATGAACTCATTCAATTTAATATAGTTTATCCCATCGTTCTATAAATGGATTATGTCTACTTTTGTGTTTTGACAGACGCGTTATCTTGCTCCTCATCTGCCAAATTGGCAACTAATTTAAAGAAACGTTTTGAAATTCGATAAATCATAAAACCATTTTTTTCAAGTAGGGCGATAGCGAGGTACATACGTCACAATAATATTAATAGCTGTAACAATTGGCTCCTAATCTTTGATATAGAAATTAGTAAACGACTAATTTGATTCAATCTGCAAAATGTTCATGTGTATGTGATTACACATTTTTGCACATTGAATTTGCTAAACACAAGTAAATGTGTGTGACGCAAATGTATCCTTTGATTTATCGGTACTGGTTACAAAACGGACTAGACGATAGCATAGATATAAATGATAGAACAAAGTTTATCAGGTGTAATATGCTGGGCAGTGGATTTGAAAATAAACGCAAAATACGTATAAAGTATACTAAATGAAGGTAATCAGGGGATAGATTCCGAAATTCTTGTTACATTCATAAGTTTCCACGTTATAAGAACATTTATTTTTAAGTTTGCACATTTACGCCTTTCTTTTAAACATTCTGACGATTCTCAGAGAGAAATGTAAGGCAAATTTATTTTGTCAACATATTGGATATAAAAAAAGGAGGAAAGCGAACGTATTGATTTCCGCTGCAGACAGTAAATGATGTTTTATTAGCATATTGAACTTTATTGTTACAACAGTATAAATTTCTCCTTTTCGTATCTGGTGTTTTTTTAATCGAAAATATGAGACTAAATTTATACAATGCTATCTTTGGAACGCATCCAAGGACACTTTTAGCATGCATATTCGTATGAAAAAAGAATTCTTTGAGATGAAAATTTTTTAAATTTCAATAGAGATTACCTTCAAATTGCAACATATTCTTTAGTGAGAAAAGCTAAGTCAAAAGTCCTTTATCAGGTCTTGAAACTACCTCCTAATAAATTATGATATGGTTGACTCCTAGATATTATTTGTACCAAAGTATATTTACAACGAAAAAGGCATAGCAATATAATTTAAAAAGTGTGGATAGCCATGCCCCCTCCCTGGGCAACGAAGACTCGTACATTATTTCTTTATTTTGCTCAAAAGATCTTGTAGCCCAATCATGATTGTACTATATACTCAATTTGCACTTATTTCTTTGCATAAGTATTTTCTTACATTGTCATCTTCCTGAATTTTGTAGATTGTATTACGTTCTATCTGAGCATATATCTGCATAGTTCCGTATAGTTACCTTAGCTTTAAAGGTTTACAAAATACATTCATTTAGACGACTGTCAGTATTAAGTTCTTATTTTACTTCAGTGGTCGGTTTATTATTCACCTTTAGGGGTCTTGTTATGTTAGCCAGCTTATATTTTAATTTCCGATAATCCTTGAGTAATGGTATGTATACTTGCTTGATCAATCTTTGTGACTGTTGTCCTTTTTATCACCGTTTTGACAAAGTTCTCTAATTTTTGATCCCCCAAGTCATTTTTTATCTAATTAAATATGTAAACTACTAAATATTTTAGGCAGATTAAATTGAACGAGCATAATTTGGTTATTTGAATTCTGTCAGTTTCTATCATTTAACACTTATTGGTTAATTAAAAAGTAAGATTAGTGGTTGCAGGTTATTCCTAGATTGAGCCACAGAAAATAATTTTTATATTATTTACATTTAAATGGATCCCGTTGGAAGCATTATCTTTCCATTTGAATCTAGTAAGCATAAACTTTGAACAAGTTCGCAATCGTAATCTCAATATGTCTAGCATCCCTATAATTACGTTTATTAAACTGTCTGACGTCATTGAAGCAATTCGATACTGTTTGTGGCGGAAAACTAATACACATGCAATTGTGTATTAGGTGTTGCGCACCTAGTAACAAATTAGTTCAATTATGATCAGAAGGATAATCCAAAGACAGCATGAACGAAAGTATAATCGCATGCTCATTCGTTTCGTGCTTACTGGCGACTCATCAGTAGCAGTCGTTATCACGCCCTTTACCCACTATATATTTTCAGGAATAATGTTTCGCCCTATTTTCCCACATTTCTTGCTCTAATATATAGTGTGTAATGTGCATAATACCGACTCCTTCTTACGAGTCGCCAGTTAGCACAAGACGAATATGCCCGCGATTATACCTTCCCTACATGCAGCCTTTGGTTTGTCCTTCTACTATTGAAGCATGTCACGATTTGCGATCGTCGGTTTTTACTTTGCAGTATCAGTTTCGCAAGTACACATTGATTTCGACTTCGTTGTGGCTGGGTACTGATTCGGCCTCCGAAGGCTTCAACGTCATTCTTAATAACAACTGGAAATGAGGTACGGTCTTATCTTCGTTGTCTGGCAACGTTTTGATATTGGCTTCCTCCTGTGCCTAAATGCAGCCATCAAACACAAGTACAAACACAAGGTAGAGAGAGAGAAAGAAAAGAGAGAGAGTTTAGTTACTGAGACCAATTCTCTTTTTAAAATAAAAATATAACCGTTTAGGAACGACGTCACCACATTTGATTATATCATCTGTGTGTGTGTGTGATTAGTGGTTTAATAATGATATGGGAAACTCAATATCGAAACGTTGCCAGGCAACGAACATTAGATCGTATCTTATTCCCAGTGGATATTAAGAATGACATTGAAGCCTTTGGAGGTCGAATGAGCATCCAGCCACGATGAAGTCGAAATGAATGCCTACTTGGGAAGGAGGATCAATCGGATGTTTGCGAAACATATATGGCAAAGCGACAACCCACGATCGCAAATCGTGACATGCCTCATTATGACGCCGGCACTCCGCAATCTTTTAAAAAATATCTGACGGTATCGACATTTAGAAAGAGTAAGCATTTTATTTATTTTACTACTCCTCCGCCTTTATATTGTTGAGCTGCTTTTATCAAAGTATCTGCAATAGGCATCATAGCATGGAATTTGCGTATTTTTTAATGACAATACTTGACATTTTAGTTTAGATACAATCCATTTCAATGAGTTTCTGCTTATAATTCAATCTCGGCAAACTAGTCATCTTCATAAAATCTGATGGAATCTTTTGGATTATTCAACCAAACTTATTTACTTTAACGTGAATTCATGCTAAAGTCATATGTAATGTGACTATACGTACGTGTAATAGAGGTGTGTCCTTCCAGCGTTTATTGTCACGCCCATATATGCCGTACGAACATCTCAACCTGTTTGCTCTAAAGAGGACTGGTATCATTATCAGAGATAGTTGTGAGAAGTCCAGCAGAATTCTGTGATACTGCTGTTGGCCATACGGCCATCTGGGATCTTCCTGTGACTGCGGATGCAGAAATGACGAAGATGAAGTGAGGTAGAATAGATGTGGCTCATCCAAGATCATTATGTTTGTTCACAATCTGCAGCTCAACTGTCTGTTTACCCACGCGATCTGATCACGTCTGGCCAACCGAACAGAGTAAATAAAATTACTCTAAAACCGCCCAACTTATTATAGGTTTCGCATCGACAAGACAACTAAAAGTATTTAGGCAATCCATTTAACCAATTGAAACAAATTTATAATTTGAATTTTATTTGTGGATGGCGTGATAAAGGAAATCAAGCTTCAAATCAATTGTTTTTCTACCAAACGTAACTGCGGCCTCTGGGAGGCCTCATAATTACTGTTGGACATAATTTGAAACTGGTAATAAGACTGGTTTATGCGCAGTTTGTAAGGAAAAGTATTTTTTATAAATTTGATAATTAAAAGTGGCGGGCTGAAAAATGATACTGATCTGGCTTGCGTACACTCAAACAGTGTTCTTTTGCTATGATATGATGCTAAATAGCTAATACTAAATGTTGAAACTAAAGTTAACTATAGATTGCCAGTCATATCTCACTTGCCATATGTGAGTAAATCCAAGAGTTGTAAAGCATTGTTGTCTTATTCATTGAGAGCGCATTGTCGCTGATTTAATAGCACACAAGGGTAGATACTAGGAAGCATAACATTGCCCCTAGGATAGTTGACAGAGCATATTTTATCACTGCATATTAAATTGTTTCCTGTTAGATGATTTGAGCGAGTGTGCGATTCTTTCGGAACAGTAGCATACTATTGTGAAGGGTATAAAATGCAGTACTGTGTAAATTGTCCAACAAATGCGCAGATTCCAACTTGATCAATACTCGTGCTTTAATACGATGCCAACTCCGCTAAGGAAGAGTAGCTGATCTCAACCAATCATATGATTTAAGCTCAATTTTGGTCCGCGTCATGCAATAAAAATTGAATTCAATCAGTTCATATTACGGAAATTATTACTGCATTGAAATCTATCCCTGATTCATCTACTATGTAAGGTCAAAATTTTTCATAAATTCTACGCCAACACCTAATCCTTAATAGTTGGTCGAATTGCACCAGGCAGATTAGAGAACTACTAATAGGCAAACATTTTATGGAAAATTCAACAGGGAAGCTAATTGAACAAGCAGTCCAAATGTAGAAACTGACATAAGGTTAAAGCTATCCAGAGGTTTCCTCAGAAAGATAAAGTAAACAAAGGGAAGTCTTATTTCATGATATTTCAATGCAAAAGGAGAGTGAAGAATTGCAACATCCATTAAAGCAAATAAAGAACAAAAACAGACCGCTTACATAAATTTATGTCGCTGAAATAGACAATGTTGAAATTTCTAATAATAAAAACTTTGATCGGCAAAGAAATTCATTATTTACGATTAATACTGATGCAAAATTTATCACATTCAAGAATGTTAAAAGTATACGATGAATTGTGGAATTTATAAAATCTCAGCAGTAAAACACAAAGAAGGCAAATTCAATGAACGGATCCGCTGATAGTTTCTAAATACCAAATTATGTTTATATGTGAGTGTGTATTTAAATGAGTAATTCTAGCTTTTACAAACACACCACATAACCATTTGAACCAGCCTAGATTGATGTGTGCAATCTACTAAGTAGGAGGTGTCTTGTGGATATGGCATCAAATTCGGGCCTCCTGTAGCGGCCGTCTCGGGGGTACTGGTGACAAATCAGGCAGAGTAACTGTGACTTAGCCAATGGCTGTGTGTATAGCTTCACAATATAACTGAAACTGTGTTTAGCTGCATGTTCTGATCGTGTTTTATTAACCAAGCGGTAAAAACTGAATTTATTGTAAAATGCCCCGCTTTCTATGGACGTAGCTTTGACAAAGAAGTCAATCAGATTAATGTAAATTATTTAATCAATGAAAACCACATCCAATTTGAACTTAATTAAAAATTTAGAGCTTAAGATAAATACAAATATAAATATGCGCCTTTATAGACTAAGCACTGTTTAGCGTAGCAAAGGAGATTCATACATTTTACGCTTTTCTTTCTTATGAGAAGCTCAACAAGTACCGTCCAAAATATTCACGCGAACTTTGCTCTAACTCTTTTTGCCGCAAGATTACGGACAGTACTTGACAGGTTACCAATAATTATTATAATCAAGGTTGCGGTCTTGATATAAGCACCTGACTCATTAATTACTTACATATGTCAGTGTAAACTAAGAATTTTATAGTGTAGAAAAGGCAATTCATCCAGTAAACTGGATTCGTTCTTATTGGTAACTCATCATGTACTGGCCAGAATTTGCCGCAGACAGGGCTCGAACCTGGACACGTCTGCTTTGGAACCTGGTGCTCTAACCACTGAGCCACCGCCACAGTGGCTAAAATGAACTTACGTGACATTTTTCTTGTCAGTTTGGGTTTAAATTTTTTGCCTCGTAAGAAACTGTTTATGCTTCATTAAATTCGAGTTGGAATACTTGTGTTTTAAAACTATGTATTGTAAATGTATATTTAGCACCAAATGCGGGTAACTCGATATAAAATATATATTTTTCCCTTTTACCAGTACTAAAATATTCAAACCCTTATCAGCGATTTTCGTGTTATTGTTTCGTTTAGCTAAGGTATGACTCATTAATCAGTTGTTTTTTAAAATTAAAATTATCTATAATAAAAATTAATTAATAGAATATCTGTTTGAAGATAGAGACTAACTGGCACAAATATATTGAACGCTCGAGCATAAAAATCATTACACATTTTAAATGTGTAAGTTTAATGAAATTGTGGCATATATGAACTATAATTTTCAAGAACAGAAATATGAAAGAAGTTCATATAGGTTTAACTCGTATTGAGATAAAAAATATTACAAAGGCTGCCCGCTGAATATACATCTTCGTCGACTATTCATAGAACAGTATTGCTTCACGAACAAATTCCGATGACATTTATGACGATGTGTTTCACACGGATTCTTGATTAATTCGGAATATAAAAATTGAATTTTAATCTATTCTGCACACTGAAAATTGAATGCCGTATTAGAAAAGGTTCAGAAGAATTATTGAACTTTTCGTTAACAAAATGAGAATATGGTCCTTATTACAGGTTAAATTTGTTTGAGTTCACTAGATTGGTAGCTTTTATATTCAAACCTGAAACAAAATAATTACAAACAATTTGAGGAAGTATTATGATATAAAATATGAGCAAGTGTTAAGAATAAAGTTTGTCATATCGCTGTACATATGTGTATAGATCCTGAAATACATGTAGCACACGATATGCGTATTGAAAATTGAGGCAAAAAACAAATTTTTATTAATTAAATGGTTCCAAACAATATCGATTTTTAGCAATAGCTTTCAAATTAGGACGTATACGTGCTCATCTGGTCTTAAGTAAAATTGAAAAGCAATTTGTCAGCATGTCGCTATTGTACAAGACAAAACACTATTCGCTATCGATGTAAGTGCGACATCAATCGTAGTTTGCAGCAACCAGTTTAGCATTTGCTTTAACAAATGTGAACTCAATCTTTTACTGCATCGGTCTACATAAGCTTGTCACCGGGTACAATTTTGTCTTCCACACTAGATAGAGAAATTTTGGTGATGGATGTTAGGTAGACCTAGACTGCTGACAAATATGTAAACGTCAAAGCGAATGCACCCAGTCTTTTATGTTGTCATTGCCACTTCACCTTTCATTGTAGGTTAATATATGCCAGTTCTTATCAACAGTAAAATCATTTAAATATGGATTTTATTACATCATTAGGTTTATAATTATCGATTAAAAGAGGTAAGCAACCGTTAATGATAAGAAGATTACGCACACAATCCAATTCAGTTTGAAACATACTGCCGAACAAATGCGGTTTGCTCTATTACACAATGTCTTAATTAAACCATTTTCCATTTTAATCGGTGGTATCTGTTTAAATATATACTGCGTTGTCATTATTTTCTTATGGAAGACAAATAGAGAAACACATCAGGAAATGCTACGTTATCATTCTCTGTAAATCTAACATTTGGATGCATAAGTTTATAACAGACCAAAAATATATCATCAATCCAACGTATGTATTTTTTCACTTCTTTCGATCTAACATTATTGAAAAAGGTATACAAATTTAATTTTACACATTATTGGATTTGATTCTTTGATAATGGGTAACTATTTAATAATGGCCATTTAAAGGAAACTTTTGAGTTCGTATGCCATTATGCCCTGAAGAATTTGTCAAATTTTACATTGAACAATGCTAAATATTCTGGATCGTACGTGAATAGTTCCCTATAGGGACGTAGGTGATTGACAGAATAAATTGCAGTTACTACATTATAAAATGCTTGTTTTATAAATTGTGCATGTCAGTCTTCCAGCAGAATACATGGACAGCGCAATATACACATATCAACAGCTACTGCCCATTGTTTATTTAAGACATTGTGCAGTAGAGCATTACATATTTTTTTCACCACATCGCTTATATGCTTAGTTTGATGATTGGCTTAATATTATAATTATTATTGGGTCCCCACAACATACAATAGATAGGTGTATATATATAACGACATAACACAACCATTTTCAAATGTTCGTACTTTTTATTAAAAAATGGATTTAATCACTTAAAATACAAAGATTAAATGGTAATAAGGCACATAAAAGATTGATTGCGTTCCGCCTTGACGTTTTCATATTTTGCAGCTGATATAGTTTTATAACATCTACCACCAGACTTCCTCCACATAGTGTGAAAGGCAAAATTCCACTGTAAACTGCATCTCATGTTATCTAAAATTCCAATTGTATCTAGGGTCGGGCATACGTAGGTAGATATAGTAAAAAATTGAATTCACATTTGTCCGTGTACGTAACAACCCGGTTACTGCAATGTAAAGTTCATGTTGCAGGCACGTGTATGATCAGAACACGTTTTGATTTGCAATAATTTAAATATGCCATCATATCACTTTTCTTTTTTTTAAATTTGAAATGAGTATGCTCGTATACTTCCCTATGAAGAAGCTGTGGCTATAGATCGACTTTCTCCAGAACTGTACGAGAAAATCAATAGCTTCGTTCACTGGACTTACCATGGGACTGACCATATAAGGACAAAACCGGTCTTCTGGATGTATTGCCTTTTTACACACTATACAATAATTAGTTTATACTGACAAATGTATGTATATAATGGGTCAGGTGTTAATATCAAGATCACAACCTTGACTAATAGTAAATCTGTACTTTGATGTGTTTCTTGCTTTCGAAAATTTTGTAATGCTATATATTTTTGTGTAATTTTCATGAGGACATTTTTCGTATTTGAATTAGTTTGTACTACTTCTCTTCCAAATCATTTGATACAAAGGAGCGAAAGTGCTACTGTTCTATTTTAAACTTATATATATGTATATATCGTGTACTAAGTATTCGATTTATTTGAATTATAACTAACTTTCGTGCATTTTCGTCAATTGTGATTAAACTTTAATACCTAGTATCATATATATTATTTCTCGGCAACTAAGCATATTAATCTATTCGAAAATGTACAATTCTGCGTTCCGTAGGATAAATAAAATATAAATAATTTATAAATTCTAAATTAATTTTGATTATTTCATATATCTGGCTTTTTTTATTTGTCTCTCTGTCGAGCTGCAGTCGTATATTTCTGTTGTAAATATAGAAATAAATTTTGAGCTTAATTAATAACCTACTAAAGGCAAATTCACGATATAAAACACAAGTAGACTATTCATTTCGAAACAGAAGATAAATCCCGAACACTCATTTTGATATTTCTTGATGATAATCCTGGCAACTCACCAGCCGTCATTTTCAAAATTAATGCTATTCCTTTCAACGCTAGCTAAAATTCTATACTACTAATTAGTGCAGAGTCATATCAGTTGCATTTTAGATTTTAAGTATTTAATGTTTATTGGAATAATCTATGTATCAGAAAATGTTCTCAATCGATTTGTCAAAGATTTTGTTTTCTGTCGGTGCCTCGCTATAAATATCAATCGAGAAATATTAAGAAAAATTGTGGTGTTAATTTGTAATAAATCTTCTGTCGCAAAGAGGTGTTAAAAATGAAACAAAGCGATTCTTGAAAAACTAAATCTTTAAAAATTCAAAGTCTAAATTGTATAAGATAATTGCGGGTTTGGCAAAATCATTTGCCACAATTTATGGTAAGATTTCATTGATAGGAAATGTGTGAACATAGAAGGTTGTTCTGCCAACATTTCGTTAATTTATTTAATGCATATTTAATTAATGCATAGAAATTCTGCAGCCGACATTTCCAGTCAAGTTCAATATATGCGAGACTGCTAGAGGTGAGAGCCACATATCTAAATTTGATTTCCATATATATTCAATGCGGTTTGATCCTCGATAGTTAGTTTGACGTCGTACTCTGATGATGATCAAAGAAGGTCGAAACGCGTCAGTGCGTTGCGGCTGGCGCTAGTTTTGTTATGTTGTTCGACGACTGGTTAAATACAATGGGATTGTTGTTTATTTCAAGCTCGCAAACTTGATTTAAAGAATAAAATGCAGTTATGAAGCTAATTTTGCTTAACTTGTTTTTTATGATTATCTAGTTCTTTTTACTTTGGTGTGCTAATGAAAGCTCGGAGTATGGTTAGGAGACATTATTTTATACAAGTTAAATTTTTTTAATGTATTTATTTATTGTATGTGTTATTATACTTGTTCAGACCAATCAATATTGAACAACACTGGTCGCTTGAAAATTGTTTTGCGTAAATGCCCTTTTGATGATGCTTTTTTAATCACAAAAATAGTTTAACTTTATATGTCAGTAAGATGAATTTCCTCGATTGTATTTCATCAACAAATGCAACTCATCTTCGTCGAAACCACATAAAATTTTAAAACTGTAAAAAATCTTAGAGCCATTTAACTGTCTCATTTCAACTTCTATATCGAAACACATTTTTGAAGGTCTATATTAAACTTTTACACAGATTCACCATGCTGCCATAGTGCAAGTATCATATATGTTTAGATGCAGCGTCAAGTTTAACTACGTTCACACGTTTGCATATATATATATATATATATATATATATATATATGAAATAAAGGCCTACATACATTTATAACATATAAAAACATGTTATATTTATCGGTGTGTGTTGAATCTATGCGCATTCCTATCTGCGCCAGAAAAACGCATTTTTGTGTGAGACTGGCGGAAGTTTAGCAGTATCGTTCGACCACTGGTTAAAAACAGAGTAAGTGGTTTTTACTTGAAGCTTGCAAACTTGATCTATCTAGTTGTTACCACCACCCGCGCAATAATTGATATTTTAAAATTATAAATTGTTGTGAATCTTTTCACTTAGCAGATTTTTCTAACATAATTTTAGTTAGTTTTTCAAGTAAATTGATAGACATTTTTAATTTATAAAATTGAAAGCAAATAGTTTTGCAAATTCACATAGCTGTCTATTGAAAAATAAAATCATTTGGCAAGAAGTCATTCATCAAGAATGGTCAGTTTTAACCATTAGGTAAGAAAACACATTTTATTGTGTTGTTTCAGTTTTTACATTCTTGATTTTTTTAAATATAATTTTAAAAATTTCGTTCATGCTTTCCATCACAAAGGTTTGATAGGTTCAAAAATTGTAAATTCAATATAGTTTTAAATTAAAAAGTTTGAATCTGTTTCTCCTGGCTTTTAGTACTTTTTTATCTGGAATTATCATTTTATTTATTGTTTCTTTTAAAAATTTCGTTCATGCTTTCCATCACAAAGGTTTGATAGGTTCAAAAATTGAAATAGTTTTAAATTGTTTGAATTTGTTCTGCCTTTGCTTATCTGAATTATCATTTTATTTATTGTTTCTATACCTATTTATAAAACATTTTATCACTTAATAATAAGATTTGGAGCTAACCAGCTTGGCATAAGTCAACAAGTCTCACTTTATGGATATATACATCCAGAGGAGTTATCCGAAGTTTCTAGGTGTCATACTGAAGGTAAGAAATTTTTAACTCGAATTTCCAGCTTTGATTCTATATTTATTTTATTTATCACGTAGATATCTCAATTAAAGGAAAATTTTGATAAATATCACAATGAATAGGTGATAAATCTCCTATACTGATTCATTTTTTATTAGAGACATCAAAGTATAACAATGTTGATTCATTTATAAAAAACAAATATTTTACATTCATACAGATTTTAGTTCTTCATAAATTTAAACTTCCACCTAGTTAAAATATGATCCTTTCGATGAATCGTGAACTGGTTAACGTTAGCATCGTTTAAAAACTCTTTGCTGAATGATAAAGCACAAATCATTCAGAAGAAATAAAAGTTTTAAGGGAGATTTTCCAGATTATTGCCAGTTAGGGGGTATAACATTTCTGTTACTATTACACATATGGTGCAGATGAGTTTGAAATCAGTTTGATATTTTCACTTGATTATTGAGGATCCGAGAGTGTCATTGCTATGGCTCAATAATAACAATTCAAATTGTTAAACAAAAATTTAAAGCAAATATTTTTTTTAATTGCATCATACTTTTAGATTAGTTTGCTCTACTAATATTCATATGATTGAAATTGGACTTTTAGGGGTTTTGCCTAAAAACAATTAATACTGTTATATATATATATATATATATATATATATATATATATATAATAAAATCCAACGAGACATAAAATTTGATATGCAAAATAACATACCGAAAACATTTTTCTGCATCCGCTTACAAAGTTGAACGGTTCTAAGTACAGATGCCTTACCTTATATTGCCATCTCGAGGAAATCAATTTTAATATAGATAAATTGAGACAACTTGAGGGATTTATAAATCTTTGCTTAAAAATAGTAAAAAGATGTCAGATAATTTAGGAATAATTATGATTGTGAGGTACTACCAGTTTTAACTGAACCACTCGCCTATTAAAACTTTATCCACAAATGTAAACATATATTCGGGCTAATATGATAGCGGATGTGAATACTAAAACTAATTTTTGTTAGCATTGTGTGTCCTAACGTTTACGTTATGAATCGTTATACGACACTACATTTATGATATTAAAAATTTATTTGCTTTAGAAAAGGCGTTCTACTAAGACTAATTAAAGATGAATTTGTATAAAATAAAATTTTACAGTAATAGGCATCTATTAAGTGAAAAATTTTACAAATTGTTGCATTGTTTTAACGATTTATTAATAATTTATTCCTGTCGTGCAGCCTTTAAAAATATGAAAAACTCAAAAATGTTGAACCACCAGATTTGAACATATTAGGCTTAAGATATTCTAACATTTTACACTCTAGATGGCAAAAGAGATCAATAATATATGCTTGTTTAGCAAGAACGTTTTCAGTAATTCAAACTTTTGATATATTTTTGCTATATAAATTTAATTTTTGCTAGCACAAATGTATATATTTGGTATCTTTCATCTGAACCGTTTTAGTACTACGATGCGATCAAAGCTTAACTCGTCCTATAAAGTGGATAACAATTAAGTCGAATGAGGTGTCCATCTTCATGGTTCAACTAACATTCAGTATGATTCAAGAAAAGCGTCTGAAAGCCGAAAACTGCATTTTAGTGATGATAATGAATTACGGTCGTGCTCTCTAATCCGAATGACATAATTTAACACCGCATTTGCTTAAATACTAATTTTAATATTTGCGTTTATAGATTCTCTTTTTTTCACATTTTGTTTGTTAATTGTTTCTGAAATTTTTAAAATTTCTCTGCAAATAAATTTTTTTCTTTGGTGTAAATGGGCCTGCTTGCACTATCCAATTAGTTGATATAATGTAGCTTTAATGCAATAGCTATTAACTTAATGCACATTGAATGCGATTTATGAAATGCAGAATTGACAATTTTTTTAATCCTAATTATATATATTTTATAATATTAAATCTAGGATAAATTTTTAAAGCAAATTAAACTATCCCCATATTTAACAAAATTACAGGATGCAATAAAATAATTGCAAATCCAAAACTAATACTCTTCTTGAATGATATGTTCCTTTTTCAATTTCGGTTCATGTTTCGCCTTGGTTATTTAGAATTAAATCTCCATTCAAACTTACAAAAAGGATTACACAATAATTAATTACGCGGATGGTGGTAAAAATTATTTAAATCAAGTTTGTGTGCTTGAGGTAAACACCAATCCCATTGTATATAACCAGTCGTCGAACAACATAAAAAAACTACCGCCAGTCGCAACGCACTGACGCGTTTCGACCTTCCTTGATCATCATCAGAGTACGACTGCAAACTGACTAGCGAGGATCAAACCACATTGAATATACATGGAAATCAAATTTAGATATGCGGCTCTCACCTCCAGCAGTCTTGCATACAATGAACTTGCCTGGAAATGTCGGCTGCACAATTTCTATACAGTCACGAACATTAGCTGTTTGTAGCTTTCGCCACACACATACATATAGACAATACAATTACACAATAATTGATTGCGCGGATGGTGGTAAAAATTATTTAAATCAAGTTTGCGAGCTTGAAGTAAACACCAATCCCATTGTATTTAACCAGTCGTCGAACAACATAACAAAACTACCGCCAGTCGCAACGCACAGACGCGTTTCGACCTTCCTTGATCATCATCAGAGTACGACAACAAACTGACTAGCGAGGATCAAACCGCATTGAATATACATGGAAATCAAATTTAGATATGCGGCTTTCACCTCTAGCAGTCTTGCATACATTGAACTTGACTGGAAATGTCGGCTGCACAATTTCTATCCAGCCAAGTTCAATGTATGCAAGACTGCTGGAGGTGAGAGCCGCATATCTAAATTTGATTTCCATATATATTCAATGCGGTTTGATCCTCGATAGTCAGTTTGCCGTCATACTCTGATGATGATTATGGAAGGTCGAAACGCGTCAGTGCGTTGCGACTGGCGGTAGTTTTGTTATGTTGTTCGACGACTGGTTAAATACAGTGGGATTGGTGTTTACTTCAAGCTCGCAAACTTGATTTAAATAATTACAAAAAGGATATTTTAATTAAATTTCGATTAAGAGATAATGCTAAAGGTGTAGACACTCAATTATCGCATTATTTAATCAAACAGTGGGCAACTTAAATATAAATCAATTTAAATAATATTTTAACCAATAATGGTGATAAAACCTGAACAATTGCTTAAAAGAATGAAAAAATTGCGAAAAATGATTTACCAAAATTAGCTGATCTGGGCTTTTTGACGAACACCGATGAAGTAACCTAAATAATCAACTAATCCTCATAACACAAATTTCAAAGTAAGACATTCAATCAGCAGTTAGATTCAAGGAGAAATGGAGAGAATACAGGAGAGTAAATCAAAAGTCGACGTAATTTTCAAACATAATTTTCTATGATTTAACCACAAATTAACTAATATTGTAGAATTAATTTAATTTTTCCGTTAAGTAAACATCGAATTTGTACTAAGCAGAAAACCCATTTATACCTAAATTTTGAATTATTTAAAACGATTTTCAAACTGGAGATACTAAGAAATTTCGGCCATATTTCGTAAAAACTAAAATTCGTTATACGCTAGGAGTTATATAAAAAGTTCTTACCCTCTCCACCCCGTATACATATAACGTATTTGGTAAATCGTTGCGCACAATTAAATTTCAAAAAAGTCATCACATCATATCAAGAGGAAATCAATAAAAATGTGAAATTATTTGCACTGGGTAAAGGGAGAGAGAGAGAGAGAAATGAAGAGAAGAAATGAGAATGTGTGGTGTATGCGATGCTTCATTAAAAAAATCCATTTTCACATATGGAAAATCAAACAGAAAAAGATCGCGGTTTTTCGATCGACACATGGTCTTCCCATGCGCTTTATGGATAACATTTGAGGCGGCGTGGCTTGTAATATTATAAAAATATCGACGAATATAAGTCCAGCAGAAAACATATTCCATCTACTGTTTTCTATTCGGAAATATATATTCAGAAAACAATATCATCTGTTACCTACAGTATGAATATTTGTATTTTTATTGAAAATTTTTGAGATTCATCGCGAGTTATCAGACAGTTAACTATATATTTTGTATCACTAGCAAATGAATAATATCTTTATGAAATTTTTTTTATTTAACAATAATTGATTGCGCGGGTGGTGGTAACAATTATTTAAATCAAGTTTGCGAGCTTGAATAAAACACCAATCCCATTGTATTTAACCAGTCGTCGAACAACATAATAAAACTACCGCCAGCCGCAACGCACTGACGCGTTTCGACCTTCCATGATCATCATCAGAGTACGACGGCAAACTGACTATCGAGGATCAAACCGCATTCAATATATATGGAAATCAAATTTAGATATACGGCTCTCACCTCTAGCAGTCTTGAATACATTGAACTTGACTGGAAATATCGGCTGCACAATTTCTATGCAGTCACGAATATTAACTTTTTGCAGCTTTCGCCACATATACATATATAGACAATACAATTTAACAATAATTGATTGCGCGGGTAGTGGTAACAATGCTTTAAATCAAGTTTGCGAGCTTGAAGTAAACACCGACCCCATTGTATTTAACCAGTCTTCGAAAAATATAACAAAACTACCGCCAGCCGCAACGCACTGACGCGTTTCGACCTTCCATGATCATCATCAGAGTACGACGCAAACTGACTATCGAGGATAAAACCGCATTGAATATATATGGAAATCAAATTTAGATATGCGGCTCTCACCTCTAGCAGTCTCGCATACATTGAACTTGACTGGAAATGTCGGCTGCACAATATCTATGCAGTCACGAACATTAACTGTTTGCAGCTTTCGCCACATATATATATAGGCAATACAATTTAAACAATAATTGATTGCGCGGGTGGTGGTAACAATTCTTTAAATCAAGTTTGCGAGCTTGAAGTAAACACCAAACCCATTGTATTTAACCAGTCTTCGAACAACATAACAAAACTACCGCCAGCCGCAACGCACTGACGCGTAATCAATTATTGTTAAATTGTATTGTCTATATATGTATATGTGGCGAAAGCTGCAAAAAATTAATGTTCGTGACTGCATAGAAATTGTGCAGCCGACATTTCCAGTCAAGTTCAATGTATGCAAGACTGCTAGAGGTGAGAGCCGTATATCTAAATTTGATTTCCATATATATTCAATGCGGCTTGATCCTCGATAGTCAGTTTGCCGTCGTACTCTGATGATGATCATGGAAGGTCGAAACGCGTCAGTGCGTTGCGGCTGGCGTTAGTTTTGTTATGTTTTTCGAAGAGGGGTTAAATAAAATGGGTTTGGTGTTTACTTCAAGCTCGCAAACTTGATTTAAATAATTTTTGTTATTGTTTGCCTAATTCTGAAACAATGTTTCAGTGTTGATTATCTTGCTTTTATAATTACCAGTTCTGACGAGTAATAGAATTCTTCTTAACTACCGTGTGTTTATATATATATATATATATATATATATATATATATATATATATATTTCAAATGCTACATTTGAGAATTTTACACCATATCATTTTTTGCTTTGTCGGTTGAAAATGTGAAATTGACTACAGAATATTGCAAGGTGTGTTGTAAATGAATTATTTAAATAAATGTCAAAAATTTGAGACAAGTATTCATTACCAAGTATGTTTTAAGTGTTGCAAACCTAGTAACAAATTAGTTCAGTTGTGACCAGATAGTTAAACCAAAGACAACATGGACGGAAAGTATAATCTCATGTACGCCCTTTAACTGCTAGATATTTGAGTGACGAGTGTGGGATAATAAAACGGTACAATCTCTTAGTCGAAGGTGTAAACCAGCAGTAGTGAAGATAACATCATATAAAATTTGGACAATGCGACTTCAACGCTACCTCAATCTATATGATATATATACAGAATCTAGCCCTATGGCTATTGTGTAAGTAACCGATATCAAATTTATAGTACCGAAATTTTGCATGGTACAAACTCTATTATTGACAAGTTGGTAAATTTTTCTAAAATAATTGAATTCAATGTACGCTGTAATTCACCGAAATTGAGAAATACAACTAATTCTGATCACCTGTTACTCCTGTACATCCATTTCGCAGTAAACATTACATCATTCAATGCAATATATAACAGTTAAATACTGCTGGTGGCGGAGAACTACTATATATGCAAGTATGTATTAGGTGTTGCGAAAATAGTGAAAAACTAGTTCAATTGTGGCCAGAAGGATAAAGCAAAGGCAGCATGAACGGAAAGTATAATCTCATGCACATTCGTTTCGTGCTTACTGGCGACTCATCAGTAGGAGCCGGTATTACGCCATTTAACCACTATATATTTGGTAGAAGAATGTGGAATAATAGGACGGTACAATCTTCTAGACGAATGAGTAAACCTGTAATAGTGAAGCTAACATTATCTAAAGTCAACGACAATACGACTTCAATGCTAACTCACACTGTAAAGGATACTAACACTATGGCTATTGTGTTAGTAACTGATACTTTTTTTAAATCGATGAGAACCGGATACTAACACTATGGTTTCCGAGTCGGTACATGATACCAACCTGATGGATATAAATGTATGCTAAAGTTCACCCAAATTGAGAATTACAACAATTTCCGAACACCTGTTACTCCAGTTAAACCATACACTCTGGCCTTCATCGATATCAGTTATCACATTTCGCGGTAAGCATGACATCATTCAATTCAATATATTGCAGTTAAATACTGTTTGTTGCGAAGAACTAATATATATGCAAGTATGTATTAGGTTTGCGAACCTAGTAACAAATTAGTTCAGTTGTGACCAGAAGGATAAACCAAAGGCAGCATGAACGGAAAGTATAATCATATGCACAGTCGTTTAGTGCTTACTGCTGACTCACCAGTCGGATCCAGTATTACGCCCTCTAACAGCTATATATTTGGGTGAGGAAGGTGGGATAATAGAACGGTATAATCTCCTCGACGAATTTGTAAACCTGCAGTGGTTAAGCTATCATCATATAAAATTTTAACATTGCGATTTTAACACTAATTTACTCTATATGAAATGTACACCGAAACTGTAAATGATGCTAACACTATAGCTATTGTGTAAATAACTGATTCCAACATGAAAATAACGAAAATGTACATGGTATTCACATTATGGTTGCCGAGTGGTTACATGACACAAAATAATTGATATCAAATTTGCTATAGTTCACCGAAATTGAGAAATACAACAATTTCTGAACACCTGTTACTCTGGTAAATCCATAAACTCTGGCATTGATCGATATCAGTTATCACATTTCGGGATAAAAATTACATCATTCAATTCAATATATAACAGATAAATACTCCTTGTTGCGGACAACTAATATATATGCAAGTATGTATTAGGTCAAAATTTATTCTATTTGTGGCCAGAAGGATAAACCAAAGACAGCATGAACGGAAAGTATAATTTCATGCACATTCGTTTCCTGCTTACTGGCGACCCATCAGTATGAGCCGGTATTACGTCTTTCAACCACTATATATTTGGATGAGGATGGTGGGAAAATAAGACGGTACAACCATCTCGATGAATTTTTAAACCTGCAGTAGTGAATCTAACATCATAAAAGTCTACGACAATGCGACTTCAACGCTAACTCGCACTATATAATATATATACCGAGTCTGTAAAGGATATTAACACTATGGCTATTGTGTTAGTAACCGATTCAAACATTACTGTACCGCAAAGGTACATGGTACTAACACTATGGTTTCCGAGTCGGAACATGGTAACAACATGATGGATATCAATGCATGTTATAGTTCACCGAAATTGAGAAATACAACTATTTCTGAACACCTGTAGCTCCAGTAAATCCACCCAATCTGGCATTGATCGATATCAATTATCGTATTTCGCGGTAAACAAGACATCATTCAATTCCATATATAACAGTTAAATACTCTTTGTTGCGTAGAACTAATATACATTCAAGTACGTATTAGGTGTTCCAGATATAGTATCAAATTAGTTCAGTTGTGACCAGAAGGATAAACCAAAGAGAGCATGAATAGGAAAGTATAATCTCATGCACATTCGTTTCCTGCTTACTGAGTTGCCGTGAAATGTGATTACTGATATTTTTAGAGGCTCGGTATATATTATATAGAGTAAGTTAACGTTGAAGTCGCATTGTTGAGACTGTATATGGTGTTAGCTTTACTACTGCAGGTTTACACATTCGTCTAGGAGATTGTACCTTCCTATTATCCCACATTCCTCACCCAAATATATGGTGGTTAAAGGGCGTAATACCGGTTCCTATTGATGAGTTGCCAGTAATTACGAAAAGAATATGCATGAGATTATACTTTCCGTTCATTTTGTCTTTGATTTATCCTTCTGGTCACAACTGAAGTAATTTGTTACTAGGTTCGCAACACCTAATACATACATGCATATAAATTATTTCTCCGCAACACACAGTAATTAACTGTTTTATATTGAATTGAATGATGTCATGTTTACTGCGAAATGTGATAACTGATATCGATCAATACCACACTGCATGGATTTACTGGAGTAATAGGTGATCAGACATAGTTGTAATTCTCAATTTCGGTGAGCTATAACATACATTGATATCCATCATATTTGTACGATGTACCGACTGGACAATAATAGTGTTAGTACCATGTACCTTTTCGGTACTATAAATCTGTCTATCGTAACTTCTTACGCATAATGTGCTTCTAAGCCAACAACAAATTGTAGTTATAAGGAATATCGATTTATGATCCCTATCATTGGATATTTTATAAAATGGAAATCAAATGTGATTTAAATAAAATAAAAGCATTGTAAACGCGTGTAAATACAACAAGGATAATAAAAAATTGTTATTTTATTATTTCTGAATAAATCAACGTCAGCCATGATTTGACTGAACCAACCAGCCAACTATTTGTGTTTGAGCAAATATACATTTCGCACAGTAGTCCATTTAGTAGCTTCCTTCACGATACTTCGTTTTACCTTTACCTAATACGTTGGTTAAATAATAGAGTTCATTAATTGATAGACTAGAATTCCGTTCAATTTATTACGTTTGTGCAAATATAATAAATTTAGCTTTTTAGAGCTCGTTTAAGCCTTTCAGTCCATTTGCACTCTTGTGCCAAACCCATAGATCATCCATAGAGAATGTATAAAGTATCAAATTATTCCAATGGCAGACCGGATAACGCTGTGGACAATGCCAAACTGCATTAATAAATAATTGGGTTTTATTCTAAGCCTTCTCTAGAGATTTGGCGCAAAAGCTTATAAGTGCACCGGCCGGTCTTGAATTTAATGTAAGCAATAAATATAGCGCCGCCATAAAATCTCGCATAATTAATGATAGCAACAACCTGTAGTAGACGATAAATCTACGAAATCATTGTCCCTACCACTAAGTGAGGCACGACATTCAGGAGGCAAAGATTTGTGTTTCATATTCAATTTAAAATGCAAAAATTTAAATATTAAATATAATATGTGTACAATATCGGAATTATAATTTATTTGTAAACTATTACAAAGTTCATTGAAGCACACACAAGTATATATATATATATATATATATATATATATATATATATATATATATATATATATATATATATATATATATAGTGAAAGAGAGAAAGATGTTACTTCTGTCAATAAATAAAAATGTAACTCTTGTTTAACTAGAAGTGATTGCCAAACTGCAAGCAAGCTTTAAATGAAAAAAATGACTAACGGTTAAAAATTATGACGTACAGATGTATTTCAGAATCTCGTAATCTAATCGATACACAGATTTGTTTAATAACAGAAAATCTACAAACGAAACTATGTACCAAACCGAATTTTAATGGAATAATTGAAAATTGGTTTAAATAAAGAGTAACTAAATAATATGAATTGATGAATTGTTATTGATTTCGCAAATGATATGAACAATTCTTTAAATCAAATTTCCATATTTCAGCTAACAATTATTCGCTATTTTGCTGGTCTATTCATACTACATCATATTTATCGTACAGCTCGTGCGATTGAAATTATTTTTGATATGATGTGAGACTGTAGGAATAATGACTGCTTAATGTTTTTCTCAAATATTCCAACTTGATGCAACGAATTTTAGTTATCAGGTGACGAGCATAAGCTAAGTAGATCTAATAGTGTTTGTTGAGTGAACAGGCTTAACAAAAATCTTTGCAATAACATAGATAAATATAAATTATCTCAGAAATAGTAAATAAGAAGCGAGTATCACTGCTAGTATCTGAGTTGTTTACAATTTAATCACATTTTAAATAATACTGTAAGAACAAATTCGGCTTGTGTGTGAAACAAACATCCTTGTAGTACTCATCTGACGAAAATAATGTACTTCAATTATTGGAGAAAATGCAGAATTAATCACCTGTTAAGAGAAACCTATTATTTACAACTTAATACAAGACAAAATGAAAATGTATTACACCGTGAGTTATAAAGAAATAATATTTTTCCTACTTATTTATAAATGTATGTATATATATATATATATATATATATATATATATATATATATATATATATTATATGTTGGCATTTGTTGCCAAATAAAAGTATTATTAATGTATTATTATTACATATTATCAATAGTAAAGTAAATATAAATGCGGGTTAATTATAACAGAATATAAAGGAAGTGTTATCAAAAACTGAAAACCATGAACAATATGATCAGCGATGAATATACTTACTGAAAATGATTTTCTTTAATTTTAGTATGACTACTTTTCTAATAGATTATTGTGTATTAAAACGGTTCAACACTACATTCTTTTAATGAAAAAATAATAAGGAAGACGTTTTTTTAAAAAAATAGATAATTAACATGATAATTTCACCAGGAATCTGTGAATTTAGCATGCTTGATCAAAGCGAAACATTCTAAAATAAAAAAACAAAAAGATGAGCATTTCCGTGTTAACAATAAAGTTAACGTTCAAATGTATAATAAAATAATTCAACTATTGTATCATTCCCATTGAAATTTGAACGAGTGAGTCCTCCAATCCAGTTGCAGATGACTGTGAAGATACCATGTATCGAAGTTTCCTCATGTTCTTTGTGACAATATTGAAAGATACGTCAACGAACCCTTGACTTTTAACCTTCGTAACTGGAAATGAATATCAGAGTCACATTAAATATAATTTAAGTGGTTTATAGATACAAAGATTAAAAAAATGGTCCCGTTATAAAGTGTTAAACTTATTAATAACGTAAAAATCCTAAAGATAGCATAAATATATACGCGTCATTGGATTTCGTGACGTGATGTAATGAGTTCCCATTACTTTTCTACAGAGAAATTGATTTCTTAAGTCAGAAATATATTGTATTCTCAAACAAAATATATATTTGTATATATTCATTTATATAATACTTGTACCTATGTTTGTAAATCTGCAAGTATTTCGCTTTATGAATATGCACACATTTATCTGCGGATATATGTTTGTATAGGTCTTATCAAAAAATATAGAAAATGTCGTTTTTGCTAACTGCACAAAATTAAAAGACAGACTTATAATATTTTGGTAAGCTCCGATGAGATTCATTTGCGTTTATTTCAAGTTTAGTATAAAATAAATGTCTTTTTAATTTTAAAGCAATGCTAAAGATCAGAGGGTTATCCTATCTGGCCATACTAATTGCATTTTATAACCTTTCGGCAACGTCTCTAAGTGCAACACATGAGAGAGCAGAAAACATTGGCGTATTAAAATATTTTGTTTTTAATTTCTGTTAGTACATAGAAGCCTCTTTGCTAATGATGTTTCGCGCATCATTTAACGTACTAAAAAAACTCGTTGTTTGAAAATATACTTAATATTAAGGAAAAACATGCTATTGTTTTTCATAAATATTTAGAAATCACTTCGTAACGCTGTCAAGTGTAATAGAGTCTGCCAAAGAGGCGACCCTCAAACACGTCGATATTTCGTCCACCTAGACTCAATGTTTGTGGATTTTGAGAGGTGTGCCAGAATTACAACAAGGAATTATATACTGAGGAAATCTTTATTTATGGGTCAGGAATTCGTAGCATTCTGAAGTTATTTTCTTATCAATAAATTTATAAAGTATATTATTATGTCATGACTACCGCAAAATTTGATAACTGATTTTAATTAAGGCCAGAGAGTATGGATTTTCTGGATAAACAGGTGTTCAGAATTAGTTGTAATTCTCAATTTTGGTGAAATTTAGCCTATCTGGAAATCCATTGCGTTGGTACCATATTCCATCTCGGCAACAATAGTTTTGGTACAATTTACAGGCTCGGTAAATATTATACATTGTGAGTTGGAGCTGAAGTTGCATTCTCGAAAATGTCATATAAAGCGAACTATATTATGGCTTGTAAAGAAATTCATATAAGAGATTTTATTGTCCAATTGTTGTATATTCCTTGACCAAATTAATAGTTTCTATAGGTTGTAGTACCAGAAACGCAAGTTTACATAAGATTATGCATTTCCTTCATGCTGGCTTTGATTTATACTTCTAAATCCATTTGCAATAATTTGTTACTAGGTGCGCAGCACTTAATACCCAAATGCAAATATATAAGATTTTAGTAACAAACAATAAGTAAGTATTAAGAGTATGTCGGTCTATATTGCAATTATTTTTTTTATATACGTCTTAGTGTCGTCATCAACTAGTCCTTACAATTTGAGAAGGCTTTATATAGGGGCACGTGGTGAAAAGCTAAATAAAGATATTGAATGTGCAAAAAAATTTTTAGGACAGAAAAATGAAAATAATTGTCTGGAACTAAACGAAAATGATATTATCGTATTTTATTGTGGGAATATTCTGAGCCTTAAATTGATTATTCACAACCGACCGAAAACCAAAGTCGCATAAAACCTTATTTTGATTCTCAGTAATTTTGTCAAGATTTTGTTGACCATGGCTGGCTCAATAATAGAATACATGCTTTGCAATTATAACTGATTATCTATTAAGATTAAGTTTGCGAGCTTGATACAAACACCAATACCGTTGAATGTAAACTGTCTCACAACGAAACAAAACTACAGTCAATCACTCGCATTGACGAGTTTCAACCTTCCATGATCATCACCAAAACACGACGGCAAAATGTCTAGCGAGAATCCAACTGCAATGCATATGTATGGAAAGCAAAATTACATATGCGGCACTTACCTCTAGTAGTATCGCCTACGTTTTAATTGTCAGGAAATGTCGGCTGCACAATTTCTATGCAGTCATGAACATTATCTATTTGCAATTTTCGTCATATGTATACATATATAGGTAATACATTTAAACAATCATTGGTCGCGCGGGTGATGGTAATAATTCTTAAAACCAATCCCATTTGCGACTTTTTCGACTGGTTAAATACAAGGAGACTGGTATTCATTTGAAGCACGAAAAGTTTAATTGATTGAATATAAACACCACCCGCGCAATCAACGATTGCTTAATTGTACTACCTATATATGTGGCAAAAGCTGCAAAAAGTTAATGATCGTGACTGAATAGAAATTGTTCAGCCGACTTTTACAGTCACGTAAAATTTATGAGAGACTACAAGAGATAAGAGCCAGATAACTTACTTTTCTTTCAATGTATATGAATTGCAGTTTTATTCTCGCTATTCATTTTGCCATCGTTATCTGATGGTGATCATGAAATTTCGAAACACCTCAGTACGTGCGACTGACGGTAGTTTTTTCTATGTTGTTCGATGACTGGTTAAATACAATGGGATTGGTGTTTACCTCAAGCTCGCAAACTTGATTTGAAGAATTGTTACCACCACCTGCGCAATTAATTATTGTTTAATTGGTTTATCCCCTTCTGGTTATATTAAACTAATTTATTACTTAGTGACAACACCTAATACACAATTGCATATATATATATATATATATATATATATATATATATATATATATGTTCATCATACAAATATAGGCCAAGAGTAGCTGGATTTGCTGCAGTAGCAGCTGTTTAGAAATAGTTTCAATTCTCAATTTGGTAAACTTTAATATAAATTGAAATCTACTATGTTGATAGCATGTCCCGACTCGACAACAATATTGTTGGTACCATGGAAATTTTCGGTACCATTATGTTGGTATCAGTTACTGAAAAAATAGCCATAGTGTTGGTACCCTTTAAAGACTTCGTATATATTATATATATAGTGATTTGGTCTTTGAAGTCGTATTTAGAAGACTATATGAAGTTAGTTTTACTTCTGCAGGTTTACACAATTGTATAGGATGTTGTACAATCCTTTTTCCCACATTCCTCGCCAAAATATATAGTGGATAAAGGGCGTAATACCCGTTACTAATGAGGAGTCGCTAGTAAGCACAAAACGAATGAGCACGAAATTATACTTTCTGCTCACGCTGCATTTGGTTTATCTCCGTGGTCACATTTGAAATAAATGGTTACTAGGTGTGCAACACCTAATAAACAATTTCAGATATATTAGTTCTCCATCACAATCAGTATCTAACTGTTATAACTAATCATCTAACTAATTAACTAACTGCCTAAATAACTGTCTAACAAACAAACTAACTAACTATCGATAAAACGATTTAGTAAATGGAGAGAAAAATTGGCGATCTGAATGAAGACCTCACTTTCAGTGGTATAAAAAAATTATGCCCGAAATTTAAGGAGAAGTAGAGGTGACACGAAGTCATTTTCTTGTATATAGTTTATTTTATTAATGCTAAAATACGAATTTGTCCATTTCACAAAACACCTGAAGCTGCTCTGTGATCGGGAGAACGGTAGAATGTCAATCAACTTTGGTCTCATATGTCAGCATTACATTCTTCAAGGGCCGGTCTCGGCTAATCAAGTGATGTGTCAAACGAACTTGATAAATGTATGCAAAGCCATTAGTTCTCTGCTGCAAACCAGATTTTGAGTCAACATTTTCCCAGGTAAAGCTTTATTATTGATATGGCGGAAGTTGGTTATAAGCTTAGGGCTGCCAACCAGTAAGACATCACGATCGGGTTTAACCAAATCCATACCATCAAATTTGGTTTAGGACAATATTCCTTTGGATAATCCCGGAAGCGTATGCTTTGCAAAATATTACATTTGTATGAGTGTATGAACCTGTCTAATTGCACTGTCTAGAAAATTATATTTCAAATTGATTTAACATAAGGCTAGGTGAATATGTAAAGGAATATCAGCAACTGTTTTCGAAGTTAGGATATTAACACGATTTGGAAAAATAAGTTTGCTAAATTATCCTAACCCTTTAAGGCGGTTCCATTATTAATACGTAATGCGGTGGGACACAGGATTGCAATTGCTGAAAATTTGTCGTGGAGACCTAGTCTTGATCAGTTTTCACAGAGTAAACGTATAGTAAATTATAAATACATCTTAAAATTGCGTGAGTTTGGTGTTGGCGAAATATTTCAGTGAGCATTTTCTATCTCCAATGGAGGTCAGAGATATAGGTAATTGTTAGTGAGAACTTGTGAGGACTATTAGACTCACAATTCGGTAGCTAAACCCGGTGGGTTGTCAAATCGAATGAAATAATAATCTTGATATGTGTGGTTGAATATGATTTTTAACCCACATCAGATTTAAAGAAGGCATATTATCGAATTATGATTGAATAAAGTTATGCACCACAACCTGATGTTAGTTGTCCAAGAGATAATCCATACAGATAAATTTTATGCTTAGAAACGCCAAACAGACAATCATTTATTTTTACAATTAAACAATCAGCATCTTTAGACTGTCGAAGAAAGAGAACTTAGATCATCAGCAACAAGTTTGGGCAATGCTTCAGTTGGCAAGTATTGCTTTAGATCCGAAATAATGTATTTTCTCCCAGAGAAAAGTCTAATTTCTTGAGGATAATTGAATAACGTGGTTTAGCCGGTTATTTATTTCTAATCTATATTAACATTTCAACAGATGGGAAGATTTATGGGTATTATAAACTATTATTGACACTTTGTGGTAAGATAAACAGTTTTTAAACATTTAATTATGCCGGTAAGATTTAAAACAGGAAGTCTAAATTCATTACACTCACAAAAAGAGATCTAAAATGTTTCGAGCTGGCAACAGATTTTAATTCAGTGGCGACGCTTCTCGACCCTGTAGGTTGGAGCGCATCTTCTGAGCTGGTTCCGGATGTATCAGGCACTGCTATAGAAATAACCGCACAACATAGGTACGGGTAGTAATTTCTCATGTCGTTTTCTTTTCCCAGAAGTTGCAGGACAAAATGAAATGTTAGGGTATGCTACATTGGGAGCTGTTTGCGATTTGAAACTTTATTAATTTATTCATAAGATCATAGTTTTGATATTCTATTATGAACTAGTCTCAGTTTTGAGTATTACACATAGTCTGAACAACATACAACGAGTAAACTCAAAGATTTTTCATTTATCGGAATATTACTTCTTCATACAACAAATCGAGGGCATAGAAAACAAGGTTGCTGATGTCTTAATTCGTCTGTTAGATAAGACGACGTAGAATACCTTCGAAGCACACCGGTCAATAAAGGGAGGGTAGTTCAAGAAATCCAAAACAAAATTTCTAATATTTTAATTTTGGAAAATATTTTGTATTTCAAGAATATAAAACTATCATGAACACACAAAGAAACAGTACAATAATTGCTTTAATTAATTAAATATTTCAAAATTATTATATTTTCTTTAAATCAAGTTTGCGAGCTTGAAGTAAACATTAATCCCATTGTATTTAACCGGTCGTCGAACAAGATAGCAAAAATACAGCACAATCAATGATTTTTTAATTATTTATTTGTTTTATTTATAAAGATAATTTCCCTACATTTAATAGGTTTAGTTACACATTTACAAGCAGCAGATAATGCTGGCACGATACATAATTTCGCAAAGTCCACTTTTCCATCGTTCTTCATTGACCACTTCCTAAGTCACATTTGTTTGCGACGAGGTAACGAAAAATTTACTGATTTTCACCTGACTCTTTAAAAATTTCAAAAAGTTACGAACTCTACTTTTAGGTATTGCATGCTTATGTAGTTAAAATTTTAATTAATTATAAGCATATCCAATAGAAGATCTAATTTACATAATAAATTGAGACAAGAAAGGGAATTAGATTTAATTTATCTTGAAGACGCACGAGTGTTTTGGGTAAGGGCTCAAGTACTCACCCTCACGACCTTCACCAAATGCCACAACTTTAGGGCTTACAAATTCCGGCCTCCTTCCAGTGAACCAGGCGTTTATTTTCATTAGTTCTGATGATGACTCCGGTACGAACATGGCAATGCGTCGTTTGTGCCTTGAAAAGGTTAGGTAAAGCCAATAAAATAAGCTTATTTTTTTAAATATGCAAATTAATCGCACTAATTTCAGACAAAATAACGCGACTTAGATCAATATTAGATAATGCGAATCTTTTATTTTGATCTAACATCTCTGAAATAAAATGGATCCAGAACTGAATCTTGCATAATTTAATATGGTATTGTTACATTTGAATATATTTATTAAGATGTTATTATTTTTTTAGGAACACAGCAGATATAAAAATTTGTTCTAACTAGCTTTAAATCATTATTTAAAATGGAGAACAAGCATGCGATTTAATGAAGTAGGAAATTGATCTTCTAAGAGTTTAACCTGATAACGTTGCTAATTAAACATAAAATTACTGGAAAATAAATAATTTGCAACTTTAATTACCTGCCAGGTTGAATTGGAATATGCACTGCTCCATATCCTCTTACAACATCCTGACCAAATATGTCAACGCCATATGCATGAACAACCAGTTGAGGCCCTAAAAACAATGCAATAATAAAAGATCAATACGTTAAATTTTAAACTTTCTCCTTCTGAAATTAAGTTACAAATATTTTTTGAATTATTACTTGGAGAAACTGTTCAAGAAATCTAAATAAAAAATAAAATGCCAGAACTGTGAATAAATGGAATTTTCAAAATTTATCTCATTTACCAAAAATCAAAGAATTACAAGTAATGTCGTTTCTAGAGATGTTGCGGTTGTCTTTGAGAACTGTCACAATGTTTCGAGCTAAGATTAAATAAGTTATTTTGTCCCAGTGTAGCCTTTAAACTGTGTCCTTTTCATAGTCGCTTACCAAGGCTTTAATCTCACATATCCTCAATTTCCATATTGTAAATAGTTTTAAAAAATTTACACAAGTGGAAATTTGCTTAATAAATTTCAGCCACTTTTGTTTATTTAAACAAATATTATTTATAAAGAAAAAGATTTCAATAATTTGCTGAATAATTTTTATTGAATCCCTTCTTGCATTATTTTATTCTGCTTCATTGTTCCTTATTATGTCCTGACGTGAACCCACTCTGGTTGTTTTCGGATGCCATCTTATATTTCTTTATTGAATAAATTTGTAACGTATAAAACTCTTATCGTTACACGCGAAATATATTTTACTATTACGAGGTTACATTTTAACTCAAGCGTATTGGGGAGGTCAGGTACGGGTATTTTAATTATTATGTTTCCCGTGTCAAATCATTTTCGAGATTGATGCAGCTTTCCATGAAGTGTACACATTCCTATCTTCTGTTATATACTTAGTAAACAAAGATTATTACTGGAAGATTTGCAGGATTCAAACCAATAGAATTTGATTAAAATATTAGTTTGCTAAATTGCTGTGTTCATGCATATAGCTTTATGCTAGAAGTGTGTAGCCACACCCAAACTGACCCGCGTGTAGTATCACTGAGGATTTTATTAGGAGATAGGACAGGAGCCTCTACACGATCCTGGAAAAGAACACGATGTATTTTTCCATTCTGAGCCCATATACAAATTTCTTATTGTTAATAAAGAGAAGCGCTGGGAATCCGCAACAACGGGAGTGGCCGTGCTCGTAGATTTCTATATTTCCTTAATTTTGAACTGAGATCGGTTTTCATTTTGCTTTTACTTTTAGATTTTCTAGATTTCTCATCTGATCTCACCTCTGGGAAACATTTGGAATTTAATCACATATGTTGCTGGAATTTCTTTATATATTAAGAACTTACTTTAATTTTTGATTTAAGTACATTTTAAAAGATGTATTTATTTGCTCAGTGCTGTCCTTCTTGTTGTGGATTTGACCGCATTTTTCTTGTGCGGGACAATTGATAGCACTCATAGGTCGGTAAAATCTTGAACTTCCTTCATCTTCAGATGATGTAATTTTTGGCCTTAATTGATGGGTTCTCACTTTTCCCTTCTTCTTTAAGCCTTCAATTAGCTGATTGTCTAAATATGACGTTGGATCAAGATTTTCCATTGTTTCTTGTCCAATATTTCGAGACCTCATTTCCAGTCTCATCTTCAGGGTTGACACAATACTTTAATTTTGTCGGAATTTTTTTTATATATTTTTATTTTTTCTCTCTGCTTCTCTATCGCACACTTCCATAGTGAACCAGACTTTTTAGCCAGCCTCCATCACCCCTTTAACTCAGAGGCAACATACAAATCTCGCTGACCTCCTGCAACAGATGACATATGTCAAGAGATTGCTAGGAGCTTTATCGAGTAACCTCTCTCTCCATATTGCAGCCACATTTGTTGGGTCAAGCTGTTGATTTCTGTAACGGTGCTGTGCAGAAGGTTGCTTTACGAAATCACAGTAAACGCAACCTCTTCCTCTGGTCTCCGCACTCCCCACTCTCTAAAGATGACCTGGCGTCAGATTTAATCAGTTATTTGGGAGACAACTTCCATAATCTCAAAGAGGTCTCTTCGGGCAAAGGTCGTGCTTTTGTGATTTCTTCCCACAAAAGGCTGTCCAACGATGAAATCAGTCAATTGAAACCTTAATCACCCTTTATATCGACAGGCAAAGACAAATTAAAGCGTGATTCCATTTTACTACAAAGAACTGCAGAACAAGCGCGGACCTCTCCGCCAGACACCGTCCCTTCCATTGAATCTAGATATGCCTATTCCGGCTGGAGCAACCCAAAGAAACGCCGGTCATTTTTCTGAGACATCCTCGGTTATGCTCCTTCCTCTGGACCCATCATGTTAACTACCTCTCGATTTGAACGGCTCCCCTTCACCACTAGCTCAAACAGCGAGACCATTCCCACTCACCAAGCGCAAGCTTTACCTCGTCGTCGTGGCCGACCACGACCCATAAAGACCCCGAACAACAGCCATCCTACTCCAATCTCCAGGACCAGTAACAAATCCTTAAGTTAAGTCGTTATCACGACCGGTGAAGAGGTTTTAAAAACCACAAAAGGAAAGATCATCAACACCACGCGAGCCGTCGATTCTTCCCCCACAACTTCCTCCTGCAAGCTCATTGATGCAACACAGAGCAGTCGTGACTCTGTTCCCGTTCAGATCTTGCACCCTTCCGCCCCCACATCACTGCTCCCAAGTAACCCCTCGAGTTCAGATTATTCGCCTCCATCCTGTTTTCAAATCCTCCAATTACATCACCCGCCTGATAAAAGCGAGACTAAGTAAATCCAGATCGATGCTGACCACTCCATTCTCGTCAGCAAGCGGTCAGTTACCCTTATCAGCCCGAGGTCTTAATCCGGCCCTCAGCGGAAATTAACCGCCCGCTTATTCTCTCCGGTCTAACAGATCCCTTTCAGCAATTCTTATCAATTGTAGATCGCTTACGCCAAAAATCAAACAACAGCAAACATTTTTATACCCTAACAAGCTAGACATGGCTTTCTTGTTGAAAAGTGACTGTCCTCTTCCGTTCATTGCGATGATATTTTTCTCATCAATGGCTACACTTTCCCCCGAAGTGACAGAATGGCTGGTCGTGAGGGTGTTCTAGCTGCCTTTGTCCGTTCCTCTCTCATGCCCAAACGCCTGCCTACATCAAACTCGCTAGGATTAGAATTCTTTTTGTTTCAACTGCTGATTCTAGACCAAAGCTTATCCGTTTGCGTTGTCTACAGACCCCCAACCCTCTCAATAATTGTTGACAACCGTGGGGCTCAACTAATGTCCACTTTCTTCTCTCAACACTCCAATCATTACATCGTTGTGGGTGACCTTAACCTTCCTCTGTCCAACCGGCATAATATAACTATGGAAACTCACCCGTTGATTCGGCTCTTTGCGGACAACCTCCTCAGTCAATTTGTGCATTACCCTACACGAAGGTGAAGCCAGTCTGATTGTGTCCTCTCTAACAAAGAGTTGACCAATGTTCAGTCTCGGGAGACCTTTTTTAATCTCTACTACTGTCAGGTATCCTTTCTTATTCTTCTTGTATCCTCTATTCCTGAAGAGAACATTCAGACTTTCAGGCGATTTTTCCAATTTCAAAGAGTTAAGTCGACTCTTTTACGCAGTTAATTGGGGTGATCTTATTCTCCCAGACAACCTCTCCTCATGTTTTTCCGATGTCCATAACATCTTATCATCCCACTTTACTACTGCCAGTTCTATTCAACACATCCACGCAATGAACAAGTTGAACGCCTTGTTTAAATCACGCGACAACCTTGCACGCAATTCTAGATTACGCACAACATCACTTGCTCGTGCTCTCGCTCTCAGACGTATCGATGAGCACATTAAACATGTAATCAATAAACAAGCACTCCACATCAAGAGACGCATCCTCAGAGCGTCAAACTCTTGGGAAATTTTCGCAGTCATTAAATATCAATTACTACAAAAGTCCAATACCTCATCCATAAACTTCTCTCGGTCGGACGACTCCAGCTTTGCCGACGATTATCTAAAATATCTTCTAGACTCCTTCTCCATTCAAACTCCGCCTGCTGAGATGCTTGACAACGGAGACGCGGAGAACCTACGTTGGTTCATTATTTCGCCAGCCTCCGTCGTTCAAGCCATCAAAGACATAAAATCTAAACAAAAAATTGATCAGTACGGTGTCTCTGCCAGGATGTTTGCACTTCTTGGCTAGAATCTCTTCTCTCTGCTCGCCGGTGATATCAACCGATGCCCTGAAACTATCTATCTTCCCTTAGAATGGCTTAATTCGACTATCTCTACTATTAAAAAAATGGTACATCGTCAATCTCATCATTCAAAGATCTCCGCCATATTACTATCGTCCATTCTTTTACTAAAATCTTCGACATGGTCTTGTATAATTTAATCTACCCTTTCATCAAGCCTCGAGATAATTTCTGCCTCCTTGACGATCAACGTGGCTTCCTAAATGGCTACTTCTCTTCGACCAATTTAGTCAGTGTCCTTGATCACTGTTATTCATCTATCTCTAAAGGTCATGAATGCACTCTCCTGTTCCTAGATGTTTTCAAGGCCTTTGATTCACTGTCGTTCTCGGCAATTGAATCCGCCTTGTTAGCGGAAAAGTCCTCAATCTCATCAGATTTTATCTCCAATACCGTTACACAACTGTAAAAGTCGGTAATAGTTGCTCAAGGTCTGCTGTTATCCAATCTGGAGTTCCCCAAGTCTCCGTACGTGGTCCTATATTATTCTACTTAAAACTCGCTCAAGTACAGTTTGAGGACAGCCTATTAAAGCTGTTCAAATATGCAAATGGCATGGTAATTTTTTATTCAGCAACCCCACAGCATACAACACCTCCTTACCTCTTATCACTCAGTTGTTATCTTCGTTACACTCGCAGCTTAGCATAATCGGTCTTAAATTGAACCCCGATAAGACTCATTTGATGAAATTTACCTCTGTCTTGTTCTGTTTACTCCCAGATACAAGTTTTCTCCTTGATATTGAAGTAATTGACTCGGCCAAGCACCTGGGTATCTCTTTTTTTAAATTGTTAGACCTCTTCCCACATCTTCAACATACTACCTCCAAACTCTTCAAGTGGGACCGTTTAATCTGCTTCAAGACTAACAAACCTACTCTCTAATTCCCATTGTTTAAGGTCTATTTCCTACCCTCATATCATACGCTAGCGAATTTTAGTTCCTTCTCACTCTAGCCTCCTCTTACGCCATCGAACAGATTTCTTCCAGATTTTTCAAGTGAGTCTTCCCTCACAGCCAGAATTATCGGGAACGCCTACTCCTGGCTAACATTCTTCCGCTATGGCTCACCCGTCACTTACGAGTGTGGAGGAAGTTAAATCCTCCGCCTTATGTAAAATAACATTGACTGGTAAATTGAAACCACCATGGCTGATTGTACCGAATTTTATTTAAAAAGAATTTTTTCTTTTTATTTACCAGAACATTCTTTGTTTAAATACTTGATTTTGAATTGTACGCCATTTTTTAGTTTTTCGAGTATCTCGCTTCTTGACTAGTCTTGTAATTTTAGTCTGCTGCTTTTTATCATTTTTCTCTAGTAAACGAATACACTTCATCAAATATATTACTCCATCAATTGCTTTTGTTCTAATATAATACAAGGCTGAGAAGAATCGTTCTGGAACAGGTAAATTTGATTCATTCTGTTGTTCACGTATATCTCTTTCCAGATTATTTGTTAGTGAGTAATACGGTCTCACTTTCGCATTCCGATTGCCTAACATTAAGAGTCGATTTAATTCTTATACCATTTCGACATGGAAGCCGATATTAAATTTGAGGACGCAAGTAGGTTAGTGCAGGACATTGCGGACTTGAACTTAGGAGATACAAAGGGTAATATAAGCTTATCAGACTCTACTGTGAATTTTAGGACTTCAAGCGATCTAGCCTCTATGGGGCTTTCAGACTCGAATAGGTTAGGGGCCTCAACACTAGTCATTTCTTTCGTTCATAAGATCATAGCTAGCCTATAACTACCAAATTTCGCTCACCCAAGTCACCATTATGCTACAGGCTCTAGAAACTCGTCAATCCAATCTAACTACACTCCCATTATATTTAATAAAATCTATCTCTTTTCCAAAGCCAAAAGTGCATTCAATGCTCTTCCCGCGGAAATAAAGCTTCTATCCCATCACGAATTTAGAAAGGCGGTTCAAAATCACTTCTTTAGCAAATTCCTATGCGAGACATCTGATTCCTATATAACCCATAACACTTCTTTCTATTCCTAGGCTATTATCCAGTTTCAGAGCGTGAAGTCTCTTCCGGCTAGCCCCCCTTCCAACTATTTGCCTCTGATTCTCAAACTCCAATAAGGACTCACCGATATCATTACTATTCTCGTTTTCATTTTACAGCATTCAAATATTGATTGCTAATCCACAATCTGCTCTACTAAATCTCTTATTTTTGCTTCAGCAAACAATCGGAAACTCAAAAAGCCTTCGGGACCATCTAGCGTTCATCGGACTCTGTTTCCTCCACGCTTTCCATCAGCCGCATCCTTGCTCAACTGAATTGAATTATCACTGCACGCGACACTGGTGTGCAGAGTCTTTTATCTAGTCGATCCTTCCTATTCAAATGGAATCTCCATTCCATCAGAACGATCTATTACAAAGTTGATGAAATAAATTCTTTTTCTTAACTCCCTCCTCCCGTATGGTTAGATATTTTGCTAGTCACAATTACATTCAACATTACATATCCTACTTTTGATTTGTTCCTCATCATTTCAATTGTTAGGCCTGGTGGTCTTTGTTGCCAAATTAATTTATTATTACTATTAATAATAATAATAATAATAATAATAATAATAATAATAATAATAATAATAATATTTAACTTCATTTTAACTGAAATTTTTATAAAGAATTATATATATGCATGCTTACAACCATAAGGGTTAGTAGACTTCCACGCTAAATCAAGTGGAAAGTTAAACACATGGTTTTTAAATTCGTCATAGCTTTTGTTTGACGTTTGCGTTATACCTTCGTCGATTCCCTAAATAATGCTATAGAAAAATCACAAAAACTTACAGCAACTACTGTCCAATCCTGTCCATACACAAAACAATATTTACACCAAATATGATCATATGTTGGAAACTGAAGTAATGGTTAAAGGGAAATATTTACGTCTGCCTTCTCAATTTGTCCTGATAAAGAAACTAGAAATGTGTCTGTCTTTTCTTCTAAGTCCATGAGCCTTAATCGTAAATATATTTTTTATATGTAAGAACTCAAATCCATATACTAAAGGCGATTTCGATTAAAAAATCTGCCAAAATAATAGCACGCTGTCTGTTTTCGTTTTTGTATTAAGTAAAGCAAAATAAGTATATTAAGGCAATTGGTGTGCAGTTAATACGTTACGCTATAAAAAATCTACAATATCAGGAAAAATGAAAAGTGATTATTGTAATCTAAATTGTCTTTGGTAATTGTCATCCAACTTAAATACTGAAAAATAAAGTAATATAAAATCCTTCCATAATAAAATTAATTATAATTAGTTCTATCTCAAATTCCAATTATGCATTATTAGCTTTTCTATTATTTAAGATTTAATTTAAACCAGTAGACATTTAGACACGCACTGCAATAGACAACAAGATATTACATATGCCTGTAATTGTTTTAAACATTAGTTATACAAAAATTATTAAAACAGGTCAAATCCAATTTATGACGTGAATGAGTTTCAACTCATATGCTACATGTAATTTTATTGACTGACATCAGGATAATATGAAAGCACTAAATCTAATTTGCCATGGGCCAAAAATGAGCTACCTAATTAATTTTTAGAATAGAATACAATATCTTTATTTGGATTCAAACTACACATGTTCCATCAAATAATAAAATTGGAAAATGTACAATATCCACGTAGTGGATACCTTACTAAGTTTTCCTCATCAAATTCTTTTCTTTCTTGTTTCAGCGGAGGACCGATAACCCAACAGGACATCGACTTTCCCTGGCCTTCCTTCAATCACAACCTCGTTCTACGGATGCCTGCGACCCGTGCAAGAAGTCCGTTTTCAATCCAGCTGATTCCATTCATGTCCTGGCTATGCTCCATCAACTGAATCTCCACGACAATGGACTCCATCGACCGATGTCTGCCTACGATCCGCCATCTTTATTATCTTTATTTTCGAACTCACTTTTACCTAGAAGCTCTGACAATTCATGGACTTTTTTCCAATTGATCTTGTCTAGTCAAATGGAATTTTGTTCCTATTTATTTTTCACCAGATTGAACTATCTTGACGTTTTTGATAACATTTCCCTTCCCAAACCCCCCTGCCATCAAATACTTTGCTAGTCACAATTCCACTCACCTCCACATATCCTACCCTTGATTTGTTATCTCAATGGTCGGGCCAGTTGGCCTTTGATGCCAAATAAATGTATTATTATTATTATTATTATTATTATATTAAAAAAATTATCACATCACATAAAATTGTGCAATTAATCTCATGTAGATAAGTATATCTCACTAGTTGTACTATACAATATATCAATATCAGAAAGTTCGACTGAAAAGAATAATATATACATTATCAAATTAGGAACAATTAATGTATAATTCGAGTGTAACATTATGCAAAAAATGAGAACCATGACTAGCAATTGATTGTATGTATTGTTGACTAACATGATGATATAATGCATAACATTTCAATTTTAATAATACAAAACTTGGAAATAAAAATCTCAAGAAAATCTGTTTCCGATAACAATTATCCTTGTCTTTTATTCAACCATGAGAAAGTATTATCAAAATCAAAATAAAAAATATCAGCAGGATTGTAGACTTTTTCTAGTTCAGTAGATAAACATTTAAACATAAACATTTTTCTTACAAAATGTTATACTCGAATTATAACTTAAATTTTCCTAATTTTGATGAAGAATCTATCACACTTTACCGCTGAACTTTTTGATGCTGATAAATTGTACAGTACAACTAATTGCACATATATATGTGATGTGATATCTTTTTTATATTGTATATTTTCTTATTTTATTATTTGATGGAACATGTGTGGTTTGAATCCAAATAAAGTTATTCTATTCTATTCTATTCTATTCTAAAAGACATCTTAGATGGAGGCGTTTCTCTAAGCCCCTTTGGCAATTGGTTATCATTTTTGTAGATTTTTTAAAAAGAGAATAACTTGCTCGCAACATTCCTCACCAAAGGAGGAGGTATTGCTAAATGTCCAGATCTAGTTCCAAGTTCATGACTCTTTCTTATCGGATTCATATAGGCACCAGTCCACTGGTTCAAATGGAAAACTTTAATGCAATAGCACATCCTCCGAAACCATAAAGATTTCAGTGATACAAACTGTAAACTAGAAGCGTATATAATGCAGGAGATAGGACTAATTTGTTTCACAACTTTTCTTTGTACAGCTTCTATCTTATTGGAAAAACCCTTTTTTAATGGATTCCAAGTAGCGACAGCATATTCTAGTATTGGCCTAATCCATATTATATACATTTTAAGTTTTATGTCATTCGATAAGAAATTTAGATTTATTAGTGCGCATCTTTTCTCAGAACTGCCTGCTATCCTTTCAATATGTCTCTCATCAGAAGCTGTACATTAAATAGTTATGCTTAAATCCTTTATTTCTTGCATAATTATAATCTCAAACACATCATTAATCACGGCATCATGAAAATAAACATAATTAAATACTGTTCTGTTCCCTATTTTTAAAGCTCTCGTCTTTTTATTGTTTATTCTCAGCTCTAGTGTAATCAAATATCTACTCAAATCATACAAATTTAATGTCACATTATTTTTGGAGAATTCGACATTTTTTAGATCAATTGGAAAGATTATTTTTAAATCACCAGCGAATTTGCAAACTCGACCGTTAAGGATCTTAGTTTCCAAATGTGCAAATACGATTTTAAATAAAATTGGCCCCAAACTTGATCCGTGTGGAATTCCACATGTTACTCTTTTCGATTTTGATATCAAATCGTTTACTTGAATACTCATTCTTCGATTATATAAATAGTTTTTAAGTAATCTAAAAATATTCTGATCAATATTCAATAAACTAATCGCATTCAAAATAGCATCAAAAGATATAGAGTCAAAAGCTTTTGAGATATCTATAAATACAATTAATGCATCTAACTTATTCTCATCTAATGTAATTACATGTTTCCACATAGAAAGCATATTAGTAGTTGTCGATCTATCTTTTGTAAAGCCATGTTGACATAAATCAAAATCAGCCGGCAACATACGTTCTAAATGATCTAGTATCAATCGTTCTATTATCTTCAAAAACGAAGGGATAATAGAGATTAATCTATAATCACTGGCGCACGTTGGCTTACTTTCTTTTGGCAACGGTTTAGCTACTATCGTTAGTATATCGATTGGTAATTTCACATTCTTCAAAATTCTATTTATAAAGTTGCAGAGCACATTCCTAAATGTTAAGGGTAATTGAAGCAGATTATCAATCGAAATACCAAAATGATGATTTTGTATTTTTTGATTTGTTTTTTAACATCAATTTTATCAATTCATCACTGTCAATAAAAAGTCCTGGTTCCTGGTCTCCCAAAGGATCAGGTAGTTCCATAAAATTTCTTTCATTCTGTGGAATACATATCAAATTGCCAAATACTTCATCCAATTCACAGAGAAATTTATACTCAGTTTTATCCACAGGTAATATAAGCTCTAACTTTTCCTTATATTTACTGTAATCTATGAGGAGTTTGTATCCTAGTCTAGGATTACTCATCATTTTGGCCAAAGTAATTCGTTCTGATCTTTGACGGATTATTAGCAATGATGAATTAATTTCTTTATCAATCAAATCTAACCTCATTTGTTTAATACTATTGATAAGACTACACTTTATTGTATTATCACGTTTAGTTCTTATTTTGCATAATTTACTAGTGATTTGCTTCGGTATAATATCCATAAACTTAGATACCTGGAATATATCAGATAATTACGTTGAAACAGTAGAAACAAATTCATCAGTGTTCATGATATAAAACTTTCATAATCAATCAGTATGCTTAATTCTCTAAAAAGATTCCAGTAGATTCTGGAGCATTGCACGTGTGCATTTTCAAAATTAAGTTTCTGTGTTTTGCTAATCAAGATGTTCCATTGTAAAATAATTTGTTTATGATTCAATTCTTTAAAATAGTTAACAACAGCATAACTGTGTGACTTCACCGTTTCAATTTCTAAGTATACATGATCTAAGCATTGCGAACCTCTAGTTGATTCATTTATAATCTGCTTGAGATCATGATTAGAAAAAAATTGGTTATTTCACAGTCATGTAACTTATTAAAACCACCTACCACCACATTATAGCCATGACAGCCAAAAATAGATTGAAAAGAATTGGTAAATAATTGATCATCATATAAAGTAGCATATTAATGGATTTATTCATAGCAATGTGCATTTGCTACACAAATACTTACTTTACTTGCTTGCTAAATACATGCGCTGTTTCCATACATTGTTTTCTTACACTGCTTGGCAACCATTTCTTGACTCACCCTAACTCATACTACTACGCCTCAGTGGAATATTTGGACAGTTGCATATTTTATTAAGCGGAGCAATGCAATTACCAGTTACATGGTTTTATCACACATGAAGTCAGCAGTATATCTATGATGCTCAAAATAACATTTACTATTTATCCTAATCTAGGTATGAATATGCCGGTGAATAAACATGATAGAATATAGAATATGTATTGTAACACGCGGCTCCGCGTTACAACCCAACAATGTAAAGAGGCTCCTAATCTATTCGTGTCCGAGAACCCCATAGATGACAGATCGTGATCAGTCCTATAATTAGAAGTAGAATCTGAGAAGCTTGTATTTCCATTCACATCTGCTAAATTCATACCTGTCATGTCTTGCGCTAACTTGCTATTGTCCTCAAATTTAAGATGAGCTTCCATCTCGATCGAATTTAATTATTTAATTGACACTTAATGTTATGCATCGGAATGTGAAACCTTTCATGTTACAAAACACCCGAACAAATAATCTGGAATGAAATAGACACGAAAAACAGAATTTTTAAATTACCTGTTCCAGAACGTCTCCAAATGCGTACATCAATAAAAAATAGAATACAGTGTTAGCAGGCGTATATTGTAGAAATCGATCAAATTTTAAATGAAGAAAAATGAAAAAATTGCAGCAGACCGAGGAAGATACAACCAATTGAGGACAGTAATGCTCGAAAACTGAAAATGGCGCACAATTCAAAGTCAAGTATTTAAACAACGAAAGTTCTGGAAAACAAATAGATAAATTCTTTTTAAATAAAATTCGTTTAAATCAGCCAAGGTGGTTTAAATTTATCAGTTAATGTCACTTTAATTTTGGCGGAGGAATTATCTTCCTCCACAAATGTTCAATTTTGACAAATATAGTGCTTTTTAAGGTCAAATAATCTAACTCTGCTTTTACACAATATTTCTCTTAACTGTGATTTTAGAAACAATCTCTGTTAGTTTCAAGCACTTTTAATTGAGATTTCTT